>CAUYUJ010004904.1:0-57508 GCA_963575745.1 Prorocentrum cordatum | reverse complement strand
GGGGAGGGGGAGGAGAAGGGGGAGGAGGAGGATGCGGAGAAGGAGGAGGAGGAGGCGGAGGAGGAGAAGGAGGAGGAGGAGGAGGAGGAGGAGGAGGAGGAAAAGGAGGTCAATTCGTTTGCACGGCTCGCGATACACAGGCTTGCACTTCGTGTGTGATTCGAGAGCGCTGATGTGGAGCATAATTCTGACACGTTTTCGCGGTAATGGAGCGTGCGTATCATGGTACCAGCAGCGGCTGCTCCATGACCAAACCAGTTACACAAAGGGTTTAACAACAACAGGTTGGTCTGGACGTCGTCGAATTTTCTTCCCAACGGCTACCACGTGGACTTTGGCCGCCACAAGTTCGCTTGTGCAACGACCAAGTTGATGGCGGCACGTAGCCTCATGCATTAGTTCTTGCATGATATTGGGATGATCGCAGGGCCAGGTCAAACATCCAACGTTACAGTCACCTTGGCATTCACAATCATTATGCAGGTGCTCTACAACATGTATTCAGCATTGTTGGGCGCGTCAGGCAGAAATAAACCACACGAGAAACAAACGCTCGCGATCATGTAGGGACTTCGCGAAGCAGAGACGGTGAAACGACGGGTTGCTGAAGCTGGAACCACAATGAGGTTACAGGCTCCCGTGAGCTGCGCAGCTTAAAAATCAGCGGAAGGGATGATCGGTGGAGCCAGTCGAGCACAAGACATACGACACATGCCGATTAGCCAGAGGAACACGTAAAGGAATCTTGCAAGGAACGAGGAGCACTCAAGATGCGGAGCGTCACGCTATTTCACGCGCTCGCGCAAGTTAAACACAGCAACCGCCGAGATTTGAATCATCTCTTTACAGAGTCACACGACACTCGGACGGAGCTATGGAAGAGACCGTCGAAGGCAGCGCAACGAAATTTCAGACTTTGCTCGACGCCGTAACTTGCGAAGGAAAGAAGTACGGCCTCGAATTCAACTGGGCCAAGATTGTGGCCGTTAATGTACATAGCAATGGGGTTGTCCAGACCCCGTCGGGCATCCCAGTGGTCCCTGCGCGGCAAGTCGGTTATTTAGGCGGCCTTCCAAACGCAGACGCCAACGCCAAGCCGGAGCTGACGCGGCGCCTCGGAGGGGCACGCGGTGTGTTCTCAGCGCTACAGCGTTGCTGGTCACGCGCCAACATTACGAAATCTAGGAAGCTTGAGCTGTACAGCGCGATTGATCCTCCAAAGTTGTTGTGCAATCTAGAGACACTTTGGCTTTCTTAAACAGCTCACAAGAGGAGACTCGACAGTTCCCAAGCGCAGTGCCTAAGGCGTATCTGCCGCATTCCACATTCATATTTTTCGAGAGTGTCAAACGATGAAGTTTTGAACATATGCCGAGCCCGCCCGCTCAGCGAGGCGCTTTGTGAAAGACAGACTTCGTCGCTATACAACAAGATCGCAGAGTTGTCAGAAAACCACCCGTTGCGAATTCCCACATGTCAGCCCGGATCATACTTACTTCGGGTTTGGGGCCAATGCCGGAAAAGAGGCAAACCGAAGCAACAGTGGGCTTCGTGTGTTTACAAGCGCAACAGCGGTCTGGATGTGGTCCCTTCCCTCTTCCTCGCCCCCCCTCCCTCCGTGTTTGATTTGACATGCTTCACAGAGCTGTAGGGAACAACGTCGGCGACCAGCCTCAGATCAAGGATCGGCCGGTACGTCCAAATTCGAGGCACACGCCGTAATGGTCTGGCTGGCCTACGCCTGCATCGACAAGAGTTGTAGTGCACGCCACTGCGCTTTGAACCCTACGCTGTGATGCAATTTTTCTGCCTATGCGCTGTTTAGCGCTTGGCTGCTGTCTGTCTGTCTTTCTTCCGTGAAGCGCTCGCAATTGTTTGTTTGTGCGCGGCGCTGAGGCGAGAACCGCATTTTGAAAACGGGCCGCCCTCCATCCGTGAAGTTCCTACAACTTTTTGGAAGAGCGCGCTGCGCTCAAGCGAGAGCTGCGTTTTGAAAGCGGCCCGCCCTCCATCATACATGCTTGTGTAAATGGTTTAAGCGAGTACTGGCGGCGCTAAGGCGATGTCCACATTTTGAAAACCAGCCGCCCTCTAGCCGCGAATCTGCTGCAAAAGATAGGCTTCAGGATCGTAATTGGTCGGGAAGTCTCCGGCGAAACGCCCAACCCTTATTTTCGATTGGCTTCGTTCGGGGTCTGACACGGCGGAGTTATCTAAAAAGAAAAGGGATGGAGGAGGAACAACGATTGGAGGCGGAGGACGGGGATGATGATGATGATGATGATGAGGAGGAGGAGGAGGAGGAGGAGGAGGAGGAGGAGGAGGAGGAGGAGGAGGAGGAGGAGGAGGAGGAGGGGAGAGGAGGAGGAGGAGGAGGGAGGAGGAGGAGGAGGAGGAGGGGGCGGCGGCGGCGGTCGCTGGGTGAGGCGCGTGGAGGGGGGGGCTGGCTCAGGGGGGGGGGGGTCGACGCGCAGTCCCGAAGAACCGAAAGCTGCACAAGCCTGACATCGGCACGAACGAAATGGGTACGGAAAGAATGGGTACGATGCCCAACGCCAGTTCCGCTTCATTTTGCACAGGACCCGTTGTTCGCGCCGCCGCAGCCTTTGCTCACTCGAGACAGAAGACCGCCTGCCCAACAGCGGCCGCTGTTGGTTTGGGACAACATTTGTTGTTGGGCACTGTGCCCATACTTTCCGTGCCCATTTCGGGCGTCCAAATGACATTTCCGGAGATCTTCGCAGCTCTGGCGATGTGTCCAGCGCCGCCCCTGGCGCGCTGGGGAAGGGGCTTTCGGCAAGGGCCCCCAGAGATCCGCGCGGCCTCTCCAAAGTGCATGTTCCTGTCTTTGCTGGGCGTCCTCTGCAGTCCCCTATCCCTCGCCGATTGGGGCCGCGGTGCACCGAGTTGCCCAGGAGCGTGCGGGCTCCCGTCGGGGGCCTATCGCCGACCAGTCGGCGATGCATCGTCGATTGCAGGTCGTTGTTCCCCCCTTCCCCCGAGCCAGTTCCCCCTTCCGGCTCAGCAGCAGCAGGTTCGCAGCCTGGAGCATATCCGTATCCCATACGAACAGCAGCGCTTCAGCTCGATGCCGATCCCAGGGGTTCCCTCGGTTTCTGAGGGCACATCCCTGCGCTTGTCATCGCCTCGGGCCTGCCAATTTTTGAGGATGAGGATAGGCTCGAGGCTGGTTAGCAGGAGGGGAGTGTGCAGCAGGCAGGCCATGGCGCGCCTGGCGTGGCCTATGATCCAGACCTCCGATGCCGCGACTCCTCTGAGCCCGCAGGACCTCTGGAAGCGCAGGCTCCGGCCTCCGATCCAGCCGCGGTCCTGCCCGGCTCGAGCTCCAGCGCAGGATCAGCCCCAGCCCACGTTCAGCCCCAGCCCCCAGTCTTGGCTCCAGCCCGAGCCCCGGCTCCGCTCCAGCTCACCTCCAGCTCCAGCCCAGCTCCAGCTCCCACCCTGCCTTCGGCTGCAGCTCCAGCCCAGCTCCAGTTCCTAAGTCTTCGCCCTGGGTAGTGTTTGACGGCCTGGGGGCCCGAAAGTGACCCCTTGAAGGTAGAAGTTGGTGTTCTCTCCCTGCGCCGGTCCCCCCTGCCCCCTCCTACTCTCCACCAACCGAACCACCTCAACCCAACCCGAAGGCCTCAATTTGCCCTCCATTTCCAGTGGGGGGGGCATCGGGGAACATTTGAAAAACACACACATGGAACCCTTACCCCCCCCCCCAAAACCCGAAATTCGGGTCTTCGGGTTGGGTTGGGGTGGTCTGGTAGGCAATCACACACGGGGCCCGCCGCCTTCCAGGACGGCCTGCCCTTCCTCAGAGCGTGAATTACCTCCCCCGCTTTCGCTTCCAGGCAAAACCAAGTCATACCACGCGCCTCCTCGTCAAGCGGCCTGACCAGTACAGGCTGCAATCTGGCATCGTTTGGTATCTCTTGGAAGCGAGGGTGGTCAAAAGCGAGGTAGGTTTGTTTTCCCCCTACTCTCGCGGACTGCTGGTGTTGGTTGGGTCATAGCTCGGCTCTCCGGTGACCACTCGGGACGAGGCGGACATGCACACACGCTCTCGGCGATGTGCAGCTTCCGAAACGCATCCTGATGCTGGAAAGCCGCCGAGAGAGAGAGAGAGAGAGAGAGAGCGCCATGCACGTCAGAGGTGCGTTGGCAGTAGTATACAGCCTGAAGCAAAGTAAAATCACGCCGCCGACAGAGAGAGAGAGAGAGAGAGAGACTGACATTGCAACCCCTGGGGCAGAACTTGCGAGCTGCACGTCGCCACGTCTGGGCTCTGCCTTGTTGCCACAGTTGAAGCAAGATTTCCTCGTCGCCGGCTGCTTGGCACGCCATGGCAAACACATTCCGCTTCCACGTGTTCTTTGGCCGACCGCGTTTCGGGCGACCTCCCAAGCAGGATAAACAGGATGTCCCAGGGGCGCAGACGCAGCGTCGGACAGCGCCGCTGTCGTCCAGCATCCCGGCCACCTTCCCCAGAAGCACGATCTGCTGGTATTCAGTCGGGCCTGCCCCCCTACAGGGGGATTCTCGACGGACAAAAAAACCAAAATAGTCAAGAAGTAGTCCAAAAATAGTCAGGGAACTACTTTTTGAGTATTTTTGGACCTCTTGGGGTATTTTTTGGGTATTTCTGATTTTTCGTCGAAAATCCGTAGGGGGACAGGCCCGACTTAATGCTGGTACGACAATTGGCTGCTTCATTCCTCGCGGTTGCAACGCGCTCGAGAGCGAGCCGAAGCCTTCGAGCCTCGAACGTCGAACCTTCCCCCCCGGGCGCGCCGCCGATCAGGTGGGGCTCTGTCCACCCCCGCATATCGGCTGCGGCCAAGAGGGGGTGTGATGGCTAGGGGGGGGTTCTGTACGCACGAAATGGGTACTGAAAGAATGGGTACAATGCCCAACAGCGGATCTGGTTCATTTTGAACAGGGCTCGCTGTCCACGCCGCCGCGGCCTGTGTTCACTCGAGACAGAAGGCCGCCTGCCCAACAGCGGCCGCTGTTGGTTTGGGACAACATTTGTTGTTGGGCATTGTGCCCATTCTTTCGGTACCCATTTCGGGTGTCCAAAGGGTTGGATCTCATGGCGTGGTCCATGGTATTTCCCCAGACTTCGTGGCGCCTCTCCCTGTTTCATCACGTCCCTGGCCCCCCCCCCTCCTGGGCCGCACGCGTGCCGCCGGCTATGACCTGCGCCCCCCCCCCTCTTGGACCCCCCCCCTCGTTGACCGCCCCCGAGCACAGACCACGGCCTCGGAGGTCTCGGCCGTGGGGAGCCCCCTTGCGCGGCCCGGTGTAGCGCCCCGCCGCTCCCGCGAACGCCGGGCGCGGGCGCTCGGCAGTGCAGAGAGGCTTCCGCCACACGTCCGGCGTCGCGAAGGAGCCCAGAGGTGCGGCCTCCCAGCAGGGAGGGGGAGATGGGGAGGGGGAGGGGGAGGAGGAGGAGGAGGAGGAGGAGGAGGAGGAGGAGGAGGAGGAGGAGGAGGAGGAGGAGGAGGAGGAGGAGGAGGAGGAGGAGGAGGAGGAGGGAGGAGGAGGAGGAGGAGGAGGAGGAGGAGGGGGAGGGGGAGGAGGGAGGAGGAGGGGAGGAGAGGAGGGGGAGGAGGAGGAGGAGGAGGAGGAGGAGGAGGGGGAGGGGGAGGAGGAGGAGGAGGAGGAGGAGGAGGAGGCCTCCCTGGCCAGGGGGACGTGTGCACCCTCCCTGGGCCCAGGATGGGGCCAGGCCAGGGTCGGTTCACAGGGATGCCTCACTTCTCTCTGAAGGGGGCGGCGACCGCTCGCAGGGGAACAAAAAGTGTCTCTGAGACGTGTCGTTGACGGGTCTTGGGCCTATTCTCTGGTTGGTCCTCCTCCTCCTCCTCCTCCTCCTCCTCCTCCTCTAGACAGTGGCATAAACATAAAAACTCGGAGGTCCGCGCGGATTTCTCGGATCGGCGCTGGACCCCCCCCCCTGGCGCGCTGAGCGCGCCAGGGGCGGCGCCGGAGGCGCCGCCGGGGGGCCCCAGCGCCGATCCGAGAAATCCGCGCGGGCCTCCGAGTTCTTATGTTGATACCCTCTTGTGTTCCCCCATACACGCCGTGAGGGCGGAGACATGCTCAACATAACCAAGCAGAGACAGACAAGGACGCACAGCAGCAATGGCCAACACGCGCGCCTCGGCGTCCGGCAGCAGACGGGCCAGCCGGCGCAATCGGCGACCGCGCGCGGCCTTGCCGGTCTCGCCGCCGCCTCCGCGACGCGCCGCCTCTCACCCTCGTCCCTCTCCCTGCCTCCCTCGTGCTCGCGCAGGCGCCGCCCGTGAGCAGGGCGAGGCGCGGGGGACGTCGGATGCGTAGATCTATCTGGTTTCTGTTCCATCCCAGCGCTCGGCCTCCGCGGCCCCTTGTCTGGCCCGGGGTCGATCCAAACATGGATCTGGGCCGCAAATCTGCCCCGGGCCCCTCGCGAACACGCATCACCCACTTTCGGATGTCCGGGTCGGCTGACCACCTTACCGCTCCCTGCCAGGTCGTTCGTGGGCCCTGGATCGGTGCATAATGCCTTGCTGGCCAGGCCCTGAGGGCGTGTGCACGGATCCTGGGTCCAGGGTGGAGGAGGAGGAGGAGGGATGCCAGTTGCCAGATTTGAACAGCCCTTGGTGATTTGGCTGAGGCGGGCTGCTTTTGCCACTTCTGCAGTCCCTGCAGTCCCCGTCCGCTCATCCTCTTGGCTGTGAGCCATCCCGGGCCTGCTCTGATGGCGCCTTCGGGGGGTGCGCAATGTGGAGCGAATTTGCGGCACTCAGCCCGTGATTCTTCGTGCTGGTGCCTCTTTACCAGCCCGAGGCAGAGGGGGCAGGCCACGTGCCTCAGCCCCTCGCCTGTCCTCTGCACCGCTTCCCGCCCTCCCCTCCTCTCGCTTTGCTCTCCAGAGCGCTCTGAGTGTGGTTGCTCTCGCCTTGCTGCACGTTTTCAGCCGACTTCTCTCCTCCGAGCCCCCGAGTTCCCCTCCCCCCTTCAAAACTTGCCGCTCAGATGGCGATGGGAGAAGGGAGGGAGGGAGGGAGGGAGGGAGGGGCAGGGAGCGAGGGAGGGAGGGAGGGAGGGAGGGGAGGATGGGGGGGAGGGAGGGAGGGAGGGTCGTGTAGGAGGGGGGGGGGGCTTCGATGGCCTTTTACGGTGTGTAGGTTGTTTCGTCTCCGGTGTGCCCATCATCTGCCGTTCATGTAGAGAACGCTCTCGCCTCGCACGTTCCGTTGCAGTCGCGTTGTGGCGATTCTCTCGTTCCGCGACTGTTTGCTCTCGTGCTCGTTCGGCGAGGTCGTAGTGCGATCCTCGTGTGTAAGATGGTTCGGATGGGGGGTGTCTGCTCGACAGGCCATCCAATTGGTCGTTCTCTATCGTATGTCCTTATCCCTGGGCCCATCCTCTTTGTGCTCCCTGCATCCTTAGCTCGCGAGCGGCTTATGAGGGCCGTAGTAGGCCCCAGGCTCGCTAGGAAATGTCCGCTCGGAGACTTCAAACAACGTGCCGCCCCTCTCGTAGCTTCTTCTTCTGTTTCTACCATGGCTGTTCCCTTTCTGTTCGAATCAGTGGTGCAAGATTGCAGGGGAAAGGATGCGGTTCGTGTGCCTTTGTGTCGTTGGGGCATGGGTGTGCAGGCCACGTTGTCTTTGTCGTTCCTTACGTCGTAGCATGACTGCTTGCGCCCAACGGCTTGGACGTTTCTAGATGCGGCAAGACAATGCCCGAGTGAGGAGGGAGGCACGCGGGAAGAGGGAGGCAGTACAGTCGGGGCCCTGAAGAAGGAACCCTTTTGGTTGGGGAGGGGCTCCGCGTTCCTTAACTATTTCACAGCTTGCCTCAGGTTTTCCTTGTTTTTTCGACCGGAAATCGAAGTTTAACTTATGGAAAAAAGGGGCCTCGTTCCTTATTTAGGGTTCCTTAGGTCAACGCCCCGACTGTAGGAAGTAAGACAGACTTGGTGGAGTCAAGGCGACGAGGGGAGGAGTCCGGACATTCGCAGGAAGGGGAGGGAGCAGGGCGGACGCATGAGGCAAGAGGAAGGGCCAATGAGGGAGGAGGACGACGAGGAGCGGGAGAGATGGTGATGATGCTGCTGCTGATGATGATGTTGATCATGACGATGATGATTATGAAGGTGCTGGTGATGATGCCGGTGACGATGGCGACGGTGATGACGAAGCTGATGGTGGTGGTGAGGCTGATGCTGACGATGGCGATACTGACGATGATGATGGCGATGACGATGATGATGACGCTGCTGATGATGATGCTGAGGATGATGCTGTTGCTGATGATGATGCTTACGATGATGCTGATGATGATAATGCTGATGATTCTGCTGATGATGCAGACGCTGATGATGAGGACGATGAAGACGATGGGGACTACGGCGAACAATAATAATACGAATGCACTTCTGATGATGTTGCACCTGATGACGATGATGAAGATGACGATGATGATGCTGATGCTGACGATGATGAGGACGCTGATGCTGCTGATAATGGTTCTGATTTGATGATGATGTTGATGCTTATGATGCTGTTGATGATGACGACGATGATGGTGATGCTGATGATGCAGATGACGATGAAGATGATGCTGTTGCTGATGATGAAGACGCTGATGATGATGACGATGAAGACGATGGGGACTACGGCGAACAATAATAATACGAATGCACTTCTGATGATGTTGCTGCTGATTACGATGATGAAGATGACGATGATGATGCTGATGCTGACGATGATGAGGACGCTGATGCTGCTGATAATGATTCTGATTTGATGATGATGTTGATGCTTATGATGCTGTTGATGATGACGACGATGATGGTGATGCTGATGATGCAGATGACGATGAAGATGATGCTGTTGCTGATGATGATGATGATGTTGTTGATGTTTTTGCTTTGTTGTTGCTGTTGTTGAGGATGTTATTGACGACGACGACGACGATGCTGAAGATGATGACGAGGTTGACGACGCTGGTGACGATGATAATGTCTTTGGGCTCGTGCTGATGGAAGGTTGACGATGACGATACCGATGCCGATGGCGATGATGACGATGCCGATGATGAGGATGATGATGATGATGAGCATGTGGATGGCAATGATGAGGGTACTGTTGGTGATGCTGATACCGATGTTGATGTTGTTGATGTTGATGATGCGCAGAGCGATGATGATACTGGCGATGATGATGCTGATGATACTGCTATTGCTGGTGACGATGCTGCTGATGATGATTATGCTGGTGATGATGATGGCGATGCTGATGATGTTGATGCTGATGGTGAGGATGATGCCGCTCATGATGATGATGGTAATGGTAATGATGATGATGATGATGCTGATGCTGATGCTGATGCTGATTATTTGAATTCTCATGATTATCTGGCGGATGCTGTTGCAGCTGCTGCTGGTTCCAATGGTGATGATACTAATGTTGCTGCTGCTGTTGCTGATGCTGATGCTGATGATGATGATACTGATGCTGATGCTGATGCTGATGATGCTGCTGCTGATGATGTGGATGCTGATGCTGCTGCTGCTGATGATGATGATGATGAGGATGAGGATGAGGATGATGATGAGGATAATGAGGTTGATGACGCTGATACTGATGATGATGATGCTGATGATGATGATGGTTGTGATGATGATGATGATGATGATGATGATGATGATGATGATGATTATGCAGATGCTGATGCTGATGCTGATGCTGATGAGGATGATGAGGATGATGATGATGATGATGATGATGATGATGATGATGATGATGATGATGATGTCAATGTTGGTGGTGGTGTTGATGAGGTTGATGTCGATAATGGCCATGGTGATGATGCTGCTGGTGAGGAGGAGGGGGAGGAGGGTTGGCAGGAGGAGAAGGAAGCGGAGGCGGAGGAGGAGGAGGATGAGGAGGATGACAGCATGTCCTCCTCTCCCCCCTCCCTCTTTCCCTCTCAGGGGGATCTGAGAGAATAGGGGAGGTGGCGGTTACAGAGGGAGGAGGAGGAAGAGGAGGGAGGAGGGAGGCGGGAGGACAAGACGGAGGAAGATGAAGATGAGGAGGAGGACAAAGAGGTGCAAGAGGTGGACATCATCGATGCGCGTGGCGGTGACCGTGCGCACTCGCCGACTCCCCCATCGCCGCAGGCTCTGGCAACCGCCCTGAAGCGAAAGCGCGACTACGACGAGGCCGAGCGGCGGCTGCGGGGACGACGTCGATGACGACGTCGACGACAACCACGACGTCGACGAGTGCGACGACGACCACGACGACGTCGACGACCGTGAAGACGACGACTGCGACGACGACGACTAGCTTGCGAACATGTGATTGCACAAGCTGCTTTGACCTTCATTTGCTTCTCCCTCTCTCTCGTGTCATCCCGCTTAGGCCAAGACGGCAGGTTACTTAGACGGTAGGTTACGTGGAAGCGGGGGGGCTGCGTTGGGCGTCGCCATTTTGGCCCCGCAGCCTTGGGAGACACGACTCAGGTGGTTCGGTGGACCTCCAGTAGGCCTCAAGGCGCGCCCCCCGGCGCATGATGTGGGCCGCACACGGTGTCAGACTGGTATGCGCGGGCCTGGCCAACCAAGCGGAAAGCTGGCTTTCTGCGTGGGCTGGGCAGGTTGGGGGCTCCCAACCCTGTAGGGGCAGGGTCGCACGCGAGGCCGTCAGGTCCAGTAGATGACGTGCGGGGTGCGCGGCCTGGTTGCCCACCATCCCCCCCGTTGGGCGAACGGAGGGTGGGGCTACGGCCGCCAAACCACGAGGAAAGGCAGGCTACCTTCCCAGCGGGTCGGCTGAAAGGGTCCTTCTGGGGACCTATGAGGATGGACCTGCGTCTTCGGTTTGCACTGTCCCTCCTCCTCCCCCTCCTTCCTCCTCCTCCTCCCTCCTCCCTCCTCCCTCCTCCTCCTCTCCTCCTCCCTCCTCCTCCTCCTCCTCCTCCTCCTCCTCCTCCTCCTCCTCCTCCTCCTCCTCCTCCTCCTCCTCCTCCCCCCTCCTCTCCCTCTCCCGCATCCTCGCTCCTCGTGAGGGCGCCTGCAGGGGATCGGGCGGCGGCTCGTCCGCGGCGGCCGGGGAGGTTCGGGGGTGGACAGAACCCCCAACAGTGACACGTTGATTAGTGAATTGTCCGTTTTCGGTTCTCGAGAGGGCGCCGCGGCCGTTATTTTCCAGGCTTGCGCCCGCCAGGTTTGGGCCTCAGGTCGTGAAAGGGAGGTCTGTCCATACCCGGGAGGTGCCAATCGTGGACCTGCCGCTCAGCAGGGAGGTGCTCGAGGACGTGAGGACGGTGATGGAGCAGGCGCGCGGTCCAAGACGATGATGATAATGCTGATGCTGATGTTGGTACTATGTTGGTGTTGTTGATGCTGATGTTATGTTGGTGTTGTTGATGTTGATGTTGATAGTACGTCGTTGATGTTGATGATGGTCGTGATGGTGATGCTTGCGGCGATGGTGATGGTGGCTGTAGAGCTGATGGTTGTGGTGCTGCTAATGGTGATGGCGATGGCGATGGTGGTGGTGGTGGTGGTGGTGGTGGTGGTGAGGATGATGCTGACGATGTTGACGCGGATTGCTAGGACGACCATGCTGAGGATGGTGAGGCTGGTGACGATCATGTTGATGACGATGATGATGCGGGTGATCATGATAATGATAAAGGGTCATGACGATGATACTGATGATGATCATGATGATGATGATGGTTATGGTGATGGTGATGAGGATGATGGAACTGATTTGAGTAACGATAACGGTGACGACTATGACGATGATGATGCTGTTGATGATGATGTTTATGATGATAGTGACGATGATGCCGACACGGACGACGACGATGCTGATGCTGCTGATGATGCTGACGATGATGCTGATGATGATGACGACGATGATGGTGACGATGATGAGGATGCTCATGACGAGGATGACGCTGCTGGTAGTGTCGATAGTTATGATGATGATGACACTGATGATGATTCTGCTGATGCTGATGAAGACGACGACGATGCTGCTGCTGATGCTGATGATGCTGATGCTGATGACGATGATGTCACCGCTTCTAACGTCGACAGTTATGATGATGATAATGACGATGTTGCTGCTGATGCAGATGACAACGCCGAGGATGCTGCTGATGTTGGTGATGATGATGGTACTGATGCTGCTGATGATGATGATGATGATGATGATGATGATCATGGTGATGCTGATGCCGCTGATGATAGTGATGACGCTCATTATGATGCTGATGTGATGCTGATGATGATGCCGATGCTGATAATTGCGATGCTGTTGCTCATGCTGATTCTGACGATGATGCTACTGATGATGATGATGTCGATGGTGACCACCGCCGACGACGGCGATGCCGATGACGATACTGAGTATGATGACGATGGTGATGATGATGCTGACGCTGATGCCGATGATGCTTCTGACGATAATGATGACGATCACACGGAGGATGAAGACGATGCTGATGACGATGATGATGCTGCTGATGATGACGATGAGGTTGACGGTCATTATGACGATTCTGATGATGGTGACGATGTTGTTATTGTTGATGATGTTGATGTTGTTGATGATTATGACGGTAATGCTGATGCTGATACTGATGGTGATGTTGACGATGATGATGATGAGCATGTTGCTGCTGCTGCTGTTGTTGATGATGATGATGATGATGATGATGATGATGATGATGATGATGATACTGGTGACGCGTACGACGCCGATGCTGATGATTCTGATGATGCTGATGCTGATGATGACGATGTTGTTGATGGTGATGCTGATGGTGACGATGATGCTGCCGATGATGATGCTGATTCTGATGACGATTATGGTGATGATGATGACGATGCGGATTCTGATGATGATGCTGATGATGTTGCTGACGATGATGCTGCTGACGACGATGCTGATGTGTTTGCCGATGATGGCGATACGATGAGTATGTTGATGGTGATGATGATTCAGATGTTGACGATGCTGATGCTGATTCTGATGATGACGATGCTGTCGATGCTGGTTTTGATGATGCTGATGCTGATGATGATGTTGCTGATGGTGATGATGATTCTGATGATGGCGATGCTAATCACGATGACGGTGCTGATGGGCACGATGGTGTTGTTGATGATGTTGTGGACGCTGATGATTATGCTGCTGATGAGGGTGATGATGATACTGATGGTGGTGATGTTGATGATGCTGATGATGATGCTGATGATGTTGATGACGTTGATGATGATGATGATGCTGATGATGATGCTGATGTTGCTGATGTTGATGTCGACGCTGATGCTGGTGATAGTGATGATGATGATGATGCTGATGATGATGATGATGATGCTGATGATGATGATGATGTTGCTCCTGATGATGATGATGATGATGATGATGATGACGACGACGATGATGATGATGATGATGATGATGATGATGATGATGATGATGATGATGATGATGATGATGATGATGATGATGATGATGATGATGATGATGCTGCTGATGATGATGATGATGCTGATGATGATGATGATGATGAGGATGCGGATGATGCTGATGATGATGATGCTGCTGATGTTTGTTGCTGGCTGTGGTGGTGGTGATGATGATGCCGCGGATGATGAGGATGCGGATGATGATGAGGACGAGGATGAGGATGAGGATGATGGTGCTGGTGGTGGCGATGATGAGGTCGAATAGGAGGAGGATGAGGAGGACGAGAAGGATGAGGAGGTGGTTGAGGAGGAGGAGGAGGTGGAGGAGGGTGGCGATGACGGTGGATGGCGGACGAGGGAGGTAGGTAGGCCGTGACAAGGGAGGAAACATATTGGAAGAGGGAGGGATGAGGGAGGAGGATGAGGGAGCGGGGAGGACGCAGGAGGGAGGAGGGAAGAGGGAGGAATGAGGAGGAGGAAGAGGAGGAGGAGGATGAGGAGGAGTAGGAAAAGGAGGAGGAGGTGGTGGAGGATGAGGATCATTAGGAGGAGGCGGAGGAGGAGAAGGCGGGAGGATTTCGGAGGATGAGGAGGCGGCGGGTGGCGGGAGGCGACAAGAGGGTGGGAGGAGGGAGCATGGAGCAGACGGTATGCTGGAGGCTGAGGGGAAGGAGGGCGGATGAGGTCGAGGAGGAGGTGGAGGGAGGAGGAGGATGGGGGGCGGAGGGGGAGAGGTTAGGAGAGGCCTTTCCTCCTCCTCCTCCTCCTCCCTCCTGTCCTCCCACGCCCTGCCCTCCTCCCTTCCCTCCACGAAAGGGTCGATACGAGTACTGCCTGTAGGGCCACCCTTCGGGTGATTGAGAGGCTGAGAGGATGACTGCAGCTTTGGGTTTGCAGTTGGCGTCTGGTTGGACGTTGACGTATCAACATATAGAGTTCGAGCTCCGCTTTTTTCGATCCGCACTATCTGTCGTCCGATACCGCTTATGTCATAGCTACTGCTGTTACCATGTGTCGATAGGATGGTCTCTCTGCCTGTGGGTCGCATTTGTTGCTGTGTCTCTCGCTCTTCCCCTGTGCCTTCCCCCAATACATCTGTACATCCACATAACACATATGTACACTTATACATATCTAGTTGTATGTATATTCGCATCTATATGTATATGTACATTCATGTGTATATGTATGTTTATATATGTGTATCTGTATGCGCACACGTACATGTTTACATGTATATGTACATGTACATGTGCATTTATCATATGTATAGGTATATGCATGTGTAAATGTATATGTAGTTGCACATGTATAAGCGTATGTATATGGATATGCGTATGTATATGTATACGTATCTACGTATCTATGCATAACTGTGAATGCATTGCATTTGTGTTTGGGTGTATACATTATGCACGTGCGTATGCTGATGATGCTGTCTATGTGTAGGTATACGCATGTGAGCCTATATGTGTATATGGTTATGTATGTGCATTTGCATATGTACATGCGCATGCGTATGCATATGCGTGTATATATATATATATATATATATCTAGACGTATCAGGGGTATGCGTATAGATATCTGTGCAGAGCTGTAAATGCTTGTGTGCATGTTTACGTGCATGTTTATGTCTATGCATATGTATATGTTTATGTATGTGTATACGTATGTGTATGTGTATGGGTATACGTATGTGCAGATGTACTTGTATATGCATGTGCGTAATTGTAGATGCATCTGATTCTGTTTATGTATGTGCATGTGTGAGTGTGCCTGTGTATGTGTAGTTGTATGTGTATATGTACATGCATATGTATATGTAAATGCCGTTTCAATGTATCGGTACATGTATATGTATATGTGTATGTATGTGTATGTTTCCCTGTTTGTGTTTGTGTGCATGTCAATGCCTATGTTTATGTATGTGGATGTGTATATGTAGATGTGTATGTATGTATGTATGTATGTACGTATGTATGTAGGTAGGTAGGTAGGTAGGTATGTATGTATATATGTATGTATGTATGTATGTATGTATGTATGTAGGTATATATATATATATACATACATATATGTATGTATATATATATATATGTATTCATATATCGGAGTAGGCTGGGGGAGGGCCCAGAACCGCGACTACTGGGTTACATGGCGGTCGGGGGTGGTCTTGAGGGGTCCAAGAGAGCCCAAAAGGGGCCCCGGACCCCCACAGAGGCCCCCCAGCTGGCCCAAGAGGCTCCCAAGGCGCCCCGGGGTTGCCTGGAAAATGGCTGAAGAGCGCACTGAAATGGCCTCCAGACGGCCAACGAGCGCTCGAAGACAGCCCAAGACTGCTCCGAGACGGCCACAAAGGCCCCCAAGACGGTCTAAGAAGCCGCCGGGAAGGCCCCCCAAGGGCAAAAATCAAGTATTTCCGACGGAATAGCGTAGATTTCCGGGATATTCATTTTTCCAGTCCTAACAGCGGCCACGACGGCCCCAAAGGCTCCCAAAATGGGCCCCAGCCGGTCCAAGAGGCCCCCAAGAGGGCCCCAAGACGGCCTGAAGAGAGTTTCAAGCAGCACAGTCCCCGGGGACCCCCGAGGGGGCCCCCAGAGGATCCCTACATGGTCGGAGAGGGCCCCAAGATGGCCCCAAGACGGGCTCAGCTCCCCATTACGGGCCAAGGGGGACCCGGGACGGCCGCAATGGGTCCCCAGACGGAGCAAACAAGGCCCAAGAGGCCTTCAAGACGGTCCAAGAGGCCGCCGAGAAGGTCCCCCAGGGTCAAAAATCAAGTATACCCCGAGGAACAGCGTAATGTTCCAGGATGCTCGTTTTTTCAATCCCAACGGTGGCCACCACGGCCCCAAAGGCTCCCCAAATCGGCCCCAAACTTCCCAAGAGGCCTCCAAAAGGGCCCCAAGACGGCCGGAAGAGAGCTTCAAGCAGCACAAGAGAGCTCCAAGACGGCCCAAGAGGGTCCCCAGGGGACCCGAGGGGGCCCCCAGAGGATCCCTACATGGTCGGAGAGGGCCCCAAGAGGGCCCCAAGACGGGCTCAGCTCCCCACGACGGGCCAAGAGGGACCCGGGACGGCCGAAACGGTCCCCTTTTTAGACGGGCCCCCCAAAGAAGGTCCCAAAGGATCCCCCAGGAAGGCCCCGAGAGGCCCCAGAGACCCCCACAGTGCTTCCAGAAGGTTCCCGACCCGGGTCCGCGCCAGGCGGGGCCGCGTGGCCCCCCCCAAGGAGTGCCTCGGGAACCGCACGGCGCCAGTGGCCTCAGCGCTGCGAGGGAGGGGCACCTGCATCTGTATACGCCTCGCTGGTCCCGGGCAGGCTCCCTCTGTTGCCATCGCGAACCCTTCTCCCAAATGGACGACACCCTATTGTCGACTATGATGTCGAGGCCCACCTGTGGGCCCGCCGAGCTGTCCAGACGCCCCGCTGGGAGCAAAAAGCTGTCTATAGTTCGGTTGCTACGGAGCTGTGCCTTCGCAGGCTGTGCTGCCCGGCGGAAGGGGACGAGGAGGAGAGAAGCAAGCAGACGGCGACGAACGCCCAGGCGTAGGGGGCCACATGCGAACCCTACCCCTACACCCCACGACGTCTGAGGGGGAGGGTGGGGTTCACTTCGTTCGGGAGCTCCCGAGCGAAGTGAAGCCCACCCTCCCCCTCAGAAATCGTGGGTGGTGGGGTTCGGGTTCGCATGTGGCCCCCTAAGAGAAGCAGGCAGACGACGACGAACGCCCAGGCGGGAGGCCAGGGCCGGCGGGGCGGGCGGGCAGGCAGAAGAGGGGCCAGGCGGGGACAGCGTTCCAGTAGGCTCCTGTGCGCGTATGGGAGGTCTCGTGTCTGCGTCCTGTAAGATCCATTTCAGGGCTTCCCGAGGCTCCACAGAAGCATGCTGCGGGGCGCCGGGAAGTAACCCAAACACCCCGAAATCGCGGTCGAGGGCAGGGGTGTACGGAACACCCCTGGGCGGGAGGACGGCAGACGCACGTTGGCTTTCGGGTTGTCGGTGGAGCTCCCACTGGGGCACGATCCGCGTGAGAAGCGCAGCCGCCCTGGGGGGGCGTGGTGTTGCGCGAATCCTCCCACAGAGGGGCGCGTGCAACCGCGTCCTTCTGACGCACAATCCGCGTGATGGCGTTGAGATGGGCGGAGGGACGCCGTCATGGCCGTGGGGCTCATTGCTTCCCTTAGGCTTTCCCAGGGGTCTCCTTTCTGTCCTCTCGTCGTGACAAGAGGAGGATGAGGAGGAGAAGGAGGAGGATCAGGAGTTCAGGAGGACGAGAAGGAGGATGAGGAGTGGTGTCAGACAAGTTAATGCAGGGATGACTTGCTTGTGGCAGTCGCGCGTTCGCAGCGACGTGGCTTTCTGATCCTTCGATATCGGCTGTTGCCATCACTGAGACGCAGAAGCCCCGAGACGGCCAAAGAGAGCCCCCAGGGGGCCCAAGGGGGCCCCCAGAGGATCCCTACATGGTCGGAGAAGGCCCCAAGAGGGCCCCCAAACGGGCTCAGTTCCCCATGACGTGCCAAGAGGGGCCTGGGACGGCCGAAAAGGGCCCCCAGATGGGCCAAAAAAGGTCCCAAAGGACTGTCCCGATGGTTGTCCCAATTGTTGTCTCAATGGTTGTCCCGATTGCTGTCCCGGTGGGTTTCGATATAAATCATGCGTTTGGCGAATTTGGCGTTTGGGGATTTTTACCAACATGCGGCGAACAAGGGCGCTCGGCGCCTTCGTCAGCGTCGGTGCTGAGAAAAACAAATCGATGGTAAGTGAGATCGACCGATCAACAGTGCGACCAATCGGTAGATGATAGATGATTGTCCCGCTGATTGTCCAGATCACTGTCCCGATGATTGACCCGATGATGGTCACAACGGTTCTCGCGTCGCACGCGTTCGTTTTCAGAATGCGTTCGGCGTCCTCGGCGCCTCCAGATCTAACATAATACAACAATGTGATCGGCGCCTTCGGCGCCGAGATAATAAGTCGATGGTTCGTGAGCGCGATTGGTAGGCAGTTAGACCGATATGTTGGTGATCGGTTGTTGTCCCGGTGGTCGTTCAGATCGCTGGTCCTTCCGATGGTTGTCCCGATGGCTGTCCCGTTGGCTGCCCCAATGATTTCCGATGGCTGCCCTGATACATGGATCTCAGTAGATATGCACATCGGAGGCTGTGGGTTGAGATCCACGTGAAATGGCTCGTGTTCGTACCGAGCGTGCGGACGAGGCGAAGCTGCGTGCGTGGGGGAGAGTGGTGAGCCCGCCGCTTTTGGGGCGCAGTCGGCTCAAGAGTCCCTCCGGCGCACTCGTGGGCGGGGGCTGTCCTGCGGTTGTCCCGTGGTGATCCCGCGGTTCTCCCGATGGTTGTCCGAGCATTTTCTTTGGGTGGAGGGCCAATGGTGAAATCTGAAATGCCGTTTCGATTGGTTTTCGAGGCTCGAATCTGCAAGAGGTAATCACAAGACGGATTGATTTTCGAGGTGCAAAAACCCGTATGGATTGCACCCTGAGCCCTCCACCCTGAGAACATGCTCAGGTGGTCCCGATCCAGCTGGTAAAGCGGCTCCGGTTTCGGCCCGTGTCGCGCGGGGGGGCGAGGCGAGGCTGTGCGAGCTTCTTCACCAGCTGGGCCCAGGTCTCGAGCCAGAGGACGCGCCGCGGCAGGCCAGAGCGTGCCCCCGGGTGGTCCCGCGGTTGCCCCGCGGTTGTCCCGTGGCTGCCCCGTGGCTGCCCTCTGGTTGTGTGGTTGTCGTGCGGTGGTCTTGCAGTTGTCCCGTGGCCGTCAGGCGGACGTCCAGGGGTTGCTCTGTGGTTGCCCCGTAGTCCCGCGGTTGTCCCGTGCTTGTTCCGTGGCCGTGGCGCAGTTTTGTGTCCAGCGGTTGTTCCTTGGCTGCCCCGTGATTTAGCGCGGCGTTGCCCCAAGCAGGCGGACCGTTGACTGGGCGGGGGGAGTTCGACGTATTGGAAACGTGTGGCATGGAAAAAGCACATGTACGAGCGCGAATTCTGGGAAATTGGAAATATGAAGAGTAGGCAACATGAGCAAATGCGTGGGAACATTGAACTATGAAGCCAGTGTGAAGCACGTTTGAAAAACGCACGGGGCAAGATTGACGTATGAATCGAGTATGAGCAATATGCAACGCAGTAGTTGTAAAACGTACAGGAGGAACATGACACAAATAGGATACTCGTTTGACATGTATACAACAAATGACAGATGAGAAGCGCATGACGTGTACAGCCACATCTTATTTCACACATTGTTTGTTTCAAATGTTCACAGTTCTATTTCGTCTTTTCGCTGGAGTCACACTTTTTCACACTTATTGGGAAGGCCTTGCGGCCGGTGCCGCCGACCCTGAAGGGGGGGACGACAACGGCGGCGGCGGCGTCGACGACGACGACGCTGACGCTCTGCAGCCCTACTTGCTTGGGAGCCTCTTGGGCTCCGTTGGGGGGTCTCTTGGGGGAGTTTCTTGGGAAGGAAGCTCCGTGGTCTCTTGGAGCCGCCTCGGAGCGGATCTGAGGCCTCTGAGACATGTGGGGGAACACTCAGCACCTCGCAAGAGCAGACAAGGGTGAGGAGGGTGCCTCCGGGGTAGGGGGTCCGGGAGGAGTGGTGGTGGTGGTGGTGGTCTCCTTGCCCACAGGGCGGAGGCGGGGGGAGGGGTCCTGAGTTCATCCTGTCCACAGCCCTGTTTCCCTTGTGTCCACAGGGGGTCCCCCCGGTGGGGAGGTCACGACACCTCTCCCCAGGGCCCCCCCCACGGGTCCCCCGGGACGCCCCCCCGGCAACCCTCCCCCGAGTCCCTCCTTGAGACTCTCTCGGGGACCTCCATTGTGTAGGTATTCTTGCGGTAGTCCTCACGATGTCTGAAACACGACTCAATTTGTTTTAGTCTCAATCCACTCTCTGCATCGGCCGCCTTGCGCGGCTCCTCAAAACTCCGTGTGCCGTCACGCCTGAGGGATGGCCACTCCCTTCGAGCCAGAACGGTCGCGGATGCGCAAGCTTGCCCTGCCGCGCTCAACTCACCAACTGCACCTTGGGCCCCCCCCCCCGGACAGCGAAGGGATCCAAGGAAGGGGCTTCCCTTCGAATCGATTAAGACGTTGTTTGATCTCCGTCTGGCTGCATCGCTTGAGGGAGGGCCCAGGGACAGGGGGGAGCGGCGACGGCGAAGACGACGACGGCTCAGTCGGAAAAACGCCCCACGCACGCCAGCAGGGTCCGCGGATTTCAATTCAAATTTTGAGCGCAACCACGTTTTCAACAGTGGGCTTGCTCAGGGGCGTCTTCTTCCTGGGGGCGTCACGTGCCTTGGCCGCTGGTCCCGTTTCGATATGGTAGATCCCCGCTTCGAAGTCTTCGGCAGCCTACGCTTTCGTGCCTGGGGTCCTCGTTTGGCGGCGCGTACAGGTTGTCTTATACATATATATATATATATGTATATTTATAAAGGTGTGTTTGTGTGTTTGTGTGTGTGTGTTTGTGTGTGTGTGTGTGTGTGTTTGCGTGTGTGTTGTGTGTTTTGTGTGTCTGTGTGTGTGTGTTTGTTTCTTTGTGTGTGTATGATTGTACGTGTGTGTAGGGGGGAGCACCCGGGGGAACGGCCTTGCAAGAGGGCGGGGGTGCTTCCAAGATTTAGAAAACGAATCCATGGATGAAGGCGCGTTGATTTGCGACTGGTTCCGTTGCCGTGCAGAATCGATGCGCTCCGTCGCCAAATCGGGCGGCGCTGGCGCGGCTTCGTGTTTCGGGCCTGTCCCCGATCCGTGGATCTGGCTCCCGCGCGCCAGATCCACGGATCCGTCAGCTGTGCCAGCGGTCAGCGTGTGCCCGATCAGATGGCAAGCGGCCGTCTCGAGGCCCTCCTGGCCCCTGCGAGGCCTCAGACACACCCAGGCGCTTCCGAGATGGCCCCGCCTTCGGGATGCCGCCCCTCTCTCGCGCCACCCCACTGCGCGCCGGCAAGGCCCTCCCCATGTGCTCACCTCCCCTCCGTCCTTCCCGACACTCCCCACCGTGACTGCCACGCTTGAACCGCGTGCTTGTGCCGTGGGGCGCCGGCGTGTAGGGGGCCCGCGGAGGGTGCGGTGACCACGCCCCGTGGCGAGTCAGTGGCCCGGCTGTGCGCCGCCCTCCCTGGGCGATGCGAAGCGCTGTTTCCCACAGGAAGTTGCACCGACAAGGTGCGCCCAGTGCTGCCACGCGCTGTCCTCCCTGGACGGAGCGTGGCCCATCTGCTCTGCCGCGTGCTGTCCTCCCCGGGCGGTGCGCGGCGCGTTCCCCGCAGGGTGCTGCACCGATGGAGGGCTCCCCTCTCCTCCCAGTTCTGCCGCGCGCTGTCCTCCCCGGGCGGTGTGTGCCCTGATCTGAGCAAGAAGTTGCACCGACCACGTGCCCCCAGTCCCGCCGCGCCCCGTCCTCCCCGGACGGTGCGTGGCCTGGCTCCACGTGCTGTTGCACCGACTAATAGGTGCTCCTACCTCCTCCTCCCCCTCTCTGGCTGCCGGACCAGCCCCGCCCCTGGCGAAGGCCACCTGGGCTTAAGTCGGGCCTGTCCCCCTGCAGGGGGAATTTCGACGAAACAAAAAAATACCACCAAAATAGTCAAACAATAATCCAAACATAGTCGGGGGATTATTTTTTGAGTCGAAAATCCCCCTGTGGGGGGACACGCCCGACCTAAACCTGGGCGAGCTGGAACCTTGTTCTTCACGGGTCTCACGGCCCCAGTTTTGCCGCCCACGCCGCGGCCGGGCTGCTGCCACGGCCCCCGCTGCATTTGCTGGCCGCGCCGGAGCGCTCTGTGTGGAATTCTTCCGCATCTGAGTGCTCTCCGCCTCCTCCTGTCCTGCGCGGCCGCCCACTTTTTCTAGTCCCATTTCTCCTGCGTGCCGGCCAAGTCGCATTTCGGTCGCCCCGATTGCTCATCGCTGGTGCAGCTCTTTTGCTTCGCCGCCGACGACACAAGAGGGTGAGTCAGTGGGGATTCGAGTGGCCGCGCGTTTTTTGCGACGTGGGTCGCTCTCCGAGGATGTCTCGGGCGACTGTGTCCTCCGAGGTCCCGAGACCGTGCGGTTACAGACCGTGCTAGGAGGCCTCTGGGGATTCCGAAGTCACCGCCTGGTCCGTCACCGCGCCGATTCGGTACCCCGAAGTATGCGCGAACGTCGGGCAGGGTTGATCGAGGAAGGACAACTTACATAACACCCCGTAGCTGCGGATAAGAGTGAGACGGTGGCGGGGTCGTCGGCAGTTTGCGAAGTTTTTAAAAAGCCCGCCGCAGGCGCCGCAGGCGACGATCCTTTCACATAGTACAGCACGAACCCGCCGCAGGCGCCAGTTTTTAGTCAAAGCAACGCTGGTGGGTCGCAGGTGGGTCGCGGGTGGGTCGCAGGGTGGGTCGCGGGGCGGGTCGCGGGCGAGGACGATGACAGCAACGCAACGCAACGCAACAACTCAACAACAATCCGTACGGCGTAATCCCACTTCAGCCACGGACCCAGGGACAGTGAATGACCGTTCGGCCCACCATTCTGTCATATGCATAACCCTCCCAGGCGCCGCCAGGGGATCAAACGCCGATCTAACAAATCCGCGCGCAGCTCCGACAGTTTATGCGAATGCTGTTTTTTTTCCCAACCATCCTGTGGTGTTGGGTCCTCGTTTTGAGACGGTGCCCCGCGTCTCCTCTCTTTCCTTCCTTCCTCCTCCTCCGCCTCCTCCCCCCTCCCTCCTCCCTCCTCCCACTATCACGGCACACCCCTCACGCGTTTCGTGGCCCCATAGGGAGCTCCACCGACGGCCCCAGTGGCTGCGTTCGCATGGCGGCGCCGCACCCAATTTCGGCACACCCCTCACACGTTTCGTGGCCCCATGGGGAGCTCCACCGAAGGCCCCAGTGGCTGCGTCCGCATGGCGGCGCCGCACCCAATTCGGCACACCACTCACACGTTTCGTGGCCCCATAGGGAACTCCACCGAAGGCCCCAGTGGCTGCGTTCGCATGGCGGCGCCGCACCCATTTCGGCACACCCCTCACACGTTTCGTGGCCCCATGGGGAGCTCCACCGAAGGCCCCAGTGGCTGCGTTCGCATGGCGGCGCACGGCACCCACACGTTTCGTGTCCCCACCACCTCATGGCGGCGCCGCACCCAATTTGGCACACCCCTCACACGTTTCGTGGTCCCATAAGGAACTCCACCGAAGGCCCCAGCGGCTGCGTTCGCATGGCGGCGCCGCACCCAATTCGGCACACCACTCACACGTTTCGTGGCCCCATAGGGAACTCCACCGAAGGCCCCAGTGGCTGCGTTCGCATGGCGGCGCCGCACCCCATCTCGGCACACCCCTCACACGTTTCGTGGCCCCATGGGGAGCTCCACCGAAGGCCCCAGTGGCTGCGTTCGCATGGCGGCGCCACACCCAATTTGGCACACCCCTCACACGTTTCGTGTCCCCATAGGGAGCTCCACCGAAGGCCCCAATGGCTGCGTTCGCATGGCGGCGCCGCACCCAATTTGGCACACCCCTCACACGTTTCGTGGCCCCATAGGGAGCTCCACCGAAGGCCCCAGTGGCTGCGTTCGCATGGCGGCGCCGCACCCAATTTGGCACACCCCTCACACGTTTCGTGGCCCCATAGGGAGAAGGCCCCAGTGGCTGCGTTCGCATGGCGGCGCCGCACCCGATTTGGCACACCCGTCACACGTGTCGTGGTCCCATAAGGAGCTCCACCCCCAGCGGCTGCGTTCGCATGGCGGCGCCGCAGGCACACCCTCACACGTTTCGTGGCCCCATAGGGAGCTCCACCGAAGGCCCCAGTGGCTGCGTTCGCATGGCGGCGCCGCACCCAATTTGGCACACCCCTCACACGTTTCGTGGCCCCATAGGGAGCTCCACCGAAGGCCCCAGTGGCTGCGTTCGCATGGCGGCGCCGCACCCAATTTGGCACACCCCTCACACGTTTCGTGGCCCCATAGGGAGCTCCACCCCTGGAACCGGCACACCCCTCACACGTTTCGTGGCCCCATAGGGAGCTCCACCGAAGGCCCAGTGGCTGCGTTCGCATGGCGGCGCCGCACCCATTTCGGCACACCCCTCACACGTTTCGTGGCCCCATAGGGAGCTCCACCGAAGGCCCCAGTGGCTGCGTTCGCATGGCGGCGCCGCACCCATTTCGGCACACCCCTCACACGTTTCGTGGCCCCATAGGGAGCTCCACCGAAGGCCCCAGTGGCTGCGTTCGCATGGCGGCGCCGCACCCATTTCGGCACACCCCTCACACGTTTCGTGGCCCCATAGGGAGCTCCACCGAAGGCCCCAGTGCTACCGCCCTCATGCGTCCCGTACGCCCAGGACAGCGTTTCGTGGCACGCCTTTCGTGGCCCCATAAGGAGCCCCACCGAAAGCGGCACCCACAAAGCGTTATTCACAATTGCGTATGGTTGGGTCCTTCGCCAGGATATTTCTATCTTTGTTTGTTTCTGCCATTTCGCTCCTCGCCGCCCCCCTCGCGCGCCTCGAGAGTCCTGATAATGCTGGCCGGGGACAGGACCTCTGGGACGACCGGCCGTGTGGCGTGGACTGGCTGAAGGACCGTGGGGCCCGCCCATTATGGTGGGGACAGGCTCAGGGGGGGACGAAGTTTCGAGGTTAGAGGTTTGAGGTTTTCGGGCGTTTTCGTCGTTTCTCATCGGTTTTCCAGCCTCGGGGTACCTTCCGGCGGCTGCGCCTTGCCGAGAGCGTTCCGGGGTTGCCTGGATCGTCCCGAATGGCTTCTGGCGACCCGAGTTGTTGATGACCCGAAAACCTGACGATGAGGATCACCTGATGGGGCTTGCTTAGGAGGGATGCATCGACCCCCCAATCGCCAATTCATTGCCGATAGGGGCCCGATAGCCAACCCCAGCCAGGAACGTTTGGATCAGCTATCGGGGGGCTATCGCCGATCTGTCGGAGATACATCGTCGATTCCAGGTCGGTGTCCCCCCCGTGAGCCGGTCACCCACTAACGTTCCGCCTCAGGAGCGGCGGCCGGCGAGGACGATCACGACGGGGAGGGGTCAGAGGAGGAGGGTGAAATTGAGACATTTGTCTCCTTACCCTCCTCCGCTTCACCATCATCCTCATTACCACCATGATCACCATCACCATCATCGTCATGATGTTCACCTTAGCGCATACCCACGGCTATGCATTGTGCTGCGTATCGTCACCCTCGCACACTTTTATAGACATATACCAAGGTGTATGAGGTTTTCTATCGGTATGTTTATGTCTACATGTATAGATGTACACAGCAATGCAAACGCACATATATGTAATACACAGAATTGCACATATGTATGTGATCACACGCATCTACATACATACCTGCATACATACATACATGCATGCATACATGCACGCATGCATACACATCCACACTTATACACATACATACATGCATACATGCGTGCATGCATGCATACATACACGCATCCATACACACATGTATATATGGTGTGTATATATATGTACATATATATATATATATGTATATATACACATATTTGTACATCTCTCTCTGTATATACGTCTATGAGTGTGTGTGTGTGTGTTTGTTGTATGTATGTATGTACGTATGTACGTATGTAGGTAAGTCGGTAGGTCGGTTTGTAGTTCCGTACATCGGTAGGTAGGTAGGTAGGTCGGTAGGTCGGTAGGTAGGTATGTAGGTATGTAGGCATGTAGGCATGTAGGTATGTACGTACGTAGGTATGTAGGTATGTATGTAGGTAGGTAGGCAGGTAGGTCGGTAGGTCTGTCTGTCTGTCTGTCTGTCTGTCTGTCTGTCTGTCTGTCTGTCTGTCTGTGTGTGTGTGTGTCTCTCTCTCTCTCTCTCCATGTGTGTGTATATATATATATATGTATATGTATATGTATACATATGTGTGTGTGTGTATATATATATATATATTCCAGCGCACGAGGTGGGGGGGTCCAGGAGGGGGTCCCCGACACTCCATGGAGGGACAGTGCCGCCAGGGACGCCCCCAGACGGCCCAAGACCGCCCCAACACAGCTGAAAAGTGCCGCGAGAGGGCTCCAAGAGGCCTACAGTCGCGGAACGCTGCCGCCGCGGATGCCTGGCACCCCGCGCGGCAGGTGGGAGCAGGTGGGAGCTCCCCTCGGACAGTGGCCCCCCCCCCTCGCCACGACCGTGTTGAACTGCTTGACCAAGGAGTTGACCGCCTTCTACTGGGACCCCCTGGAGCCTTCTGAGCCCCGATGGGGGGGGGAAAAAAAGGCCTACAGTCGCGGAGATATTGTTCTAACGCGCCCAAGATGCGGATGGCCCCAAAGGCTTCCAACACGGCCCAAGGGGCCCCAGAGAGCACTTCTAAAAGGGCCCCAAGATGCCCACGTCACTGCTGAAAAGGGCCGCAAGAGGCCTCCAAGAGGCCCCGAAACGCGGACATCTCGCTCGAACACGCCCAAGATGGCCTCCAGATGGCCCACAAGGCTTCCAATACGGTCCACGAGGTCCCCAAGAGCACACCCCAAAGGGCCCCAAGCCCAACTTATTGACTTTCCCTTGATTTTGGGCATGTTTCAGAGTTTCTGCTTGTTCGGCTTCCCGACGCCCCAAGCGGTCCCGAACACCCAAATGTCGCCCCAACAGGCCCCCACGAGGGCGCCGAGACGGCCCAGGACCTCCAGACGGCCCAAGACAGCCCCAACACAGCTGAAAAGGGCCGCGAGAGGCCTCCAAGAGAGTTTCGGTCACCGAACTATCGTTCTAACACGCCCAAGTTGGCCTCTGGCTGGCCCAAAAGGCTTCCAACACGTCCCAAGGGGACTCAACGAGCACACCAAAAAGGGCTCCAAGAAGCCCAAATCATTGATTTTCCTAAGGTTTTTGGTGCATTTTAGCGTTTCTGCTTGTTCGGCCCCCCGACGCTCCAAGACGGTCCAGGACACCCGAAAATCATCCAAACAGGCTTCCACCGGGGCGCCGAGACGGCCCAGGGCCGCTCCCAGCCCTACCATTGCTGAGAAGGGCCGCAAGAGGCCTCCAAGAGGCCCCAAGAGGCCTCCAAGATGCTTCCACAGGAGGCACATATTACGAGTTTTGTTTTTTGTGTGTGTGTGTTTTTGTTGTTTCCCGACGCTCCACGACGGCCCAAGAGGCCCCAATGTCCGCTCCAAGACAGCCCCAGAGGCTTCGAAAACGGTCACAAGACAACCAAAGAGGGCCCCAAGTCGGCGCCAGAGGCGCCCAAGACGGCCCGGGAGGGCCCCATGACGGCCTCAAGAGGGAGCCAAGAGGCAGAAAATCCAAGCCTTCCACCCCGAAAGGCTCTCAGGAGGCCCCGAGACGCCCCCAACAGGCCCCAAGAGGCCCCAAGAAGCGCACCAGGGGGCCGAAGAGGTCCCACGAAGGCCCCAAGAGGCAAAAATCATTGTCGTGCCACAGGTTTTCGATTGATTTTCGTGGTTTCAGCCTTTGGGCGTCCCGACGCTCCAAAACGGCCCACAAGGTCTCCAAGACCGCTCCAAGATAGCCCAAGAGGCCTCCAACAAGGCCCCAAGACGGCCCACGAGGGCCCCAAGAGGGTGCCTGAGGCGCCCAAGACGGCCCGAGAGGGCACCAAGACGGCCTCAAGAGGGCCCAAGAGGGGTAAGACGAACCGAACATCCGAGCCTAACACCCCGAGAGGCTCTCAGGAAGCCCGAAGAGGCCCCCAATAGGATCCACGAGGCCCTCAAGAGGCTCCCCAGACGGCCGAAGAGGTTCCAAGAGGAGGCCCGAAGAGGCACACCTCATTGTTTTGCCGGCGGTGTTTGATGGATTTTTAAGTTTTCAGCCTTTTTGGCATCCCGACGCTCCAAGACGGCCCAAGGGGCTCCCAAGACCGCTCCAAGATATCCGAAGAGGCCTCAAAGAGGGCCCCAAGACGGCCCACGAGGGCCCCAAGACAGTGCCTGAGGCGCCCCAAGATGGCCCTAGAGGGCCCCGAGATGGCCCCAAGAGAGGCCTGATAAGGGGAACGCGAACCCAGCAGCAGAGCCTTCCGCCCTAAGAGGCCCACAGGAGGCCCCAAGGTTCCCCAAGTGGTCCGACGAGGCCCCAAGAGTCCCCAAGTGGTCCGACGAGTCCGGAGGAGGAGGAGGAGGAGGAGGAGGAGGAGGAGGAGGAGGAGGAGGAGGAGGAGGAGGAGGAGGAGGAGGAGGAGGAGGAGGAGGAGGAGGAGGAGGAAGGAGGAGGAGTGAGGGAGTATTAGGAGGTCGGTGAGGAGCGTTTGGAGGTAGGACAGAATGAGGTGAATCAGCATGAGGAGCAGTAGCAGGAATCGAGGGATGATGATGAAGGAGGAGGAGGAGGTGGCGGTGGCGGTGGCGGTGGCGGTGGCGGTGGCGGTGGCGGTGGCGGCGGAGGAGGAGGAGGAGGAGGAGGAGGAGGAGGAAGAGCAGGCGGAGTAAGGATGATGAAGGGGAGGAGCAGGAAATGACACATGTACAGAATTGAGGGGAGGAAAGTGAGGAGGAAAAACAAAGAGGAGGTAGGAGTGGGACTCGGACGAGCCGTTGCGGTTGGGCTCCGACCCCTCCCCCCTTCAGTAGGCTCCAGGAGGCCCCGGGAGGCCCCAGGGAGGGTGACCCCGCAGCCCAGGCGTCCAGAAGTCCATAGCTCCGTTGGCGAATCCAGTGCGGCGGCGTTCTGCGCACGCGTCTTCTTCCTATGAAAGGAGCGACGTTTGTGCATAATCGATGTTCTGCAGCGCCCGGCGCCGCGGAGCCAGGAGCGGGAGCAGCGGGCCCAGGAGATTCAGGAGGTCCCAGCAGGCTTAAGTCGGGCACGTCCCTCTACAGGAGGAATTTTCAAACATAGGAGAAGACGTAGTAATGTTTGTTTATATATATACTTATTTATTTATTTATTTATTCATTTATTGATTTATTTATTTATTATTATTATTGTATACATTATGTATGATATTATATATACACACAAAAATGTTTAAAATGTTTTCAAGCATTCTTTGACCATTTTGGAATGTGTATTTTTTGGTGTATTTTTTATGTTTCGTCGAAATTCCCAAAATGTAATTAGGGGGACACGCCCGACAGAAGGGTCCAAGTGCCTGGCGTGTGGCCGAGCAGGCAGGCTCGCGGCCGGAGGGCTCCACGCACACGGTCGCCTGGCCCTCGCCCCGCTTCGGGACGACGGAGCCCCGCGTTTTTGAATCTTCGCAGCGTCCAAGCCGGCCCGATGGGCCTGCGATATCGCCCCCAAAACGGCCCAAGAAGCCCTCCCGGCGCTCCTCCCAGTGCTCCTCCCCGAAGGAGGTGCCAGGAGGGTCCAGGAACCCCCTGGGGACCCCAGGGTGCCCTGGGAGGTTCCAGGAGGCCCTGGGAGGCCCTGGGCCCTAGAAAGTAGCAGCAGGCCACGTAATGCCCCACGAGGCCCCAGGAGGCCCCAGGAGGCCCTGGGAGATTGTATTCAGGGTGAGCCAGGATGCGTCATCGATGCTTCAATACACCCTCCCGCCCCGAGTCCCCCCCCCAGCAAGTCCCTATAAGTATTCTTGTCCACTTTGGGGAGCGCTCCCGTCGAATGACGAGCTCCCGCTGGACCTGCCGCTCAGGCGGGACCCCGTTTCGTAAAGGATCCATGCCCGTCTTTGCCACTGAAAGGAGCGCAAAAAGGCAGGAGGAACGAGTTCTAAGGTCCCAGGAAATTATCCAGCGAGGGCCCTGGTTTGAAAAGGATCTGCTCTCTGTTCGTGTACGCCTTGCGCAGTCACATGGGACTTTGGTCATAAGCGGTGGCGAAAGTTTCAAACGGGAATCCCATTTTGACAAGGAGCCACCCTCCATCATTGTAATTGTTGCACAATGTGAAATTTCGCTTCGCAGGGGTCGAGGAAGTCTCAAGTCAGCCGCATTTTGAACACGAGCCAGCCTCCGTGTCTGTAACTTTTGAAAGGGAAACAGATGTGCGCGGCGCTAAAGTCAGACCTTCAGTTTGAAACCATTGGTCTTCCTTGACACGAAAATGCATCGATTCCAGCTCCCGGCCGATTCGGTTCCAGCTCCGTGCCCGATACGATGTTGGCTGATCTCGGGCGACGACAGCCTCCTCAGCACCTGCCCGAGGAAGATGCGCTCGCGCCACATCTGACATCCTACCGTACATGTGAGGAGGAGGAGGAGCAGGAGGAGCTGGAGGATGAGCAGGAGGAAGAGGATAATGAGGAAGGAAGAAAGGAAAGATGATGATGGTGGTGGTGGTGGTGGTGGTGGCAGTGATGATGATACTGATGATGATGCTGATGATGATGCTGATGCTGATGCTGATGCTGCCGCTGATGATGATGCTGATGATGATGATGATGATGATGATGATGAGTATGAGTATGACGATGATGCTGACGACGATGATGATGATCATTATGATGCTGATGATGCTGATGATGCTGATGATGCTGATGATGATGATGCTGATGCTGCTGATGAGGATGGATGATGATGATGGTGGTGGTGGTGGCGGCGGGGGTGATGATGATGCTGCTGCTGATGATGATGGTGGTGGTGATGATGATGGTGGTGGTGGTGATGCTGCTGCTGATGATGATGATGCTGCTGACGATGATGTGTATGAGTATCACACTGATGCTGACGATGATGATGATGATGGTGATGATGGTGATGATGATGATGCTGATGCTGATGCTGATGATGCTGATGCTGATGATGCTGATGCTGATGCTGATGCTGATGATGATGATGATGATGATGATGATGATGATGATGATGATGATGATGGTGGTGGTGGTGGTGGTGGTGGTGATGATTATGATGATGATGATGATGAGGAGGAGGAGGAGGAGGAGGAGGCGGAAGGAGGAGGAGGAGGAAGAGGAGGTGGAGGAGGAGGAGGAGGAGGAAGAGGTGGAGGAGGAGAAGGAGGCGGAAGGAGGAGGAGGAGCAGAAGGCAAAGAGGACCGATCCGATTCTGACGGGTCCCGCCCGCGGCCGCCAGGAGTGGCTGGCGGACGGAGAGGACTGGGCGCGTCTCCTCGAGGACGCGGGCGCGTTCGCCGCCGCGGCGTGGGGCGGGCTGCCGGCGGGGGCGCTGCTGGCTGTCTGTCTTTCAAGGGCCTTAAAACGCCCCTACCGGGAAGATGAGGACTGGGCTCGTATCGGCTGGGCAAGGAACACGGAGCCCGGTCAGACGGCTCATCGCTACTGCGAGTGCAACCTCATCCGGCGTCGTCGATCTACTGGGACACCGTCCAGGAACAGTCTTGGATTATCCCAGCAGGTACACAAACACACACACACACACACGTCCTTCGACACTCTCCGCGGGAACTCCACGGAGCTACTGGACGACATCGAGGCGAACGTCCACCGTCAAGGGCATGAAAAACGCCCCTACCCTGGTTCACGAGGCGCCGTGCGCTGAAACTTTTGTGGACTGCCGGGGTAAACCCTGCGCGATGTGCGGCGCCCTGGCGTCCTTGAGGCTTTGGGGGTTCCCAGGAGGCTTACAGACCACGCACTTGTAACCCAGGGCAGGGTCGTTTTTTCATCCCTAAAGTCTTGGTCCTTCGGCCACACAAATACGTACTCCAGATTTCGTAATAAAATGGAGGGGGTCTGGACCCTCCAAGACAAGCCATTTCAGACCCCCCCCCCGTGGGAGAATCCTCCAAAACATCGTCCCCAGACCCCCCCAGGCCCTCCAAGATAGCCTGGAAGAGACCCCCCCCGAAATGAGACCCCCTCCCTTTTATTACGAAATCTGGAGTAGCACCCTTCACTTGCAGGTAAAGAGTGGGGGGCGGCGGCGTGGGCGAGAGTGCTGCCCCACGCGCTGCTTCCAAGCCTTGCTTCCATGCACTGCCCCGACATCTTGCCCCAAGGTATCGCCCCCAGGTTTTGCCCCCAGGTATCGCCCCCCAGAGATGGTCCAGGGGGCTGGACCCTCCAAGACAAGCCATTTCAGACCTCCCCCGTGGGAGGGAATCGCCCCCAGGGGGTCTGGACCCTCCAGGTATCGCCCCCAGGTCCAGACCTCCAGGTCCAGACCTCCAGGCCCCCTGGAGGCTCCAGGGGTCTGGACCCTCCAGGTATCGCCCCCAGGTCCAGACCTCCATCCAGCCATTCGCGCGCAGGGAAGACGTGAGACCGCTCGGGCCCCCTGACTCTATTTGGTCTTAGGGGTGGCAGAGATATCGCTGCCGCTGCTCGTCCTGGACAGCCCTCGTCGCCACAGCCGGATTTTCCTCGAAGGGCTGGTCAGCACGCACCCCAGGAAAAGGTCCAGGGAGTAGCGGTATCGGTACTTCTTTGCCTCGCAGCTTCGAGCAGGAGAGAGGGTGCGGTCAGCGTGGCCTCTCAGCGTGGCCCCCCAGCGTGGCCTCCAAGAGCAGCTCCCGGGGAGACGACTCCTGGACGGACGAACGCGCGCAGGGACTACGTAGAGATGATCGGGCACCCTCTCGCTGAGGTAACGTACAGACACCCCTCCGTGGATTGCTCCTGGGCATCAGTGGAGGGCGACAGTGCAGAAACAACCACTAAAAGCCAGCGATTTCATACACCGCCGCCATAACTCGTCGGCGGATGCCTGCGTATGAGTTGTGTCGCATGGCCGTCGGCCCATCCCGCCACCGTGACTGGGCTGTGGCCCATCGTCCTCTTGGATGCCAGTTGCGGCCTCTCGGGATGCCCCTAATTAGTGAAGGCCTCTTTGGAGGCCTCTTGGGAGCCTCTTGGGAGGCTCTTGGGAAACCCCGGGCAGTCTCTTGGAGGCCTTTTGGGGACCTTAATTCGGCACTCCTGGGGCGTGCTCGGAGGAATGTTGGGGGTCTTGGGGGCAATCTTTAGGGGGAGAGTGCTCCCAGGGCCCCTCCTTCGCTTTCTACCTCTTGTCGGGTCCTTATTGGGGCCCTTTTTGAAGTCTCCTTGGGCTGTTTCGGAGCCCTCTCGGGCCGTCTGGGGGCTCTTGGGGCCTGATCGGGCGATCTTGTGATTCTCTCGGGACGTCTTCGGCGTTCTGGAACCCGAAATCGCGAGAACGCAAACATCGTTTACACACATGGGACACGTGTGATTTAGGCCTCTTGAGATTCTCTTGGGGTCATCTTGGGGCATTCCTGAGGCGTCTTAGTGGTCTCTTGAGCCGCCAGGGGTCCGTCGTGGGCCGTATGGGAGCACTCTTGGGCCGTGTCAGGGCCCTCTAGGGTCTTTTCGGGGCCATCGTGGGACAATGTTCGGCCGCCTTGGCGCTCTCTAGCATCTGAAAACAGTCACGCGACACGCCTCGGGAGTCATGCGCCACACCCAAAGAAATCCGTGAGTTGGGGGTCTGCGCCTTTTGGCCTTTTAGAGCGTGTACGCGTAGTACGGTGGGGGCGTTCGTTGAGGAAGGTGCCCAGGAGGCTTCAGACCCTGGAGGGTTCCTTATCTGCTGAGGGCGGCGGTGATACCCATGGCCGAGCCTCGATTGGCTTTCCGCTGGCTCCCAGACCCTGGATTCCTTATCCAATGCTTCCTTATCCAATACCCCCGCCGTAGTCCGTAGCCATTTTGGCTCAAGGTCATGAACCGTCCCGACGACCGCGAATCTTTCGGGGCGACTTCTGAGCGCGAGGGAGGTTCCGCTTTGAGGCCACCTTCCTTTCCTAAGTGTGTCAGCTGCCACAGCAGCACCTTCCAGGACCTGCGGGTCAAGTCTTCTTCTGAGTCGGCGGGTCCGCCCCCGCCGTCTCCTGCCTGCTGCTTGCCCGCAGCTGAGCAGCGCGCCCGACCGTACCAGCGATGGGGCCTAAGGCCGTGCCTGGCTTCGTCGTGTGCACGGGCTGCCGGTACCGCTGGAATTTCCGCTCGAACGCGAAGTGCTGGCTGTGCGGGATCGGGCTGGAGCTGGCGCCCTCGAAGCCTTCGCCCCGCGTTGGGGTCTGGGCGGACGGTGGCGGCGGCGGACCCCAACTCGCACATCGCGGCGGCGGCGGCGGAGGCCCACCGAAGAATGGAGCCAAGGACGGCAAGGGCGGCAAGGGCCGCGGTGCAGCCTACCGTGGCGGCGGCGGTGCAGTCTCCCGTGGCGGCGGCGGGGGTGGCGCGGGCGGCCGTGGCGGATGCGCCTTCCCGAGGGCCCCCTGGTCGGCCCTGCCCGAGAGCGAGCTCGACGCGCTCCTCGCCTGTGGGGACCCAGCCATCGCAGCCAGGCTGCAGGAGGCGGTCCGCGAAGCGCGGAGCTTTGTCGCGCCCGCGGTCGCCCCAGTGCCGAAGCCGCTCGAGCAACGTCTGGAGTCGGCCACGGCGAAGCGGATCAACCTCCAGCGCCAGCTGGATGAGGCGGCGGACGCGCTCGTGGCGGCGGAGGACCACCTCGCTGAATGCCGCGGCTGGCGTGACGAGGCTGCGGGCAGCCTCGCGGAGGCCAAGGAGGAGGAGAACGCCCTCCTGCGCCAGCGTGCCCAAGCGGCGGGCGTCGTGGGAGCCCAGCCCGACGGCGCGAGGCAGCTCACCTTCAACTTTGACGCGGAGTCGTTTGACAACTTCGCCGAGCTGGAGGAGGAGGCGCAGGCCGCCCTCAGGCGCCTCTGCGATGAGGGGCTCCAGATCATGCAGGGCGCGCAGGCTACGTTCGAGCGCAACTGCCAGGGGCACCAGCAGCGCATCAAGCGCCAGATCGCGGAGGAGGTGGCCAAGAAGCGCAAGCGCACCGAGCAGGGGCCTGCAGCAGCCGTGGCCCCTGGCACCCCCGTGCAGGGCGCGGGCGCCCCGCCGCAGCCTGCAGGGCAGGCGGCCGCCCCTGCTGCCCCCGCCGCCCCCGCCGCAGACGCGGCGCCTGGAGCTGGGACTCCCCCAGCGGCAGCGATGGAGAGCCGAGCGGCAGACGAGGCGGCCCGCCAGCGCGCTGCCGACCAGAAGGCCGCTGCGGCGGCCCCTCCACCTCCTGCCGGCGCTGCTGCTGGCAGCGGCCTGGCCCGCGCGTAGCACCCTGCTGCCAGGCGGCGGCCCCGACAGCGCGGCGCCGCCCGCCCCTGTTGGGGCTGATGGGACAGAGGCGGCGGCGCCCAGCCGTTCAGAGGCGGCGGCGGCGCCGGGTGGCGGCCTGCCCGCCTACAATGCGGCCGACGTGGCGACCGACGCCTGGGTCGAACTTCCCTTCATTGTGCCGCTGCTGCGCCAGGAACGGCGCTTCGGCGTCGTGCGCCACGACACCAAGTTCGAGGCGCTCAGCAGCAGGACAGAGCCAAGCGATGCGGCTGGCTTGGCTGGGCCCGACCGAAGGACTGGCAGTCCTCAGCCTAGCCAGGGGCCCACATGCCATAGTGGGTGCCCAATTCAAGTTGACGAGGCTACGGGCGAGGGAGTGAGACCCCCTGAGGTTCGGAGCCCCAAGGCGGCGAGCAGCCGCCCGCCTGGCGGCCCCGCGGCCGCCGCGGCAACCGAGCAGCCTGCGGCCCAGCCTCAGCCTGGGCGACCGCAGGCCAAGCCCCTCCAGCTGGCCAAGCAAATCAGGCCTACGGGACCGAAGCCAACTAGCTTCGTCACGCTGAACGTCTCGACTTGGTCAGAGAAGAAGGCGGTGATAAAGCGGATCCAGGATGGAGGAGGTGACGACGTCATCCTGGCGCAGGAGAGGCGATGCGCTTATAGCCAGAAGGCGGCCAACGCCTGCTGCTGGGCCAGGAGCAACAGCTTCAGCGCCGCCTTCGGCAGCGTCCACAGCACGGGGCAGGCGGCGCAGGCGGGCTCGGAGGGCGTAGGAGTGCTGGAGTCAACGACCTGGGGCTTGGCGGCGACCGACCACGACGGGCACCAGCACAGTGCCCGCATCCTGGCCCGAAGGGTGGCCTTCGGAGATCTCGCGGTCACGGAGGTCAGCGCCTACCTCGAGCTCCCGTTCAGGAGGCTCAAGGAGTCCGTCGAGACCGCGGAGCTCCACCTGACCGACCAGTTCGGCATCTCCGAGGCTGAGTGGTACCAGGGCAGGGCCAAAGGACCCCGCTCTGTCAAGAAGAAGCTGGCGGACCAGCAGCGCAGGAAGGCGGTCAGGAAGCTCAGCCCCCTCACCAGTTGCCGCCTCCGCCTCGGGAGGATCGCCAGACAGCTCAGAGCGGCTGCTGCGGGCTGCTCACCCCCTGTGGGGCACGTAGGCTACATGAAGCACCTGGTGCAGGTGGCCAGGAGCTTGGGGCACAAGTTCGAGCAGGCGGGCAGCGCCGCGTTCGAAGACAAGAAGCTCGTCTCGCTGAAAGAGGTGACCCAGGTGCCCACTGCGCAAGGGCAGGCCTTCCTGCGGGCGATCGAAAGAGCGCGGGCGTCACACAGGGGCCTCCACGGCGACGGCGACTACCAGCAGGGCGAGTTCGGCCGCTGCTTCGCCCTGCGGTACTCCTCCGCCCTCTTTGCGGAGAAGGCCAAGGAGAAGGACTGGAAGGAGGCAGCGGTCCAGGAGTACGACGCCAGGCCTGCGACTCTGTGCCAGCTCCGCGGCGAGGAGAGCGGGACCCTGGCCCGCCGCCACCACAGGTGCCCTGCCTGGGGGGGCTGGAGGCAAGGTCGCAGCCCCGCCGACTTGCTGCGAGCTGCCGAGTTGGGGGCAGAGTTCGACGGCGAGGTCGACGTCCTGCACGCCGCCGCGGCGGAGCCCGCCCCTGGGACAGGTGGATTCAGCCCACCGAAGTCGCAGTCCCAGGGGCGCGGCGAGTTCGGGAAGTTGCACGACGCGGAGGTGCGCGGGCCTGTCGTGTCAGCGGCTGGCAACATGCAGATGCCCGTCGCGGAGGCTGACGTTGGCGACGGCGAGGCGCAGGCCGCGGCGGCTGACGGCGGCCCCCTCCTCGCCACGGCGGTGGCCCTGGCAGCAGTGGCGGCAGCGGCCGCTTCCTGCTCGCGGCCGTCGCCCGCGAGGCGCCGCCCCGCCTTGGCCGATAGGCCCGCGGAGGTGCTGCGCCGAGCACCCCAGCGCAGGGTGCAGGAGCAGTCGAGGCGCCGCGAGGCCTCGGCGCCCGCGCCCAGCCCGCGGCGGGCGGCGGCAGCGGCGGCTTGCAGCGGCCCAGCCCCTGAGGTGGCGGCTGGTGCGGCCCGTCCAGCGGGATTGAGGGTCCACGGCCACCTCGTACGGGGGTCGCGCGTCGAGGGCAACGGCTCCGAGCCCCCCCTGGTCTGCTCGGCGTGCTGGGGGTACTGCCGCCTCCCCAGGTGCGCGCATCGCGGCCTGGCCATGCCGTGTGGGGCCAGCGCGGCGGCTGGGCAGCCCACGTCCCTGCGGGGCTCCCGAGCCCAGGCGCGGACGGACTTCGCACGGGGCACCCTGCCTGCGTCCAAGGATCCGTTCGCGCCGCTGGCCCCGCCGATGGAGAGCACGCGCCTGTGCTGGGCGACGGCGCTCCAGGCCAGGCTGGGCCACGGGGCGGAGGAGCAGGCGCTCGCGGCGGCGCCCGTGCCATCGCAGCGGCAGCCTGCGGCCGCCCCGCCCCCGCCACCTGCGGCTGGCGATGGGGGCCAGGCGGCAGCGCCGCCGCGCGCCGCGGCGCCGCGGCGCCTGGTCGCGGCGGCCCCGCGGGCGGAGGCCGAAGAGCCGCGGCAGGTCCGCCCAGGGCTCGAGGGCGCCCTCTGCGCCCGCGGCTTCGCAGTTGCTGCGGCGGCCCGCGGGCGCGAGAGAGCCGCGGGGTCGGCGGCCGCCCGCGCACGCCGCGCGGCGGGGCTCGCCGTGCGCTGATTGGAGAATTTATGCATGAAACCGCCGAGCCCGCTCGGCGCCCACATAGATAAAAAAAAAATACCCCCGCCGTGCGCGGTCGCCCTGGGCTGATGGCGGGCTGCAGGCCTTCGTGCGTGGTTACGTGGAGGGGCCCAGGTGGCGCGCGGGGACGAGAGTCACATTTCGCGAACGACCCGCCCTCCATTTGTAAAGCTGTTGCAATTTTTACCTAACAGCGAAGACTGATTGGTTTCTAATAGGGTCAAAAGAGAGCATCATGACTCCCCGGGGGGGTCTGGGCAGCATCCGGACAGGGATCCGCGGAAGTCGTTTTTTTAAGCAAACAGTTACACACTTCGTGGTCTTCGAGGTCCCAGAACTCCATTCCCGGGCCACATTCTGAATGCCCGGAGCCAACTGTAGGCCACTTCGTGGTCTTCGAGTTCCCAGAACTCCATTCCTGGGCATGATTTTGAATGCCCGGAGCCAACTGTAGGCCACTTCGTGTTCTTCGAGTTCCCAGAACTCCATTCCCGGGCCACATTTTGAATGCCCGGAGCCAACTGTAGGCCACTTCGTGTTCTTCGAGTTCCCAGAACTCCATTCCCGGGCCACATTTTGAATGCTGAGGCAGGCTGATGCTGAGGCTGAGGCAGGCTGAGGCTGAGGCAGGCTGAGGCTGAGGCCGAGGCTGAAGGCAGACTGAGGCTGAGGCTGAAGCAGGCTGAGGCTGAGGCTGAGGCAGGCTGAGGCTGAGGCTGAGGCAGGCTGATGCTGAGGCAGGCTGAGGCTGATGCTGAGGCTGAGGCTGAGGCAGGCTGAGGCTGAGGCAGGCTGAAGGCAGACTGAGACTGAGGCTGAAGCAGGCTGAGGCTGAGGCTCAGGCTGAGGCAGGCTGAGGCTGAGAGGCTGATGCAGAGGCAGGCTGAGGCTGAGGCTGGGGCTGATGCAGGCTGAGGCTGAGGCAGGCTGAGGCTGAGGCCGAGGCTGAAGGCAGACTGAGAATGAGGCTCAAGCAGGCTGAGACAGGCTGAGGCAGGCTGAGGCTGAGGCTGAGGCAGGCTGGTGCTGAGCAGGTTGATGCTGAGGCTGAGGCTGATGCAGGCTGAGGCTGAGGCCGAGGCTGAAGGCAGACTGCGGCTGAGGCTGAAGCAGGCTGAGGCTGAGGCAGAGGCAGGCTGAGGCTGAGCTGAGCAGGCTGAGGCTGAGGCAGGCTGAGGCTGAGGCTGAGGCTGATGCAGGCTGAGGCTGAGGCTGAGGCTGAGGGCTGAGGCCGAGGCCGACGGCAGACTGAGGCTGAGGCTGAAGCAGGCTGAGGCTGAGGCTGAGGCAGGCTGAGGCTGAGGCTGAGGCTGAGGCAGGCTGATGCTGAGGCAGGCTGAGGCTGGGGCTGATGCAGGCTGAGGCTGAGGCAGGCTGAGGCTGAGGCCGAGGCTGAAGGCAGACTGAGGCTGAGGCTGAAGCAGACTGAGGCTGAGGCTGAGGCAGGCTGAGGCTGAGGCTGAGGCAGGCTGATGCTGAGGCAGGCTGAGGCTGAGGCTGAGGCTGATGCAGGCTGAGGCTGAGGCAGGCTGAGGCTGAGGCCGAGGCTGAAGGCAGACTGAGGCTGAGGCTAAGCAGACTGAGGCTGAGGCTGAGGCAGGCTGAGGCTGAGGCTGAAGCAGGCTGATGCTGAGGCAGGCTGAGGCTGAGGCTGAGGCTGATGCAGGCTGAGGCTGAGGCAGGCTGAGGCTGAGGCCGAGGCTGAAGGCAGACTGAGGCTGAGGCTGAAGCAGGCTGAGGCTGAGGCTGAGGCAGGCTGAGGCTGAGGCTGAGGCAGGCTGATGCTGAGGCAGGCTGAGGCTGAGGCTGAGGCTGATGCAGGCTGAGGAGGCTGAGGCTGAGGCCGAGGCTGAAGGCAGACTGAGGCTGAGGCTGAAGCAGGCTGAGGCTGAGGCTGAGGCAGGCTGAGGCTGAGGCTGAGGCAGGCTGATGCTGAGGCAGGCTGAGGCTGAGGCTGAGGCTGATGTAGGGTGAGGCTGAGGCAGGCTGAGGCTGAAGCTGAGGCTGAAGGCAGACTGATGCTGAGGCTAAAGCAGGCTGAGGCTGAGGCTGAGGCAGAGGCTGAGGCAGGCTGAGGCTGAGGCAGGCTGAGGCTGAGGCTGAGGCAGGCTGAGGCTGAGGCTGAGGCTGCGACTGCCGTTGCCACTGCGACTGTCATCGCGAATGCGATTACGACTGCGAGAACAGCAGAATTCTACAACTGGATTCTCATCTGAATCTTGAGGGGAATGCTTCCAGGTATGCTCCTACACATCGCTGTTAGGTCGCGTTGCCGGGATACTTTAGCTTCAGGGTCATAAGTGATGAGGAGGTCTCAGGCGAAACGCCCAGCCCACCCTAACATCTGTCCTCGGGTGCGACACGGAGAAGTTATTTACAAGGAAAGGAATGGAGGAGGAGAAGGCGGAGGAGGAGGAGGCGGAGGAGGAGGAGGAGGAGGAGGAGGAGGAGGAGGAGGAGGAGGAGGAGGAAGAAGAGGGGGAGGAAGGATGGGGAAGGGGGAGAAGGGGGGAGGAGGCCCCCCCTGTCTCGAGGAGCCCGGGGCCGACGTGCCCGAGGGCCCCCACACCTGCAGGATCTGTTGGAAGGCCCGCCGCCGCCTCATCTCCTCCTCCCGTCCTTGCCTCCTCCCTCCTCTTTGCCCACTCCTTGCCTCCTGCCTCCTCCTTGCCTCCTCCCTCCTCCCTCCTCCTTGCCTCCTCCCTTCTCCTTGCCTCCTCCCAGCGTCGGTTGCTTCTTCTCATTCGGCGAGCCCGTGACGTCCGCTACGGGGGGACGCCCCCCCCCCGCTCCCTCTTTCCCGTAACAGTGCCGAACGTACGGGGGCGGGGGGGGAGCCCACAGGCATGGCGATTGTGCTCACAGGCATGGCCGTGGTGTTGACGGGCATGCTCCAGTGCTCACGCGCATGTCCTGGCGCTCGCGGCCCCCCTCCCTCCCCCGTGGCAGACGCTTCGGGGGGGGGGATCGGATAGGACTCTCCGGCCCATGACAGCGTTGGGAGGGGTGTGCTCGGGGGAGGGGTCGCGCGGGCCCCCTGTCGCCCATGCATCGCCGATAGGGGCCCGCTGGCCCCCCCCCCCCAGGAAAGTGCGGATTCGCTGTCGGGTGCCAATCGCCAGTATGCCTGCGATGAAGCGCCGATTCCATGTCGATGCATTTCCCTCTGAGCGGGATTCCTCCTAACCTTTCCTCATCTCGATAAGAGGCGGATCGATGATGAGGCAGAGTTGATTTGCACAGCATGTGGAGGGAATTGGCTGACCACTCCCATGCCTGAAAATGGGGTCCGAGTAGACTGTGTCGGAGGACCAGTCCGAGTAGATGGTGTCGGATGATCGCGCCCCATCGCCGATGCATTTCGATGTGTAGCCCGATTTTCTCCACGCCGACGGTGCCGATGCATCGCTGATGCATCGCTGATGCATCGGCGGCCGCTCTCACGGGTGAACTGGGAATCGCCTCGTCTCGCCTCGCTTTCGGTACGATGGAGATATGTGAACGTATAGATCACGAAAACGCAAGCCTGGATTTCAGGCGCGTGGATCAGTGACCGTTCCCGTTGCCGTGCGGAAGCGGAGCGCTTCGTCGACGAATTTGGCGGCATTGCCCTCATGATGTTTCGGGGTACCTCTCCCGATCTGTGGATCTGGCGACCACGCGCTAGATCCACGGATACGTAATCCATGTCACCGTGTGACCGACTCTTGCACGATCGAAATGTGACCGCAGAGAACAGGGACGATGGCGAAGACCGTCAGCAGGTGTTGTTCATTCTCAGGAGGGCTCGCTGTCGGTGTCGCCGCGAACGCCGTCCGTTTGAGGCAGTCCTCTTTCCAACGGGCGGCCTGGCAGGCTTCGACTCGTTCTCTCTCTCCTTGCCTCCCCCTCTCTCTTTCCTCCCTCGACGCATCGCTGACGATGCCTTCTCGTGTGGCGTTGCCGGGCTGCCCTGCGTGCTCGTCTCACATCAGATTGCCACTTTTGCAGTGTGTGTGTGTGTGTGTGTGGATGTCGCCACGAGATACAACTACCCCCAAAACTAATCCAAAGTGCCGAAAGAATTCTCAACCATGGTCCCCTGACTACTTTTAAACTACTTCTGAAGACTCCTCCTGTAAAGGTCCGAGGAGACCGCAGGGCTCCTGGCCAGGAGGACGTTGCTCTGCTGGCCAGCGTGCGGCATGGGCGCCGCCTCGGAGGGGCGCCACCGTGGGGCCCAGGCGCTCGCCCTCCCGCTCGACCCGTCGGCACCAGGAGCGCCATCGCTGGCCCCCGGCGCCCCTCAGCCCGCTCTCCTCCTCCCTCCTCCTCCTCCTCCCTCCTCCTCCTCCTCCTCCTCCTCCTCCTCCTCCTCCTCCTCCTCCTCCTCCTCCTCCTGGCCCGCGTCCGCTCAAAATCGGTCCCCGGACCCCTCTGGAAGTCGGTTCCGACCCGTTTTTCGGCACGGACCTGGCCGTGGCGACGAGAGGCCTCCAGGAGGCCCCATGGTAACTTCGGATCCCCCAGTGGCCCTGGGGAGCCACAGAAGCCCTGGGGGCACCGATGGGCTTGTTTTCCACCACCACCACCGTAACTTGGAGGTGGGAGGGGGTCCTCCTCCTCCTCCTCCTCCTCCTCCTCCTCCTCCTCTTCGTCCTCTTCGTCGTCCTCTTCCTTCCCCCCTCCAACTTATGGTGGTGGTGGTGGTGGTGGAAAACGGGCCCATCAGGCACCTCCGGAGGCTCAAATCTCGACGGCGAGTGTGCCCCCCGAGCTCTCGTGGCAAGATTTCTCATCGTGCGTGCCTGCTGCATGGCAGCCCTCGCCCTGGGCCGCGGGGCCCTCAAGCCCAGGCCTTCAGGTCGGACGCGGAGCTCCAGAGGCACTTGGGCGACAAGGCCCACAGGAGATTGCTGGTCTCGGAGAGGAGGGGGGAGGAGTTGTGATGATGATGCTGCTGCTGCTGATGATGCTGATGATGCTGCGCTGATGGTGGTGGTGGTGTTGATGGTGGCGGTGTTGAGGATGATCGACGGTGATGGTGATCGGAATGGTGATGGTGCTGGTGGTGGTGATGATGATGCTGATGAAGATGATGATGATGATGCTGATGAAGATGATGATGATGATGATGATGATGATGATGATGATGATGATGATGATGATGATGATGATGATGATGATGATGAAGCTGATGATGATGCTGATGCTGATGATGATGATGATGATGGTGATTACGATGATGCTGATGATGATGAGGATATGACAATGATGGTAATGTTAGTGGTGGTGGTGATGATGACGACGATGAAAACGAGGGTGATGGTGGTGGTGGTGGTGGTGGTGTTGATGGTAGTACAGATGACGACGATGAGGATGAGGATGAGGATGAGGATGAGGATGATGATGATGATGCTGATGATGATGCGGAGGAAGAGGATGACGATGATGATGACGATGGCGATGACGATGCTGATGATGATGCTGATGATGCTGCTGATGATGACGGTGATGGTGGTGGTGATGATGATGATGATGCTGATGATGATGATGATGATGACGATGATGATGATGATGATGATGATGATGATGATGATGATGATGATGATGATGATGATGATGCTGATGCTGATGATGATGATGATGATGATGATGATGATGATGATGATGATGATGATGGTGATGCTGACGACGACGACGGCGGCGGCGACGACGACGACCAAGACGGCGACGACGACGGCGAGTGACGAGGATATTGATTTCGGTGATGATGAGGATGCTGTCAGGAAAGTTTGTTTGGCGTGTCGCACCGCCAGTCATGGCCCACCATGCCTCGGGCCGACACGCCAAGCCCGCCCCTGTCCCCAAGCTGTGCGACCAACTGCATGCACTGCCCTTACGGGTCCAGCCGTCGTTGGGGTACCGGATGTCCCGCTGGTTTTTCTTTTGGCTGCAGAAATCCTTAGAATTCTGATCCCCAGCCAGGTTTTCAGAAGCCTGACCTGCAAGGCATCAGCGTTCCGAGGTCTTCCCAGCCTCCAGCCCCTCGAGGCAGAGCGACGGGCTGTTAGCTTGTAAGGCACAGCGTGCCACATGGGTCCGACGCCGCGGCCCGCTGGTCGACGGTTCCTCACCGCAGGATGCCAACGAGGATCACGGTGGCGTCGATGAGTTGGGCGGCGATGATTTCGATGAGGAAAATTATGGCGACGATAAAATGGGTGATGGATGATTTTAATGGTGGTGCTGTTGCTAATGATGAGGAGAAGGGTGATGACGATGATGATGATGATGATGATGATGATGATGATGATGATGATGACGATGATGATGCTGATGATGATGTTGCTGATGATGATGATGATGATGCTGATGCTGATGCTGATGCTGATGATGATGCTGATGCTGATGCTGATGCTGATGCTGATGATGATGATGATGATGATGATGATGATGATGATGATGATGATGATTATGATGATGATGATTCTGATGATGATGATGATGATGATGATGATGATGATGATGATGATGATGATGATGATGATGATGATGATGATGATGATGATGATGATGATGATGATGAGATGAGGATGATGATGATGAGGAGGAGGAGGAGGAGGGAGGAGGAGGAGGAGAGGAGCAGAGGAGGAGCAGGAGAGGAGGAGGAGGAGGAGGAGGAGGAGAAGGAAACCGCGTGCCCGACATACTTTTGGGCGGCAACCTTCGCGGTGCCCCCGTTTCAGGAGGGCGCCCGCACGCCTGTGCCAGTTCTCCCGCATCTGCTTCTGCGTCCCATTTACTCTCACCTCTTACATTCTTTCTCCCTGCCTTGAGGATTCAGGTGTGATTTTGATATCGGTACGGAACACCACCACTACTGCCTCGGCTTCCAGCTGGGATCCCTCGTGGCACCGAGGCGAAAGGCGACAACGAACAGCAACGCGCACGCTACTCAGGGTCGCAGCCGCGCGAGGACTCCTCGAAGCGCACCACAGCGCAAAACCACCACCACGACGACACCCACCTCAGGGTCGTCCCACACTGGCAGCACCATTGGGAGCAACCGCGAGTGGTTCAGGAACTGCGCTGCCACCCCGAGGACCAACCACGAGCTGCGCTCCAACCAGAAGGCCCATGCCGCGCCCCACTCCGCCGGCGATTGGAGCAGGCTTCGAGCGCTGGAAGAACAATGAGTGGGCCCAGCACTGGTTTGGCATCGCGAGGACCATCGAGGAGCATCCTTGATCATTTGGCGAAGCAGCCACGCTCGAAACCAACAAAAACACACAGGGAATGGACGTCCGAGCGATGCCAAGCTGGGCCAATGACCACCCCGACTCCCACTGGAGCACCGCTTACAAAGGCAGGGGCAACAACAGCAAGGGCAAGGACACCTCCCCAGGAGCCTGACAACCGCAACCGCAAGGGCGCGAACGACAAAAAGGGCAATGGGAAGGCCAATGCACGACTCGAACAAGACAGCGCGGACACGGACAAAAGAAGGACACCACCCAGAAATACAACGACCACGTCGCCAACGTGACCAACAACGTGATGCCGATGCGGAAAATCTACGCGGTCCGGATGCCAGACTGGGAAGCGCCGCCCAACCACCCCAAGTTCGTAAACGACTGGAAGAAGATCAAGCTCGATCAGCCGCAGCCACCACGAATAACAGATGCAGTCGCCCAGACCGCTTTCACCAAAGTATGATCCTCAACTGCGTGCCCCTAGCCTGACAGGCCGCGGAAATAGGCAACGCCAAGCGGAGTATGGAATATTTATTACGAGCGCACCAGGCCGCGCAATAGTTATACAGAGAACTACATGAACGAGTTGGAGAGCAAGCTCGACGAGCCCAACACCTTGCAGCGCGACATCAGCAGAGCCTGGGGCGACGATTACAGCGATGCAAGCGCCATCGATGACGAAGCCAAAATCCAGAGAGGGGCGCGCCACAGAAAAAGGCGCCTACACCAGCTTGTAGAAGACAAAACAGGGCGGGGGAAATTGCTGAGTGCCACTACGTCCGCCGACTATTCAAAACCTAGAGAGAACAGCCGACGAATGGCCCGCGACATCGCGTGAAACACGAGCGACGCCAACATCGAGAGCCACGCCACAGAGAGGCACCTACGAGCGGCAGAAGAGACCGCGCGTGAGCATGGCGAAGGACAAGGGAAGGCAACATCACAAGCCCGTCACTACCGGATCGAGCTGAGGCACGATATCGACACTTCAAGGACGACGAATGAGAAATTTGCCGCGCATCACGCACTCATGCAAATCAGGAACATTGCAGCTATCGCGAGGACGGAGGAGGAGTTCGAGACAATCAGGGGCACCGCAAAGGATATGCCGGAACGCCGCGACCATGCTGAGAATTGCAGAGCGGGCTCAGGACCGCGCGGCAAAACTTCGCCAGCCGCAACAGCGACCGAGCCACCGCGCAGCAGCAGCTTCGAGAGGCCGAAAGGCTGGCCAGTGAGAGGCGCGCATACTTCAACGTGGCCAACGGGGCCGAGCAGCGCATCGCCAGCGTCGAAGCACGAGCTGCCGAGGCGCGGATCAAGGAACGCAGTGACCACATCCTCCCCTGCAGCGAAAATGGGGAGATGCAGGTGACAGGCGCCTGCGCGCCCAGAACGAGCTATGCGCGCCCAGGGAAACGCGCGCGGAGGCGACGACCTGCGGAGTCCGTGGGGAGTGCCCGCGAGGAGTCGCAGACGCCCGGCGCCTGCTGCCAAGACATACCCCACCGAGCTTCACAGGGTACTGGCAGCAGAAGCTTCTCCGAAGCAGCGAACGCACGATGGGGGATGAGACGATTCATCGAGAGATTGAGGGCGCCTGCGCCGCGTTCTACGCGACCCTGGGCCCATGCCGCGATTTCCCGAGGAGCGCCGACTGCGCGACGCACTGGCGAGTGTAACTTCTGAAACACGCAACGGTCCATTAATCAGATCCACAGTTGTTCGCATGGCCTACGCCACTCTCTTGCCAGGCGATATCTCAACAGCCACGTGGGCTACATTTACCAAGGGTCCTCGCGCGTCTGACCTGCAGGGTCACTGCCGATTCATCAGGAAAGGGCATCAACAGGAAGCGAACCGGCATGGAACGGCAGCGACGGCAGTTCCGTACGGAGAGTCTTGACAACAACATCGACTTCGACCTCCGCCGCGTTCCGATTTTCATGTCGGCATGCGCTGGAGTGGCGGGCCCGGACTGACAGCACCCTGTGCGGCCCACATCACTCGGGGCATGTCGCCTGGCGCTGCCTCGACACAGAAATTGAGCTACGTTTACCAGGGATTCTCGTGCGCCTGACCTGAATGGCTGCCCCGCTAGCAAGCCGTGGCACCGAATGTCACCGACTTCGCAGCAGCTGTCACATCTTACTGCGTCTCCGATCCCAGCAGACTCCCTGCGCCCACGCGCCGCAGGCATCTGGCTCAAGGGTTTGGCGACGACCCCGCAGCCACCAGCGCTGGCGCCGATCAGTTCGACCAAGTCATAGACCAGCCTGGAGTGGAACCGCCTGTGGACCTACAGTGGAGCAGAACGCCTGCCGACGGCATAGGCCGACGTACTGGTGCGATCCATCGCAGCGCCCTCGACGTGCTCCCGGAGATCACGGTCTCCAGCCGCGCAGAGGTCGGGGCCGCCGAGGGCGCCGAGGACTGCGCCGCGCAGGACGCCGAACGAGGCGGACGCGCGGCTTCTGGGCTCCAGCAACAGGACCAACCGAGAGTCCGATACGGACGAGCCATCCGAGAAGGGGTGAAACTGCTCGACTGCATCCTTCCCACGGACAGCCGACTGGACCGTCGATTCGCCCAACGTGCTGCTCGAGCACCCGACAGATCGCAGCAAGGCATGGCGTCAGCCACCTACGCCTGCGCAGCGCTGGAGCTCGGACTAGTCCGCCAAGAGGATTGATGAACAAAACCTTGCAGCACCACTGCGCGATCGTTTCCCTATATGGAGTGGAACATCGGCCTATCACCGAAAGCATGCGGGCGAACGCCCCCATGTTTTGATACATGTGTGCCAATCAGTCGGAATCTCCGCGTAGGTTGGGACGGAAATGGGGCCTGCTGTCAGAAACGTTTCGTTTCTCGTCCTCTTCTTCTCGCCGTCCTTGCTCCTGATGTCTTTGAGCATTCTGACGCCTCCACCTCCCACCCTACCCCCAGGCCGCGCTTTGCAGCTGTATCTCAACATCGTCGTTGGGTTGCCCGCCCGAAGCAGGGTTCGGTCAGGAACAAAAGTAATTGCGCTTCCCTCGCTCGGAAGGGAAACAACGGATCTCAGCCTACCGCTGATGACCGTGCCCACGTTCGTTCTTATTTCCCTGGTCTCGCTTGTTTCCCTCGCTCCCCACTCGCCATGATGTGAGCGGGTTCTGAGACTAAGAGGTTTTCAGGAAACGTGTCGACGTTTCCGGGCCTTCGAGTCCTTCCCAGGCCCCCGGAGCGTGACAATGGAATCGCGGCGAAGGTCTCGTCCCGGGGGAAGGCCCTGGGATCCAGGGCCCGTTCCCCTCGGGACCCGCTGTCTTCCTTAGGGAGCCACATGGGAACCCGACCCCTGCCTACTACGATTTCTGAGGGGGGGGTGGGGTTCACTTCGCTCGGGGGCTCCCGAGCGAAGTGAACCCCACCCTCTCCCTCAGAAATCGTGGGGGGCAGGGGTAGGGATTTCGCATGTGGCCCCCTGTTCGTGCCAGCCTTTCCCGTCAATCTGCCACCCCGGCCCCCGGGCGCCCCCAAGCGGCGGCCTCCTCCTCCTCCTCCTCCTCCTCCCTCCTCCTCCTCCTCCTCCTCCTCCTCCCCCTCTCCTCCCCCTCCCCCTCCTCCCCCTCCCCGGCCCTGTCGCTCCACGCCCCCCCCCTTGATCGGGAGCCAGATTTTTGCAACGCCGATGGCGCCGATGCATCGCCGACGGACGCATCATCCTCCCTCCTGGCCTTGATCACCCGCCATGAACGTGTCCACACTGACGCCCTCCAACGGATTGCTCCTGGGCCCCAGGGGAGGGTGGCGGTGTATAGATCACCGCTCAGAGCGAGCGACCTTGTATACCGCCGCCCTCTCTGAAGTGACGTGCAGAATTCGTCGGAGGATGTCTGTGTATGTATGCTCGTGGCGTAGATCACTGCCCACGTTCTCCTCCGGCCTCCCCGCTCTCTCCCCTTACCTGCACCGTTCTCCCTTCCTCTCCTCGCTCACTCCCCCCCCAGCCCCGCCCCAGACCCCCGATCCCGCGTTTTTTTCACGACGCCGGCCCCCAGAAATCTCGACACCTTCTCCAGGGCCAGCTTCTCGCTCCGAGTCGTGTTTTGGCGGTCCCCGGAGAGGCCCAGACAGTCAAATGCCGTCAGTCGTTGTTCAGGCGGGGGAAAAACACACAGACACAATTAATCGTCCACCCCTAAGAAAATATTGGGAAATATGGGAATTGGGCGGGAAGACAAAAACCCAGAAAATATGAGAAAATATGGGGCATCATCTTATTTGTGTGTATTTATTTGTGTGTTCTTGTGCCCCTTGAGTTGTTCCTACCCGACAGGGGCTGTCAGATTCAGAGATCAGAGCTCCCGACCCGCCTCGCACGCCTTGCACACCGCGGCCGCCAGGTCCAAAGCGTGGCGATGTTCCCATGGGTGTCCTGCCTCGTGCGTTCGACTGCACACCGCGGCCGCCGGGTCTAAAAGTGTGCTGGTACTCCCTGGGTATCCTGCCTCGCGTTTTTTGGATGGTGATCGCCCAAAGCAATTCGTTGACGACGCGAAGTTGTTTGAGCCTCCCGCGTCCAAGCATTGCCCGCGTCTTCCTCCAGCATCCGTCGCCGTCCGCAGGAAGCGCCAGCGCACGTGGACGTGGCGGTACGGGGACTCCGACGCGCTGGTTCTCGCCGCCTGACCTTCGAGCCTCCTTCTGTGAGAGAGCGCGGCAGGAGGAGGAGGAGGAGGAGGAGGAGGAGGAGGAGGAGGAGGAGGAGGAGGGGGAGGATGAAGAGGAGCAGAAGCAGAAGCAGAAGGCGGAGGAGGAGGAGGAGGAGGAGGAGGAGGAGGAACAGGAGCAGGAGCAGGAGGATGAGGAGGAGAAGGAAGGGAGGACACAAAAGTGAAGGAGGAGGAGGAACAGGAGCAAGAGAGGGGAAAATGGAGTAGGCGGATGAGGGGGAGGAGGATGAGGATCGTGCCAATCTTTTCGTATTGCCGGCAGGGGTGAGGGGATCAGGTGTTGGGCTTTTTGGGGGCGTCAGTCGGAGGCGGGGATTTATCGTTGTCCTCCTCGCAGTCCTCACCAACTACTGGAGGGTCGTTCTTCGGCAACCTCGACACCGGTGGCCATGGATATATTCCGGCCCCGGGGGGGCCAGACATACTTGTATCCACTGCCTGGCGAGGTCATTGAAAATCGACCCCCGAGCGGCGGTTATGGATGAATCCCCGCTTCGCAGTCGGCGAGTCAAAGAGGAGGGGGAAGGTGGCCGAGGAAGGGTCAGGAGGGGAAAAAACACACAGACACAATTAATCGTCGCTCCCAGGAAAATATGCGAAAATATGGGAAGTGGGGGGTAAGACAAAAACCCATAAAACATGTGAAAATATGGGGAATATTTTATTTGTGTGTATTTATTTGTGTGTTCTGGGGCACCTTTAAAGGGAGGATGGGGGAGGGTGGGAGGAAGCCTTCGTTGACTCTTGGAGGTTTTTTCGCGTCCGGATGCCTCCGGGCAGATATGCGCCTTGCCGAGGAGGTTTTTTCTGGGGCTGCCCAGATCGGGCCGAAAACCGCCGCGGAAGGCCCGAGGCATCGCCCGAGAGTGAGCCAGCGGGCGTCGAGGGGGTGGGATACCATAGTCAGAGCCATGAAGTACCCCAGATTTCGTAGTAAAAGGGAGGGGGTCTGGACCCTCCAAGACGAGAAGTTTTCGACCCCCCCCCTGGGAGACCCCTCCAAAACATCGTCCCCAGACCCCCCCAGGCCCTCCAAGATAGCCTGGAAGAGACCCCCCCCGAAATGAGACCCCCCCCCCTTTATTACGAATTCTGGAGTACCATAGTCAGAGCCATGAAGTACCCCAGGTTCTGTGCCCCCATTTTTTGTCAGTGCGTCCCTCGGTCCACCCGCTCGTCCGCGCACATGCCTCTGGCTATGAGGCGCTAAACTCCTCCTCCCCGAACTCCTCTTGGGCGCACCCGAGGGTAAGGGGTCAGGAGGACAGGAGAGGAGGACAGCGAGAGGGCCCCCCCTGGTCTGTGTGCGAGGATCCAGGACTCAGGCGTCCGACGTGTGCGGCCTCAGAGGTCCCGACCCCATCCCCAGGGGTCATTGTTCGACCGGGCAATGTTTGGATTGTCCCGGACGCAAGAGCGCCTGGACTGAGACCGCAGTATTCAGTCGGGCCTGTCCCTCTACAGGGGGCATATCCCAAAATAGTCAAAAAATAGTCTGGGGACTATGTTTGGAGTATTTTTGGGCATCTTTGGAGCATGTCTTGATTATGTTTTAGTATTCCTCCAAAATCCCCCTGTAGGGGGACAGGCCCGACTTAACAGAACTGCTGTCGGGCCGGACGAAAGGGGGGGATTGGGAAAGGGGGGGGTACGAAATTTGCTGCATGCAGCTGGTTTTGGCCTCACCGAGGGGCCCATTCCTCGATACATAGCCGTCTCCGGCGCGGGAAAACCCCCCCTTTGCTATCCCCCCCCCTTTCGCCCGACCCGCTGCTGTCGGAGGCCCGCGCCTCGAGGCCCGAGCACCGAGGCCCCCGGGGCCGAGACGCGAGGGCCTCCCGTGACTCGACCGCGGGGTGCGAGGGCTGCCGCGCCCCGCGCGCCACGGCCCGGGCCTGGGCGGCTGGCTCTCTTTTTCCTGCTTTTTCCCACCTTCTCCCTCTGAGTCGGCGACCTCTTTTTCCCGCCCTGACACGTCGATTTCGCGGCCTCGCACCCTGACACGTCGATTTCGCGGCCTCTCCCTCCTCCTTCCTCCTCCTCCTCCTCCTCCTCCTCCTCCTCCTCCTCTCCTCTTCCCCTCCTCCTCCTCCCCCTCCCCCTCCTCCCCCCCTCCCCCCCTCCCCCCCCCCCTCCCTCCTCCTCCTCCCTCCTCCTCCTCCTCCTCCTCCTCCTCCTCCTCCTCCTCCTCCTCCCTCTGAGTCGGCGACCTCTTTTCCCACTTTTTCCATAAGGGACCTCGCGCCCTGGCGCCGCGCAAATTTGCCCGAGAGACCCTGCAACAGCTGCCAGGGCGGAGGGGGTGGCCCTCGCTTCAGGACGCGCACACTTGTCCAAAACGCGAGCACCAGCTACAAGGATGGAAGACGACTTGTTTTCAGAATGGCGCTACCGCTGAAAACAGAGTCGGCCCGCGAGTCGGCGCGAACGAAACGGGTGCGGACAGAATGGTACCATGCCAGACTTAAGTCGGGCCTGTCCCCCTACAGGGGGAATGTTCAAAAATGGTCAAAAAGTAGTCAGGGGACTATGTTTTGAGTATTTGTTAACCATTTTGGGGTATTTTTGGTAATTTTTGTTTTCGTCCAAAATCCCCCGGCAGGAGGACAGGCCCGACTTAAGATTGGGCGGTTGGCTTGCGCCAGAGACGGCACGAACGAAATGGGTACGGAAAGAATGGGTAAAATGCCAGACAGCAGTTCTCGCTGTCGGTCTTGCCGTCGGTGCCGCCGCGGCCTGTGCACATTTGAGACAGACGGCCGCCTGCCCAACAGCGGCCGCTGCTGGCTTGGGACAGCATTTGCTGCTGGGCATTGCACCCACTCTTTGCGTACCCACTTCGGGCGTCCAAGCAGAGGAGCGGGGCGATGCCGCGAAGCTGGCCGGCGCACTTCTCAACAGTTGTTCGCTGGTGGCGCCTACGAGGGGGTGCCGCGAGGGAGGTGGGCCTGTGAGAAGGCGGCGGGGCTCAGGAGGCAGGGGGCCTTCCTAGAAGGGACCGGCGGCTTCTAAGAAGGCTTCTCAGAAGCGAGGCGGGCTTCTAAGAACGCCCCCTGCCTTTCCAGAATCACCACCCACTAAACGACCCAAACCTAACCTGAATGCCTCAATTTCCCCTCCATTTCCAGTGGGGGGGTCGGGGAACATTGAAGAAACACATGGAACCCGTTGTTCCCCCCCCAACCCGAAATTCGGGTCAAATTCGGGACTTCGGGTTGGGTTGGGGTGGTCTGGTAGGTAGTCACAGAAGCCCTGCCGCCTCTTAGAAGCCCACCTCCCTCGCGCCGCCTCCTCGTGGGGGCGCCACCAGGTTCGACAGCTTTTGGGCCTTTGCCTTACGTCGGGCTTGTCCTTCTACAGGAAGAATATTCCAAAATAGTCAAAAAATAGAGGGGACGATTTTTGGAGTATTTTTTGACCATTTGGGGGTACTGTTTGACTAATTTTAATATTTCGGCCAAAATCCGACTTAACCTTTGCCCGACTGAACCTTTGCCTCGTCGGCGATCCTGACCCCAGGACCCCCCCCCCCACCAGCAGCCCCGCGGGCGGTCGCAGTTCGCAGGCCGTTCTCGCCGAGAGGGAGGAGGAGGCGGAGGAGGAGGCGGAGGAGGAGGAGGAGGAGGAGGAGGAGGAGGAGGAGGAGGAGGACGAGGCAGGAGAAGGAGGAGGAGGGGGAGGCAGGAGAAGGAGGACTCCCTGGATCCCCTGCCGCTCACAAGCGCTGGCAGTGTCGCCTGCGAGCGCTCGGACGGCCGCAGCACGGCGCCCTCCTGCACGGCTGGGCCCCTTGGGGCCTCCCCGTGCGCCCGGCCCTCCACGGAACCCGCGAGCCCCACCAAGGGGTGCAGGCGAGCAAGTCCGCCAGCCCGACGGAGCTCGCTTCGCCGGCGGGGCCGGCTTCGCCGACCGAGCCTGCTTTCGCCGGGCGGCGAAGCCAGCCGGGCGAAGAACCGGCCGTCGGCGAAACCAGCGGTGGGCCCAAGGGATTTGGGTGATCAAATCCGCCCCACCAGGGGGCGGACCACCACCACGATCGCGGTTATACCAGTCAACCGAATACCCGAGTTTACGATGCAGTCTGCCCACTCTCCGGGCTGCATGCCACGGACTGTGCATACACACACTGACGAATGTACGTGCGCCTCCACACCGAAGCCAAGGCGAGACGGAGGAGGCGGAGGAGGAGGAGGAGGAGGAGGGAAGACGAGCAGGAGACAGACAGGAACACTCCGCACGCTCGCGCATGCTTCTTCTGGGCACCCTCACTTGCTCCCGCCCCCGTGGAACGCCATGCCGACGACGTGGAAGGGGGACTTCCTGCGAGCTGGTGGGGGGTGAACTCGACAATGGCGAAATTGAGCTCGATTCAGAAGGGCCTTCATCCTTGCACGCCTTGCTGCCCTGCTGCACGTGGTACTGCTTGTCCACCGTCTCAGCCAAGACACGCATGGCCATGTACTCGGCAACACCCCAACATACTTATACTATATGTGCGTCGCCCCCCCAGGGGCGACGCGCGCACCGAGAAATCTTATAGTATATGCGTCGTGGCGGGCGCTTTCTGGCCACACCGCTCGGGAAACGATATACGACAAGATGGGTATATTATATGTTCGGGTCGGACGCGCGCCTCCAAGGAGGACATATAGTATTAGTATGTCCATGTGCGTCCCATGTACTGCTGCTTGAGCAGAGGCGGCCGCTCGGCGGGGCCCCGCTCGCCGGGCGGGCCCTCCCGCGCCCGCTTCCCTTGCCACGGCGGCGTCGCAGGCCGCCGGATCTCCTCCTTCGCCACCGGCTCCACGGCAACCACCGCCTCGTCCTGGATCTCTGCCTTTGTGGGACTGGGTGGTGTCGACTCTCCCGGCCGCCTCCAGGCGCCATGGGGCTGCTCGCAGCGCGCGCTGGAGCACCTGTCCTGCTCCGCGGCGCCGGGACCGCGCGACGCGGGTGCATCAGAGCCCCGAATCATCAGGGGTAACTCGGGTCAGGGCTAACTCGGGTTCGTTTTTCGGGAATCCGAACCCGACTTACCCCGGACCCGAGCTACCCCGGATAATTCGGGCGTCCAGAGCCCCACATCATCAGGGGTAGCTCGGGCGCCCAAGTGCAGGGCGCCGGCGCGGCGGGTTCCTGGGCACGCGGCTGCGTGCGCGGGTTGCGCTCGATCTGCAGGAGCACGGGCTTCCCCCGCACCCTGAGGCCCGGCTCCCGGCGCCCGGGCGCTGCCGCTGCCACCTCTCCGTGCCATCGGCCTCCCCCGCAGAGCCACGACCCGTCAGAGATGCTACAGTGAACCCTTGAGATGTCCCTGCAAGGATCCCAGACCCCCTCGAGTCATGAAAAAATCACGACGGGATGTTTTTCCTGATTTTCGGCCTCCGGGGGCCCTCACCGGGCCTCGGAAGCGTCAAAAAACGACTCAGGATGCAAAGCCGGTCATGGGGAAAGGGTCCAGACCTCTGGGGGTCGACGTAATGAAAAAATCATTACATCGGGGGTCTGGGATTTGCTTTCACTGAGGGGAGTGCCCCGTGGACAGGGGGCAATCGCGTGAAAATCACGAGCCGCGCAAGAACACTCCAGTTCAACGCCACGAACCAGCATGATTGTTGCGTCCTGACGATCATGAAGCGTACCAGAAAGCCATTCGTGGGATCCACCCCGCAAATCAACGTAATGTTGCGTCCTGACAATCCAACGTCGTGCCAAAACACAAGCTGTGGAATTTTAGCCATCGGAAACAGTGAAACTTTTTAAAACTCGTAAGACGAAAGTGCGCGGCGCCTAGGCTAAAGCCAGATTTTGAAAAAGAACTGATCTCCATCCGTGAAGCTTCTGCAAACTTTTAAGACGAATGCGCGCGGTTCTAAGGTGAGAGCCACATTTTGAAAATTGCCCGCCCTCCATCCCTGAAGCTCTTGCAAATTGTTGGAACGAATGCGCGCGGCGCTAAGGCGAGAGCAACATTATTTCGAAAACCGCCCGCTTAAAACAGATCTGCGCGGTGTCAAGGCGAGAGCCACATTTTGAAAACGACCCGCCCTCCATCCGTGAAGGTTTTGCAGAAATTAGCTCATGCATCATAAGTGGCTCGGAAGTCTCAGGCGAAACGCTGGGCCCCGTCCACCAACACTTTTCGGGGTGCGGCAGGGATGAGTTTTTGCTAAGGAAAGGGGTGGGTGAGGGAGGGAGGAGGAGAAAGAGGAGGAGGAGGCGGAGGAGGAGGAGGAGGACCACTGCAAACCCAAAACTCATCAGCGAACGATGATGCAATCCACCCTCCAAGCGCTTTCTTCATACGCCCCCACACGGGTTCATTTCCACAGTGAATTGCCCCGTTGTGGACAACCGTGTGGAAATCCCGAAGCGTGCCCCAACACAGTTCTCAAGGCTTCAACGCCACCTTTTAACCTGACTGTTACGCCTTGGTGGTCCTGATTCGTGCCAGAACACCGTTCCTGGGACAAACACCGCGAATCAATGTAACTGTTGCGCCCTGACAGTGCAGACTCTTTCCAAACGCCATTTTTGGTACGTTAACCATGAGAACCAGTGGAACTCTTGCGAACTTGTAGACCGAATGTGCTCGGCGCGAATGCGAGAGCCACATTAAAAAAACGACCCGCCCTCAATCGGTGAAACCCGTGATGCAATGTTTAAACTGAATGTGCGCGGTGCAAAGGCGAGAGCCATATTTTGAAAACCACCCACCCTCCATCTGTGAAGCCCTACGAATGTGCGCGGCGCTAAGGCGAGGGATTTTGAACACGACCCGCCCTCAATCGGTGAAGCCCGTGATGCAGATCATTCGACGAATGTGCGCGGCGCCAATGCGAGAGCCACATTTTGAAAACAACCCGCCCCCAATCGGTGAATCCCGTGATGCAAATGTTTAAATTGAATGTGCGCGACGCCAAGGCGAGAGCCATATTTTGAAAACGACCCACTCTCCATCTGTGAAGCCCACGCAATTTTCAAAAAACAAATGGGGGCGGCGCTAAGGCGAGGGCCACATTTTGAAAACCACCCGCCTCTATCTGTGACACTGCTTTAACCATGAGGCTCATCACTGTTGTTAAAGTTTCAGGCAAAACGCCTGGCCCGTCCTTCCGACTGGCCTTGGGATGCGAGAGGGAGGTGTTATGTATAAGGAAGGAACAGGAATGGAGTGGTATGAGTAGGAGGTGGTGGTAGGAGGAGGAGGAGGAGGAGGAGGAGGAGGAGGAGGAACAGGAGGAGGAGGAGGCGGCAGGAGTAGGAGGAGGCAGGAGGA
>CAUYUJ010004903.1:530943-558875 GCA_963575745.1 Prorocentrum cordatum | reverse complement strand
CCGCTGCGGCGCGCGCGCCACATCGGCACTGCAGGCGGCAGGCCCAGTTGTTGGCCGTGCCGCAGCGGGAGCACCCCCTGCGCCGTCGCCCGCCATCGCGACCCTGGACCCCGTCTCCAGACTCTGGTGGCAGAACTCGCGCAGCCGCACGCCGCGGCAGGGGCAGACTCGGCACTCCAGGGGGGTGCGCTTCCCTGGAGCTGAAAACTGTCGGTTGCTGTCCTCGGATCGGAGGTCTCCACTCTGACCCCGAGGGAATCGGGCATCTTGAGCCAAAATGGCTTGAGCCAAAATGGCTACGGAAGGAGGAGGAGGAGGAGGAGGAGGAGGAGGAGGAGGACCCAGGAGGACCAGGAGGAGGAGGATCAGGCGCCGGTCGAGCAGCGGCGGAGCACGGCGAGGCACGAGGGAGGGACCCCTCCGCGAGGCGAGGAGCGGCCGCACGGGGCCGCCTGGGGCGAGAGGGGGCACACTCAGGCTTCGTGCACGGCAGGTTCGTGCCGTGGCGTCTTCGGCGCTGGTTCCGGACACCGCGGGGATCGTTCCGCCTTGAATTAAGTCGGGCCTGTCCTCCTACACGGGTTTTTTGACGAAAAATCCGCCGACCCTGTCGGCGTGTGCGAGGGGCTTGGCTGTTCGAGTCGTCGTCTCCGTCGGTCGTCGCCTCCGTCGTCCCCTTTCCCTGCAGCTTCCTTCTCAAGCTCGTGAGCGAGAGAAAAATATAGCAGTGTCGTAATCGAGTCGAAGGGAAGTCCCTTTCCCTTCCCCAGGGGGGGGGGTCTCGGGGGGGTCCCGGGGGGGGTCCCGGGGGGGGTGGGGGGGCAGATTCGTTTTCCCTCGGGCGGCCTAGAAACTTCGAAAACACTCCAAATGAGGTCCGAATGCCCAAGATGGCCCCCGAGACGGCCCAAGAGGGCCCCGAGTCGCCCAAAGATCTGCCGCAAACGCCCAAGACAGCCCCAAGACCGTCCAAGAAGCCTCCAAGACGTCCCAGGCCCCCTCCAAAAGACCCCCAGGAAGCCCCAAGAGGCCCCCACGAGGCTTCCAAGCGACCCCTAAGACCTTCCCAAGAGGCCCACAAACTACCCCCAAGAGGCCCCCAAGAGCGCTCGTCGTCGTCGTCGTCGTCGTCGTCGTCGTCGTCGTCGTCGTCGTCGTCGTCGTCGTCGTCGTCGTCGCCATTCAGGGTCGGCGGCACCGGCCGAAAGGCCTTCGCAATAAAAAGTATGAAAAAATCACCAAGAGTGTCAAAAATAGTCCAGAACTCGTCCCCATATGATTTTTCGACTATTTTTGAATATTTCCCCTGTAGAGGGACAGGCCCGACTTAAACCTTGAACGATCGGCTGCTTCCGAAACGTCGGATCGTTCAACATCGACCGATCTTCTGGGTCGCCGGCGGGGTTCAGCGCTGAACGCCGGCGGCGAGGTCGCCGCTGGTCGCACGACGCCACCCTACCGTAAGAGAACCCCTCCAAGAGTCCATCTCATGTTTCCCCCCTGGACTCGTTTTGGACGGTCCCAGGGCCCGAAAGCGGCCCCCAAAGACAGAGAGAAGCCAAAAACCTGTTCGCCGATGTGTTGTTCCGCCCTGCCCCCTCTCAGCGAGGGTAGGGTTCGCACTTCGCCGCCGAGCGCTACTGAGGGGCAACGATAGATGTGGACTGGCATGGGGAGGGAGGGGAACCTCGACCTGGAATCAGCGATACATCGCCGACTGATCGGCGCTAGGCCCCCGATAGCGAATCAAAACGTTTCTGGGGGGGGTGGAGCTATCGGGCCCCTATCGGCAATCCACGGGCGATTGGATGTCGACGCGTCCCCCCCTATACCTAATTACCCCCCCAATCGTTGATCCCGACAATAGGCGAGGGTGGGGTTCGGACTTTGCAGCCTAGCGGAACGGTGCACAATCGGCTGCAGGCAAGAGTGACCCTTAGTGCGCGGGGTGGCCAAACCTGAGCGCGCGAGCAGCTGCTATCGCATCGCGCTCAGTGATCGGGGGGACCCCGATGAGCCCGCACCAAAGGTCACTCCGCCCAGCATTGGAATTTTCGTCGGACCTGCAGAAACAAAAGCGTAGACTCTTCGCAGATCTACTGATGTTCTGCGTCCTTTCTGCAAATCTCGACGAAGAAATCAAGTTTGCGGTGCTATACTCGATCCCCTACTCCAATGGTTTTCGGGCCATAGCTCGGCTCTCCGGTGACCGTTCGGGACGATTCTGGCACCCCTGGAACGCCCTCGGTGAGGCGCAGCCGCTGGGATGCATTTTCAAGCCAGAAGACCGCCGAGAACTTGAGCAGGGACCGACCGTCCCGGCATTCCTATAGTCCTACCACGAAATGTTCTTAGAACCCCAAAACTGTTCTCATAACAAAAACAATGTTCGTAGCCATCAAGCCCGATGTGTTAAAACAAAAGAGCCCTGACCAGAAATGTTCTAAGAACATTTCGTGGGAACCACACAAGGTTCTTAGAACACTGTTCGGTAGGGCTATAGGCGAGCCAGGACGCTTCGCCACTGCTTGAAGAACCGACGAAGGCGCCCGAAAGCCTCGAATCTCGAACCTCGAAAACGAGACCTTCCCTGGGTAGGGCTCGGACTACTATCGGCGAGGGCAGGTTTCGGACTTTGCCGCCGAGCGGCCTGGTGCCCAGACCTGCGACGCTGTCCCTGGGACCGGCTGCTCATCCTGAGTCGTTTTCTGACCGTCCCAGGGCCCGTCGCGGGCCCCCAGGACCAGGAGGACGTTTAATTCTTCAATGCAGTCGGACGTTCGGACTTGATTGGAGAGGACACGCGAGAGGACAAAAAACCCTTTCCGAGGGGCACGCTGCCATAGGAATGTGGGAGGCATGGGTCGCGGGACGCAGGACACAAGGGCACCCTTGATCTGGCAGGGTCGACCTACTAATCAGGGCCGACTGTACGCTGTCCTCGGACATCCCGCCTCTGTCCCTGCGACCGGCTTTTCATCCTGAACTGTTTTTTTTTGCCAGTCCCGGGGCCTGTCGAGGGCCCCCAAAAAGCCGAAACCAACGAAAGACCTCCGTGTTTTTTTTATAAGGGTGGGGAGGGGGGAAACGACGCGAGCATGTCTGGGTGCACAAGTCGTCCGCGGGCCCGCCCCCGCCCGCGGTCCTGCCGCTGCCGCTCGAGCTCCTGCAGCCGCCCGCGTGCCTCCGCGCAGCGCCGCTGCAGCTCCTGCTCGGCGCGGACGAGGCGGTCACGGTCGCCCTCCAGGCGGTTCAGCTCGGCGACCTGGGCGACGGGGAGGAGGAGGAGCAGCAGGAGGAGGAACAGGAGAAGGAGTGTGAGAGGGTTGAGCGAGCAAGACGGCCAGTCAGCATATACCCCACCCCTGTGGAATGGCGTCTGCACAGGGCACTTGGCCGCTGCGGAAGATGACTCAGGCCAGGCCGGTGGGGACACCTGCAGCTGTCCTCTTCTCGCAGCTCTCTGTGCCAAGTGCCCCGCGCAGGCGCCATTCCACAAGGGGTGGGTATATGCTGACTGGCTGTCTTGCTCGCTCATCCCTCTCACAAGGAGGGCCAGCGTAAACATAGACAAGTGTAAGCCTTCCCCACAGGCTTCCTCTTCACAGGCCCCTACAGCGCTTCATTTTCACAGAATGAAGCTTGTCGGCAGACATCCGTTTGAAGACCCTGGAGCAGCATGCCAGAACATTGTTCTCGGTATTCGGAAACCACGGATAAACCTGACTGTTGCGTCACGACCCTGAATCGTGCCAGAACGCCGGTCCTAGGACTTCAACGCCGCGAATCATCGTAACTGCTGCGCCCTCGTAATCGTGAGCCCTTCCAAAACACCATTTCTGGTACGTCGATCATGGGAATCCTTGAAACTCTTGCAATGTTTTAGAACGCGTGTGCACGGCGCTAAGGCGAGAACCACATTTTGAAAAGGAGCCACCCTCAACTCGTAAAACTCTTGCAACGTTTTGAAGCGAATGTGGACGGCGCTGAAATTATAACCACATTTTGAAAACCACCCGCCCTCAATCCGTGAAACTCTTGCAACCGTTTGAAACCAATGTGCGCGGCATTCAAGCAAGAACCACATTTTGAAAACCACCCGCCCTCAATCTGTGAAACTCTGGCAAATGTGTGAAGTGAATGCGCGCGGCGCTAAGGCGAAAACCACATTTTGAGAACCACCCGCCCTCAATCCGTGAAGCCCTCGCAATTTGTTCAAACGAATGCGCGCGGCGCTAACGCGAGAACCACATTTCGAGAACCACCCGCCTTCAATCCGTGAATCTCTTGCAAATTGTGACAACGGATGTGCGCGGCGCGAAAAGGAGAGCCACATCTTGAAAAGGAGCCGCCCTCAATTCGTGAAACTCTTGCCATTGTTTGAAACGAATGTGCTCGGCGTTAAGGCAAGAACCGCACGTTTAAAACCACCCGCCCTCAATCTGTGAAACTCTAGCATGTGTTTGAAACCAATGTGCGCGGCGCGAAGGCGAGAACCACATTTTCAGGACCACCCGCCCTCAATCCGTGAAGCCCTCGCAATGTGTTCAAACGAGATGTGCGTGGCACGAAGGCGAGAACCACATTTTGAGAACCACCCGCCTTCAATCCGTGAAACTCTTGCAAATTGTGACAACGGATGTGCGCGGCGCGAAAAGGAGAGCCACATCTTGAAAAGGAGCCGCCCTCAATCCGTGAAACTCTTGCAATTGTTTGAAACGAATGTGCTCGGCGTTAAGGCAAGAACCGCACGTTTAAAACCACCCGCCCTCAATCTGTGAAGCTCTAGCATGTGTTTGAAACCAATGTGCGCGGCGCTAAGGCGAAAACCACATTTTGAGAACCGCCCGCCCTCAATCCGTGAAGCCCTCGCAATTTGTTCAAACGAATGCGCGCGGCGCGAAGGCGAGAACCACATTTTCAGGACCACCCGCCCCCCATCCCTGAAAACCTCGCAATGTGTTCAAACGAAATGTGCGTGGCACGAAAGCGAGAGCCACATTTTGAGAACCACCCGCCTTCAATCCGTGAAACTCTTGCACCTTGTGACAACGAATGTGCGCGGCGCGGGAGGGCCACATTTTGAAAACGGCCCGCCCTCAATCCGTGAAGCTCTGGCAATTGTTTGAAACGAATGTGCACGGCCTTAAGGTAAGAACCGCATTTTGAAAACCACCCGCCCTCAATCTGTGCAGTTCCGGCAACTGTGTGAAGTGAATGTTCGCGGCGCTATCGCGAAAGACACATTTTGAGAACCACCCGCCCTCAATCCGTGAAGCCCTCGCAATTTGCTCAAATTTTGAGAACCAACCGCCTTCAATCCGTGAAACTCTTGCAAATTGTGACAACGGATGTGCGCGGCGCGAAAAGGAGAGCCACATCTTGAAAAGGAGCCGCCCTCAATCCGTGAAACTCTTGCAATTGTTTGAAACGGATGTGCTCGGCGTTAAGGCAAGAACCGCATGTTTAAAACCACCCGCCCTCAATCTGTGAAGCTCTAGCATGTGTTTGAAACCAATGTGCGCGGCGCGAAGGCGAGAACCACATTTTCAGGACCACCCGCCCTCAATCCGTGAAGCCCTCGCAATGCGTTCAAACGAGATGTGCGTGGCACGAAAGCGAGAGCCACATTTTGAGAACCACCCGCCTTCAATCCGTGAAACTCTTGCACCTTGTGACAACGAATGTGCGCGGCGCGGAAGGGCCACATTTTGAAAACGGCCCGCCCTCAATCCGTGAAGCTCTGGCAATTGTTTGCAACGAATGTGCGCGGCGTTAAAGGCAAGAACCGCATTTTGAAAACCACCCGCCCTCAATCTGTGCAGCTCCGGCAAATGTTTGAAGCGAATGTGCGCGGCGCTAAGGCGAAAACCACATTTTGAGAACCACCCGCCCTCAATCCGTGAAGCCCCTCGCAATTTGATCAAACGAATGTGCGCGGCGCTAAGGCGAGAGCCGCATTTTGAGAACCGCCCGCCCTCAATCCCTGAAACCCTCGCAATGTGTTCAAACGAATGTGTGAGAAACACCCGCCTTCAATCCGAGAAACTCTTGCAAATTGTGACAACGAATGTGCGCGGCGCGAAGGCGAGAACCACATTTTGAAAACGGCCCGACCTCAATCCGTGAAACTCTTGTAACTTGTGGCAACGAGTGTACGCGGCGCTAGAGGGAGTGGCACATGTTGCAAACGGCCCGCCTTCCATCTGTGAAACTATTGCCAATGCTTGAGCTTCAGGGTCATCTCAGGCGAAACGCCCGGCCCGCCCTAGAAATTATGTATAAGGAGAAGGAATTGAGGAGGATGAGGAGGACCTCCTCCTCGTCCGTTCTCCCCTCCTCCTCTTCCTCCTCCTCCTCCTCCCTCCTCCTCCCTCCTCCCTCCTCCTCCTCCTCCTCCTCCTCCTCCTAAAGACGAGGAGGAGGCCTCCTCCTCAGGAGAAGGAGGAGGAGGAGGAGGACGAAGAGAAAAAAGACGAGGAAGATTAGGATTGACGAACGAAAACTCGGGAGGGATAGAAAACAGGAGGAAAAAGAGGAAGAGCAGGAACGGAACAGCGGCGTGCGGAGGAGCTTACATCCGGCGTCTCGAAAATATCCAGATAGGTTTGTTTCATCAGTTTTAGCATCTCATTGCAAGGCCCTTACTGAGCCTCGAGACCGTCAACAAAACGACTCGGGACGAAGAACCAGTCATGAGGAAGTGGTCAAGAATTCGGGGGCCCGTGTCTCGAAACATCGAAACGAGGGAAGTCTGCGTCCATTCCCCGTGAGTTGATTGGTTTCGCGCTCGCGTTTGTTCTCAAGGTGGTCCAGGGTGCTGCAAAAAGGTCCAGATGTTCTGCCGCTGGCCTCGCCGAGAAAAATGCACACGTCTGGGCGATGCCAAAAGCGGGAGGGGCTAGGAAGCCAGGACCCCCCCCTCTGTACGAACCGGCCTCCGATCCGAAGTCTGGAATCGCCGTCGACTTTTGCGGGGGGGGGGGGGCGTAAGGCAGGAGGGGGGACGGAGGAAGCAAAAGGCAGGAAAGGTGGGAGAAGAACCTGGGGGAGAAAGAGGACGACAGTGAGGAGAACCTGGGGTGCGATTCTATTCGCTTCGCGAGGTGCGCATCCGCAGTCTGGAGAGCCTAGCGTGGCTGGGAAACCGTTCAGGGCAAACCAAGCATGCGTCAGATCACCAGTACTCCAGAGGAAGCCGTGGACACACATCTCTGACGAGGTGCGCGCGCCTGAAGGGCAAGGGGAGGGAAGGCGAGTCTGATGCGGGGGCGCGGACCGAGGAAGAGGAGGGCGGTTCGGTCAGCGAGGTTGGAAACAGGAGCGGTATAGGGAGCGGCCGCCCTCCAGGCGGTTCCTCTCGGCGACCTCCTCGTACAGCTCGCCCCGCCTGGCCAGCAGAGCCTCGTGCCGCGAGGCGGCCTCCGCCAGATGGCCCAGGCATTGCCTGCCGCGGGCCCCCCGACACCCATCCCAGCTCCCGGCGCCCCCTCCCACCTCTCCATCCCCGTCCTCCGCCCCCGCCCCCCCCCAACTCCCCTCCGGGGCGAGGATCGGAGGGGCGAGGAGGGCAGGGACTGGGAGAGGAAGGGGGACGGAGGGAGAGCGTGGAGGGACGGGATCAGGACTCCCGAGGCCCAGAACCTCTGTCTCCCCCTCCTCATCCCTCGGGTTCCAGGCCCTGAACCTCTGTCTCACCGTCAGGTCGTCGTTCCTGATCTCCTCGTCCGCCTGGGCCTTCAGGAGCGAGTCCCACGACTTCCGGGCCCGGTCCTCCCCAACGCAGCCCACCAGGAAGAAGGAACGGGGGGAACAGGGGGGGGGAGAGACGGAGTGATGTGGGTACGGCAGGGTCGTGTCGTCAGGGCTGGTTTCTCTCACCGCGTGGATGGCTCAATGTTAAGACCAGATCTTGCGGCGCTGTTGATTCCAGGCCACTGGCGGCGTTCATCCTTGAACACCCAAGGAAGGGGTGCTGCCACGTCGACACGACACGAACCGACCTAGAAGAAGAACAAAAACACATAAACATAAACTTCTGGCGCTCCGCATGGATTTCTTGGATTCGCGTTGGACTCCCTCCCTGGCGCGCGGAGCGCGCCAGCGGCGGGGCCGGAGGCGCCGCCCAGGGGCCCAGGCGCGAATCCAAGAAATCCGCGCGGACCCCAAACAAATTATGTGTATGTGTTTTCGTTGTTTCTTCTTCGGCTACCGTAGGGAAGGACTTGTCGCCAAGCGCGTTCCACGACCCGCAAAGTGTCTACTCGCAAACGTCCGAAAACACCTGTCTGCTTTAATGCAATGTATCGTAGATTCCCCGCAGGGGATCCAGGCCATTTGCAATCCATTGTAGATATCCTTCCTCCTCCCTCCTCCCTCCTCCCTCCTCCCTCCTCCCTCCTCCCTCATCCCTCCTCCCTCCTCCCTCCTCCCTCCTCCATCCTCCCTCCTCCCTCCTCCTCCTCCCCCTCCCCCTCCCCCCCTCCTCCTCCTCCTCGCCTCCTCCTTCTCCTCCTCCCTCCTCCCTCCTCCTCCCTCCTCTCCTCCTCCTCCTCCTCCTCCTCCTACCTCCTCCCTCTCCCTGCTCCCTCCTCCCCCTCCCTCCTCCCTCCTCCCTCCTCCTCCTCACTCCCTCCCTCCTCCCTCCTCCTCCTCCTCCTCCCTCCTCCCTCCTCCTCCTCTCCTCCCTCCTCCTCCTCCGCCTCCTCCTCCTCCTCTTCCACCTCCTCTTCTTCCTCCTTGATCCTTGATCCTTCCAGGAGGCGCGCCCGAGGGACGGGCGCACCTCTCGACAGTTCAATCCGCAACGGCCGCCGTACGGCAGCCCGACACGCCGAGCGCGTCCCGACAACGCGCACCTTGGCCTCCGAAGCTCAGATGACGGCGAAGCCCGATGTGATAACACGAATATCCACCTCTGAGAGACTCGCGCCACACAGGCCGCAGTCAAGGCAGATCAATACGAATAGGAGAGACTCCCAGTTCAACTGAAATACTCTCCCTCTGAAAGAAACCGAAGTCCACCAGAAAGAGGCCAGAACAGACACTCCTTGCCCTTGCACTGATAGAAACACTGATATCCACCAACAAGAAGCACGTACTGCGCCTGCCTTCGCAAGGGTAGAACATCACGATACGAAGAGGCTCCATTAGCAACAGAAGTACTCACCATATCAAAGAAACCACCTCCACCAGATAACGCCAGAACCGAAGCTCCTCACAACAACACTGGTAGCTCCTCGAAGGTCGGGCCGACGAGGATAGTCACGACAAGGGAACCCCCTCGCCATGGGTGGTGAAAAAAAGGCGGGTACTCTTGACTTGCGTCTTCTGCCCTTCTTGCGTGTTGGCAACTCCGCCGCACCTGCGTTTGAGGTTCACGATTTTGCCGTCGAGTTTTGTCGAGTGACACGCACATTTGGCACACATAACATTATTTCCAGACTAGGCAGGCTCGTGACCCAGCTGTTTGAACACTGCATCGACAGCCTTACGAGGATCGCCCACAGCTTCGTCTTGGAATGCATGTTCGACTTCAACCTGCTGGTCTTCCAGCACTACGCTTGCCGCTTCCAACGCCGACTGAACCGCTTCAGTCCGATAGATGGCATACTGCTTCCCGCAAACCGTACTGAAGAATGCGTCCGTTCGCGCCCTTGGTATTTTTGTAGGTGCACAAAGGCGGCGAACACTCCACCGTAAATTATCAAGATGAGTTTGCGTCTTAGCCGTGGCCCCACAATTGCGACATTTCCATATCTTCTGCGCCGGATGATAGTAGAAGACGTGCTCAGGCATAGCCAAGTGCTCGTACTTCTCTTTGTAAGTCGGTTGCTTTTCGTTCTCCCAGAGCTGCTGCTCAAAGAGACGAACAATGCCCCAACTGAGACATCGTGCCATCATCCTGCCTTCACCGAACACATGCTGCACATACTCCACGTAGCCTTTGGCGATCGCTCTCTCTGCAGCCCCACGCTTCGCGAAGTAGTCAGCCCAGCTGTTACCCAAAACCCACATCGGGTCGAGGCCAGGTGGCCCGAGCCCTTCGACAACATCAGGAAAGTCAAAGTGCGAGGGGCACCAGTGGAACTTCGGCACATACAACTCTCGTTTATGCACCAGCCCACGAATATCGCGACATACCCCTGCATGCATGACTTCTGCTGCCTCGCTGTCGTCGTTCCAGTTGTTGCCTTCCTTGACGAGCGACTGCAGGTCTGAGATGATCACGTCGACTTTGCTAAAAACCTTAACCGCCTGCCACACCGCATGCCTTTTCTGCCAGTCCAATCGTTTGCTGCCGTCCAGGGAGTCCTCCATAGATCGCTCTGCAAGGGTATCCGTGCCTGGACACCTCCACTGCTGCCCATCCACAACGCCTAAGCTCTGGAAAGGACGATGGTGTGGCAGACCCATCAGTGAAAAGCACCACTGGCTCATCGAGCGGCCGTTGCCCCCAATTCCCCCAGTAGTGGACTGGTAAGTGATCGCCTGGAAGCTCAGGAATAGCAGGCAACTGCGGCATGCCCACCGAATAGTCGAACGAATCCGAAGCCACCACTGACTGCATACTCGTGCCGTGATCTAAAATCGCCTTGCGAAATTTGCAAAGATCCTCAGGCATGAGGTGCTCTTCTTCGTCGTCCAATAATCTGCTTATGACCACTGGGCATTCAAACACGCAGTGTCCAATGTACCCGTCCTCCTGCCCGCACCCGCGGCATTTGGTGTCCGAAACCTTGCCGTGATCGAACAACCTGGGCTTGGGCCAAAACGATCCAGACCAAAGCGAACGTAGAGCTCCAGCAGCAACAGGGGATTTGACCGAAACCGCTCTGGCACCAACCCCGTGACGAAGACACCTGGGCCCAAATAGTCGTGCTCGGCCCCGCTGAAGGATGATGTTCCATAACCTTTCTCATTTGCCACCGCTGGATGCCCAACCTAATTAAGGACCGCATGAAGGTAGGCGGCGTGGTTAATAGCGAAAAATGATATCCCGCATCGTCTCGTACTACCGTCAAAGGCACCATCTCCCATCCAATGCGCTGCAACGAAAGCTCAGCGCCGGCATCATGTTCGCGCCCCGCTCGTTCCGAATCGTGCTCCCGCTGCAGCGCTGGCCTCATTTCCGTGCTTCCGCTCGTTCCGAATCGTGCTCCCGCTGCAGCGCCGGCCTCATTTCCGCGCTTCCGCTCGTTCCGAATCGTGCTCCCGCTGCAGCGCTGGCGCCATTTCCCGTGCCATGCCACGGCATGCAATGCAATGCTAGGTTGCGTTCCGCTGCGCGATGCCATGCCTTCAGCTGAAGCTGTGATATGCAGTGCTTAAGTGCCACGTCGTGCTATGCCATGCTACGCTTTGATCTTCAACGCCATGCTATGCAATGTTATGTTCGGGGCCGCTGTGCGATGCCATGCTTTGCGTTGCAAAGCTTTGTGATGCAATTCTTCACTACGCCACGCCACGCCATGCTGTGACATACTACGCTTTGCGGTGCTCTTCTACGCCATGCCATGCCGTGCTCTACAATGCATCGCGTACCCTTTCGGGATCATTGCCCTGCTCGACATCCGACTGTGCGAGTAGAGAGGGGATCTACGCCATGGTAAGGGATGGGAGGGAGGGGTTAGGATGTCAGATATGACGCGAGCGCACCTAGCTTGTCATCCTCCCCCGCCACCTCCCCCCTCCCTTCCTCCTCCCTCCCCTCCTCCTCCTCCTCCTCCTCCCCCCTCCTCCTCCTCCTCCTCCTCCTCCTCCTCCTCCTCCTCCTCCTCCTCCTCCTCCTCCTCCTCCTCCTCCTCCTCTCAAGTACCGTATCGGGTCAAGCCAGCTTTGGTTCAAGCTTGCTTGCCCCGCATGTCCCAGGGCTGTACCACCCACGGGTGTGCTTACTTGAGCGCTTTCGGGGACAATAGCTTCGCGGAGGTGAACGCTGGGATTGTGGCTCGGCGTGGTCACGAGTTGGAGGGGGCGACTTGTGGTGGATCTGCTCCGGAAATCCGCTACCGATATCTGCCATGTTCGTGCTCGTGCCGGCTCCGTCGAGGCGGTGTGCATTTTCGGTGTTTCTTTTTGAGTTCGTCCTGGAAGTGTTGCCCACGCTATTTATTCACAGCGCTGTTATTCTTTTACGTGCCAGTGGCCTTTCCCCTTTTCGGGGGCGTGCGGCACGTCATTGCAGTGGTGGGATTGTGGGTTCGCCGCATTTGTTATCAGCATCGTTCCTTAATCTGGGTTCTTGGCGGCGTCCTCGTGAGGCTGAGCCTGGCCCAGGCCCGTATGGGCAGGTAAGACAGACGCTTTTTTCTTATGTGTACGATTGAGCTTTGCTGTATCATCTTCATTCATCGTTACAGTTCTGAGATGTCAATTTTCACATCTTGCAACTGTGAGGTATTCTGTACTCGTTGCTACCACTTCCAATGGATATTTACAGTGTGCTGGCGTATTGCGTGCTGGTGGAATGACGTCCATTACCTACGGATGCTCATCGGCACTGTCTTTGGGCCGTCTGCACTGGGCGGGGCGTGGGGCGGTGGCGTATTTTTTTGATGTGGTCAGGCGGTCCGTCATCTTTGTGCGGGTCCACTGGCAGTGTACGGCGTCATGCACGCCGTGGGGCTTTCATCGACATTGCGTTATGCACGGAGTGGTCATCGCTATACCTTCGCTCGAGTATGGCGTTGACGAGGGCGTGGTGCAGTTTATTTACCTCACGGTGGTCTTCCTCATCTTCGTGGTGATCGTGCTGGCCACGCCCGACGCGGACTGCTTTTTTGCCGTTGGTGCAAGACAAATCCTCCTCCTACTCCTCCTGCTCCTCCTCCTCCTTCTCCTGCTCCTCCTCCTCCGCCTCCCCCCCCCTCCTTAACCACCTTCTCCACTTCCTCCTTCTCCTCCTCCTCTCTCCTCTTCGTCCTCCTCTCTCCTATTCGTCCTCCGCCGCCTCCTCATCCTCCTCCGCTTCCTTCTCCTCTTCCTGCAGCTCCTCCTCCTCCTCCTCCTCATCCTCCTCCAATTCCTTCTCCTTCTCTCCTCCTCATCCTCCTCCATCTCCTCCTCCTCCTCCTCCTCCTCCTCCTCCTCCTCCTCTTCCTCCTGCTCCTGCCCCTCCCCCTCCTCTTCCTTCCACTCTTCCTCCTCCTCCACCTCCTGCTTCTCCTCTTCCTGCTCCTCGTCCTCCTCAACTCCTGCTCCTCATTATTCTCGTTATCCTCTTCCTTCTGCTCCTCTTCCTCCTCCTCCCCTCCTCCTCCTCCTCCTCTCCTCCTCCTCTCCCTCCTCCTCCTCCTCCTCCCCTCCTCCTCCTCCTGCTTCTATTCTCCTCCTCGTCCTCCTCCCCCTCCTCCTCCTCCCCTCCTCCTCCTCCCTTCCCCTCCTCCTCCTCCTCCCCTCCTCCTCCTCCTCCTCCTCCTGTTCCTCCTCCTCCTCCTTCTCCTCCTCCTCCTCTCTTCCTGCTCTTCCTTCTTCTCATCCCCCCTTCTCCTCCTCCTGCTCCTCCTCCTGCTAGCTCCTTCTCCTCCTTATCATCAATCCTGCTTATTTCTTCTTCTACCCCTCCTCTCCAGTCCTCCGTATCCTCCTTCTCTCCTCCTCCTACTCCTCCTCCTCCTCCTCTTCTTCTTCATAGTATTATATTATTCCTCTTCCTGCTCTCCTCCTCCTCCGCCTCCTCCTCCTCCCTCCTCCTCCTCCTCCTCCGCCTCCTCCTCCCTCCTCCCCCCATCCTCCTCCTCCCCTCCTCCTCCTTCCTCCTCCTCCTCCTCCTCATCCTCCTTCTCCTCCTCTCTCCTCTTTCTTCTTCCTCCGCCTCCTCCTCCTTCTCCTCCTCCTCCTCCTCCTCCTCCTCCTCCTCCTCCCCCTCGGCGCCAGAGATCGGCTGAGGTCAAATGTCGGACCAGGCCGAGCTGGGTCGGAGTCGGAGTCGGAGTCGGAGTGGCTTTCCGCCGCCGCTCCTCCTCGCCTCCACCCCCACGCCACCTCCTCCTCCTCCCCTCCTTCTCGCATCCTCCCCGTACGCCCCTCCTTCGGCTGGCACGAGAGGACAGGGCCACGGCGGAAGCGGGCCCCAGGACCCCAGAAGTGCCCCCCCAAGGCTGGCTTTGAAACTCCCGAGTCGTCCTCAGACCGGCCGACGGGGCCCAACTGAGGGCCCTCAAGCTCGAAGGCAGCGAAGAACCTCCAGGACTCACTTCTTCCCGGGCCCGCTCTCTGCATGGAGACACCTCGTCCCGCCTGCTCCATCCAGCCAGGCTATGGTCTGATGCTCTGTCCCAGCAACCTCGCTGGAAGAGGCAAAGAAAGAAGCCCCGACGTGGCACCGCGGCGCACCGCATGGCGCAAGCGCTTCGCCCGTTCAAAGCTTAGACGGGCGCAAGGGCCGTTCAGCACACCAGCGTCGCTGTACAAAGCGCTATACAAAGCGGTGTACAATGGGCCTTTGCTGGATGGGTCGAGCCGGCGCGCCCGGCGAGGATAGCCAGGACAATCACCCGCACGCCGCCGGTCACCAGCAGCCAACACAACAAGCGCGTGTGCTGGACCGCAGTGCCGCGTTACAGCGAGAACGAGCGGGTGCACTCGGAAGGCTGGGTGCTGGCCGCAGTGTGGTCGTCGATGCCGAGGAGGCCACCAACTGGAAGACCAGCGCGGGCGAGATTCTTGGCAAAGACGTTGAGGTAATCGGTGCCCTCCTTGGTCTTGCCGTGGACTACCTTCAGACTGACCTTGCCGAAGCGCGCCCAATTCATTCTGCTGGGCAAGCCGAGCGTGTCACCGTTCGCGAAGAACCGCATCTCCTCGGTCGTGTTCGTCCACGCCCCAGAGATGACCACCATCTGGAAGTACACGTCGGCGCAAAGGTCGCCCATGCGGGTGGCGTCGGCCTCTAGGCGCAGCAGCGCATCGCCGCCGGTGCTCCACCGCGGGATCTGCAGAAGGACGTTCTTGCCCGTCTGGTACAAGTCGAAACGCTCACCGTACATGTTGGTGAGGTGGGGGTCGCCCATGCCGGAGACCATGCCACCGTGAGACGATATTCCCATCGGCGACGCTGGAGACGCCAATGGGAATGTCGGCGCTTGCGTCGGAGTCGGCGTTGGCGATGGTGTCGGTGCTGGCGTCGGCGCTGGTGTCGGCGCTGGCGTCGGAGCATGCGTCGGCGCTGGTGTCGGTGCTGGCGTCGGTGCCAGCGTCGGCGCTGGCGTCGGTGCCGGCGTCGGCCCTGGCGTCGGCGCTGGCGTCGGCACTGGCGTGGGCGCTGGCGTCGGTACTGGCGTCGATGGCGTCGGTGCCGGCGTTGGCGTTGGCGTCGGCGCTGGTGTCGGTGCCGGCGTCGGAAATTGTGTCGGTGCCAGCGTGGGCGCTGGCGTCGGTGCTGGCGTGGGCGTTGGCGTCGGCGCTGGCGTCGGTGCTGCTGTCGGTGCCAGCGTCGGCGATGGTGTCGGCGCCATCGTCGGTGTTGGCGTCGCGGCTGCTGACGGTGCTGGTGTCGGTGCTCGTGTCGGGGCTGGCGTCGCGCACCCTGCCCACGCTGCAGCTTCGCTAGTGTCCGAAACACTTACCTTGGCATGGGTCGCAACATTGATGCCGCAGACATGGATCCACATGTTGGCAGCAGGGATTGCGACCGTGTCTCCCGCGTTCAATGTGGTCCACAGCTCGGTCTTCTGATTCACATCGGGCTGGAAGTGCACGTGGACGCGGTCAGCCAAGACGAGACGTCGGCGAGTGAAGATGTCGAAGAGATAAATCGGATCAGACTCTCCGCCAACCCCGTACAAGCTGGGCCCGTCCTGCACACGGAAGGAGATGTAGAGGAAACCCTCACCCGGTGTAGCTGCCTTATCCCCCACGCACTCATCGCACGGGAGTTTCATGAGCAAGAACTCTGGGCCATCCGGCCCCTCATTGAGGGGAGCCAGATTGACAGTCTTCGCGAAGCCAGTCCCTCGGGTGAACTCCACTGTCTCGGCCCCTGTAAGCCAACCGAGCCTGTAGCGATGAACCGCATTGCAGTCCACGGCCCGCCATTCCCGTTGATAGCCCATGATCGCATCATCCAGGTATGCATTGAACTCCCCTGTGTGCCAATAGCCTCCTGCATGATGCATTCCCCATGTGTGGCCCATCTCGTGAAATACCGTCTGCCATGTCTGGGCTTGGTGGTAGAATTGGGCGAAACCGTTCCACCAGCCGGTGGTCGGGGCATACGCAGTGGCCATGAACAGATCCCCAGGGGCAAACACCAACGTATTCTTGTAAGTTCTTGTTTTGATCTGTGCTTGGTATGTCGCCGACCAATACACAGCCATTGTAAGAGAAGACAAGCGGTATCCCCAAGACGCAGGGTCCTGAGGCGATTCCATCTGGATGAAATCGACATCCGAGGACTCAAGCCACACCTAAGAGGATCAATCGACACCGAATCGGGAAGCTGGATCGGATCGGAATGTGCATCGAATGGGGGCACATCGGCACGAAGACGGTGTCGAATACGATCGGTGGCGCCAAAATGCACATCAAAACATCGGATCGGCCCCGCTAGGATGCACATGCGAACACCGGGCCGCATCGGACCGTCGGAATATCGGAGCTGGGTCTGATCTGGCCAGCCGGAACCGATACAGAATCGTATCGATCAGATAGAGATATGCCCTGACCTGGTGCCACGAATTATGGTACATCGCATGGTTGAGACCTGGAACGTCCCAGAACATCCCCTGGACTTCTGCGAACGTCTTGTAAGGGACTTGCCCGCCGTAGGTCAGGTAGACGACGAGAATCGGGCCGTAGGCCCCCATGGGCGATACCATCGAGCTCGTGACCCCGGATGCGGAATACTCCTGTGGAGGGGAAGAACACGGGGACCATAACCAAGACAGAAGGCGGAAACGTCGTGCTCATGTTGGTCAGCGTAGATCGTGATCAGTGTCAATCCATGCATACTCGTCGCGAAGCGGCGACGGCCGACATGGCCCATGACCAAGATCAGCATGGACAAGATCCCGCCACATCTTGGTCATGGTCCCTGTGTTTCTTCCCTCGGTCCTGTCCGTCCTGATGAGTGTTCAAGAACTGGTTGAATTGCCATTCTGGGCTCGAGCTGTTAGCATGCATCATGCCGTCAGTATCGATAATCGTCGGCGGCGGGCCAGCCGGCAGGTCCTTCATGTCTTCCACCCACTGCCAGTCTGCGTTCTGTATGGCGGTCACTTCCACCACATTGTAAGCGCAAGCGGCTACAATAGTAGATCGACGCAGAAGCTTCATCGACGGTTCGGTGTGTGGGTAGATGCGTCAAAGATGAGTAAGTAGGTAAGTGTACGGAACAAAGGCTTCACCCCTGAAAACGCGCCGAGATGGTTGCGAACATGGGATGTCCGAGACGATGGTGGGGAGATAATTGGGCACTGGTGGAGACTTCGATTTCCCAGGTCACCCGGGCATCAGCGGCGGGACAGCAAATGGGCGAGCCCGTGCCCCTGGTCGGCATAGTGGCATAGTCTCTTGAACTGGAGGCCATCCGAATAATGCTGTGGTCGTCGGCCACAGCTCGAGACGAAGAAATCCGCCTTGCACGGGTATCATGCGAAGCTGCTGCTCCTGGTGCGCCCGCCAAGTAAAATGCGCTGCTTGCAGACCGTTACGAGGAGGCGGAGGAAAGCGACGACGACAGGGTCGAGGAGGGATGACGGAGGTGGACGGTGGGGGATGTTCAGAAAAAGGAGGATCAGAAAGATGGACACGAGGAACCCGACTCGCCCTATTGGCGGCTGCTGGCCTGGGGTAACATTATCGAACTCCTTTCGTCCCCCGAACCTCTGGGAGATGTGTTACCGCTTAACGTCAGCCTGCGAGCTCGTCAGGCAGGCAAGGGATCGTCTCGGATTCCCCCTTCCTGCACCTCCGCATCATTCTCCAACTCATTAAACTACTTCCCCTGCTCCTCTTGCTCTTCTACTCCTCTTCCTCAGGTGCGAAGCCCGGCTATACCAGGAAGTTGGACACACACGTGGCAGGCTTCATGCCATGTGGGACATGTGGAGGCCGTGCTCTCGATCTATCTGCGTCAGGCTGGCGTGCCCTGACATAGAGGGAACGAGCACTAGAAATGTGTGCGGCTACACGTAGATGCAGCTCGCGCTCATGCTTGCCGCATCATGGGTGCAACATGTTTCCTGGTAATCCCGCTCGCCCAGGCACGACGCCGCGAAACACGGATCTGCCCTCCTGCGGGTCCCACAGATCGCCTCCACTCGGCCCCTGTGAGACTCTCTTGTGCAGATCGTTGGGTCCGAAGACGCCGATCATACGTGCAACACATGTTTGCTCGCCTTCGCTGCGAAGACGTCACCCCAAAGGGCGATCCTTTGCGCCACCCCGCCGGCCCTGTTCCCAACATGCCCCCAAGACAAACCCACCGAGCTCCAAGACGCGCCCAAGAAACCCCGAATGCATGTCAACAGGCCCACACGACGCCCCCAGTGAGCCACAAAGACCACGCCAGCGGCTCCTTTATGACGGTCAAGGCCACCGTGGCCCCGACCCTGGCCCACGAAATGCCGAGATGCTCCCAAGAAGAGAACCAACAGAACGCTACCAAGAGGATTCCACACGCCCATGAAATCTGCAAGACTACCGAGTGACTGCCGAGTATGCCCTCCCTGAGCTGCAAGAACTTCCAAAACGCACCTGGTAGGCCCCGAAAGCCTCAAGGATCGGCCAACAGAGACGCCTGCTTGCCTTATGGAGTGACGTAGACTCGCTTCGGAGTCCATCCGTAACAATCACAACGGCGCAGAGAAGGTTAGCATGGATCTGGCGCAAGAACGACCCCAAAAGTCGGGATGTGCATGCCGTATTTGTTTCCTGGCCGCAATGAACGCGTTGTGGATCGCAGACCTGTTTGGCGCAAACAATTGCGAAACCTGTGGAGGGTATGCAGACTGGCCTATCCTGGATGGGATTCTGAAAGGAAGGATCGCGAGCGGGATTCTGAATGGGAGGGTCGCGATGCAGAATGGCCCATCCTGAACCTGTGGAACCGAAAAAACGCTTTCTGAATGGTAGGATCGCGATCGGGTGACGCGCAAGTGTACCTGGCGCAGCCCTTGTCGCCAGCGATGGAAGGTAGACAGAATGAGTAAATCGCAATTCGGTGGAGCGCGATGGTGCCTGGTGAAAACCTACGGCGCGACCAATGGCGGCGCAACGTTTGGCGCAACCTATGGAAGGAACGGCAGTGTCGTGCCGTCTTTGGCGTCTGTTTCTGACACAGCGGGGATCGCTAAGCCTTGCAGGATCAGCCGCTCCCGAGACGTCAGATTCTTCAACATCGACCGATGCTGGGGCGCCGGCGGCGTTCCACGTTGAACGCCAGCGCGGGGTCGCCGCCATTCGACACGACGCGAACCCACCGTATCCGCAGGGTCGCGGCCCAAGGGCCCGGCCCGCGAGGCCGATAGGGATATGTTTTCCGCCCGCGATCCCCCCTCGAAAAGCCGATCCCCAGACCTTTCCCGGGCTGCGTGCTCGGTCGCCGGCGGCGTTCCACGTTGAGCGCGGGCGGCAGGTTCGCCGCCGGACGGCACGACGCGAGCACACCGCAAGGAAGGGCGGGGGGATTATCGCCGCAGGGACGGGGAATCTCGCGCAACACGTGGCGCAGACCACGTCGGCGGACAGAGCAGAGCTGGGAACGACCTTCGCTTCCTACCGTCGAGCTGAAACGAAGCCAGGACGAGGATCAGATCGGGTGTGGAGAAATTGAAAATATCTGAAATCCCGCGGCTTTGGAGGATGTCTCGTGCGCCGCAGGCTTCTCAGAGCGTTCCAGAACGCTCTGAGAGCGTTCCCGAAAAACCCTCGTTCTAGCCTTCATCACAGGATTTACAGAACGACCCTCGCTTCGCGTCGTCGAACACAGCCCTCCGACGCCGTGAATTGTGCTCATGAGCGTGGACCCCTAGAGATGCACTCTGGGACTAGAACTTTTTCCCGAGTCGTTTAATGGCGGTCCCTGGGACCAGTGAAGGCCCTGGAGGCCTAGAATTGCCTAACACCTTTCCAGCCATGATTCTTCCGTAACGGAAGGCGGGGGAATCGCAATTCGGTGGTGCGCTGGGGGGTCGGGCGCAACCCGTGGGGCAGTAGAGAAGGCCGAACGAAATAATGCACGACCACCGCTGCGGGCAAGGGTCCAAGCGTAATTCAGACCAGGTGGGTGAGGCCGTGGCCTCTGGCTTCTGGCGTGTCTGGAAACATGCAGTACAAGGCTTTTTGAATGGGGTCGGAGATGCGGCGCCGCATCGCCGACGCATTGTCGATGCGGCGCGATCCTCCAACCCCATCCACTCCGACCCCCATCCACGAGGGCGGGATATATCAGAGGGTAGGAGGAGAGGACGAGGAGGAGGAGGAGGGGGAGGAGGAGGAGGACCATTGTAAACCCAAGACCCATCAATGATGTTGGAAGGAACCCTTCCTTCGAACTCCCTCTGCTTTAGGGCCCTAGAAGGGTTCATTCCCACTGAGGTAACTGCCTCGTTGGGGAACAACCGCTTGAAGACCCTGCAGCCATGCCATAACACCATTTGGGGGGTCCAACGCCACGGGCCAACCTGACTGTTGCGTCGTAGCGATCCTGAATCATGCCAAAACACCATTCCTGGGACTCCGACACCGCGAGCCACCACAAATGCTGCACCCTCGCAATCCTGAGTCCTTCCAAATCACCATGTTTGATACGTTGGCAATGGGAATGTGTGAAGTCTTCAAATCCGCCGAACCAGCGTGTGAACTAACTACAAGGAGCCTCAGCAAGAGCTTCAACTCTGAGCCTAAGCAAGAGCTTCAACTCTGTTTTTTTTGGGGGGGGGGGGTCGCCGGGGTGACTCTGCCGGGGAAGGGGGGAGTCCTCCACTTAGAGGCTGGAGCTTCTTGTGCTACTTGAGGACTAGTTGTGGCTGGGCTGAAGTTATTTTTGATCTGGTGTAAGTGGCGCGAGTTGTGTAAGAATGATGTAAGTGATGTAAGTGGGTGCTTGGTTTTGTAATCACACTTGTGCTATGCATAAGTAGGTGTTTTCTTTTGGGCAGCGAGCTAAGTTACTTATTAAGTAGCACTAGGTAACTTAGTTGTTCTTAGTAGTGAGTAGCTTAGCCCTGCTTACTAGCACTTCTGCAGAACTTGAGCCTGTGCTCCACTCAGCCCCTTTCGCGTCTCGCGCGCCTGGAATCGGTTCCCCTACCTAATTGTTAACGCTTCGCGTATCCCCACCAACGTCCCTGGCAGTTGCACCGACAAAACGGCCATCAGCCGTCCCTGGCTCTACGATCCTGACAGAACGGCCATCAGCCGTCCCTGGCATGGACATCCCCGACAAAACGGCCATCAGCCGTACCTGGCTTCCTAGTTCGCTCCCTCCCTCGACCGCTTCCCACCTCCCCGCTCCGCTGTCCTGCCTCTCCGCAGTCCGCCGCCCCTCTCTGGGGACGGCTGGGCCGCACCACTGGCGACTCCCCGGCTTGCGGCCGGTCGCTCCCTGCCTCGCGGCTCGCCTGGCTCCTTGGCCCCGCGAGTGCCGGCCCGCTCCAGGGCCCGTCTCACCCCACTGCGCCCTGGCCTGCTGGCCATAATACCGGCGGGCCAGCCAATCGCTGGGGCAGGCGGCCGCCCCCCACCCGCTTCTGCGGCGCACTATAGCTAGACAGCCTAGGCTGGTTAGATGCGGGTGCAAAGGTGCGCGTCTACCGCGCCGACACCTGCAGCCACTTTCAGGCTCCCAGGGCGCGCTCGCCCCCCCAGCGCCTGTCTTGTCTCACCAGGCGGCTATCGCCTCCCCACAGCCCGGGGGCTGCTGACAGCGTCCGGGTCAATACTCTCGCCGGCACGCACTGTCAGGGCAGCCTGGCCAGCAGCCGTGCTCGTCGCCACTGTCAGTGTTTCTCCTGCACCAATGGGACAACAGAGATTGGTGCCCCAGAGGGCTCCCTGTTCCTCCCAGCAGTACAGACATTTGTGGTCGGCAGCTGGCCTTCTCGGCCACCTGGCCCAGGGGCGCTCACGGTCTTCGGCGTGCATTGCTTCGACGGCCATCAGCCGTTCCCTGGCACTCTCTCTCTCTCTCTCTCTCTCTACTTGGAAAGGATGAGACGGCCATCAGCCATACGCACCTGGCGATTACATGAGGTCCGACCGCCCTGGCTCTAACCATGTAGTGTCCCGTCCCGGCTACGTCTACACCTTCCAGTTGGTCCAGCTGACTACAGGTGCCGTTCGGAAAGTGGACCTGCCAACAGCAGCCCTGGCCTAGGACTTGGCAGCGCTACAACTCCGCGGAGAAGTACCACGCGGTCCTCGTCGCCACAGCTACGCGCTCCCTTTGGTACCGTCGACAGTAGCGGTAACTTGGACGCTGACGGCCATCATCCGTTCCCTGGCTCCTCCCCCTCCCTCCTCCCTCTGCGCTCTCTCAGACGACCTTCAGACGTGTCTGGTCTCGCGTCTGCTGTGATGATCACACCCCTGGCAAATCGCTCACAGTTCTTCCCTACCCTTGGCAGAAGGCAGCACAGTCAAGCCCGCACCGCAGCGTACTAGGCGCGAGCAGGCTCCCCACATGTCGCCATGGCAGCAGTGGAAAAATGTACCTTCGAGACGTGTGGAGCAGCGACGTGCAGCCCTGGCCATCACGCGGACGCGGTAAAGCGCAACAGGCGGCATGCGACTGCGACGGCATCCCAGCCCACCACCCAGGCGCAGGCTCCATGCTCCTGACAGTATATAGTTCAGTCGCCTAGGACAGCAGGTGAGGCCGCCGTTTCTTTCAGCCGAGGCTGCTGGGGGCCCGCTACCCTGCTTGCGCTGGACAGACCTGAAGCGCGCTACTTCCCCCGAGGGTGGGGGCCACTTGCGCCTGTGGTTCAGCCTAGGCTTCCCTCCGTGGCTCGACCACGCTGCGTCCGCGACTTCGGCTGCAGTGTCGGCGTCCACCCTCCAGCCGTCTCAGGTCGGCTGGCGCGTCACTCCCCCGCGCCCCCGGGCGCCCTCCCGTGCCGGGGCGGCCCCCCCGCGGCTGGGCTCCCGGTTCCCACGCCGGCTCGGTGATGTCAGTTCCCACCTGCCCTGGCCTCTCCATCCCGCGCAAATTGCGGTTTCGCCTCCCTCTACGGTGGAGGCTACGGGCGCCTGTGGCTCAGCCTAGGCACCCCCGTGGTTCCACCACGCTGCGTCCGCGATTTCGGCTGCAGTGTCGGCGTCCACCCTCCCGCCGTCTGTTCGCGTCTGTCGCCACCCCTGGTGTGTCGACCGCGGACTGCGCCCCCCCTCTGTCCGGGGCTCGGGTGTGCGACTTTGCTGGCGCCACCACTCGCACCTGCCAGGCCTTGGCAGGCATCTTGGGTCGCTCTGAGGTGCCCACCCTGGTCACATCGCGGTGCCCCCACGCGCCATGTTGGCCGCGCCGCAGCTTCTGCTGCCCAATTCACTCGCATCCAATTCATTTCGTGACGTCGGCCCACTTGGCTGGCCTCCTCGGTACTCGTGCAGTCCCGTGGGTGGTTACACCCCTGCCTACAGTTCACATCGCAGCTTGCAGACCCTGGCAGCCAGCCACCCTGGCAGTCCGCCTCCCCCTGCAGCTCGCTGCTTGCGTGCATCCCTGGCAGTGCAGCCACCCTGGCAGCCACCGCCATGCTTGCATGGACGCTGTGTGGGCGCTTTCTGCCCCTGGCCCTGGCCTCCACACTCAGTGCAGCTTGCAGCTCACGTGAGGCGCCGCTTAGGCAGCTTAGGCAGTTTAGGTGTGTGGCTCTTGTTTGCTCCTGTTGTCAATTAGTAGGCCCGCGCCCCGGACTTACGACTCGCCGTTTGCGCTCTCGCCCGCGGCCGCGACCAAAAAAAAGTATCCCCACCAACCCATCCAGAAACGATGTCCAGGGGAGTTGAGGTCGTCGGGGGAAGCGGGGGAGCATGCAGAAAAACAAAGTGCGGGAGAAGCTGTCATATACCCCAAGAGGGGGAGGATGGAGGAGGAATCGCAATCGTCGGATGGGCGAGGACGAGGAGGAGGAGGAGGAGGAGGAGGAGGAGGAGGAGGAGGAGGAGGAGAAGGAGAAGAGGGAGGAGGATAGCCAGAAGCATCTTGGATGCCTCTCGGATGTCTTTTGGAAGCCTTTTTGAGGCCTCTTCGGGCGTCTTGGGGTCTCTTGGCGGTCAAGGGGAGCTCTCGAGCGTCTTGGGTGCTTCGGGGGGGTCTCCACCCCCCCGAGGTCCGACCCGTGCCGTCGACGAGGGCGAGGACGAGGACGAGGACGACGAGGACGGGGGAGGCCCGAGGGGGGCCCCGAGGGGGGGCCCGACCCCCCCCCCCCGAGGTCCGCCCCGTGCCGTCGACGAGGACGAGGACAAGGACGAGGACGACGAGGACGGGGGAGGCCCGAGGGGGGCCCCGAGGGGCCCCCGAGGGGGGCCCCGAGGTCCGCCACGTGCCGTCGACGAGGACGAGGTCGAGGACGAGAACGACGAGGACGAGGGGGGCCCGAGAGGGGCCCCGAGGGGGGCCCCGACCCCTCCCCGAGGTCCGCCCGTGCCGTCGACGAGGACGAGGACGAGGACGAGGGGCCCCGAACCCCCCCCCCGAGGTCCGACCCGTGCCGTCGACGAGGACGAGGACGAGGACGAGGACGACGAGGCCGGGGGGAGGGGGCCGAGGGGGGGGCCCGAGGGGTCGGGGCAGAGGGGTGGACCACCCTCGCGGAGGCGAGGGTCAGGGCGGCGGCGCGCCTCTCGCTGCCTGTGCTGCTTCGGCCGCCAGGCCGAGGATGGGAGGATGGGATGGTGGGGGCCTGCATCCGTGCCTGTAGACAGGGAGGGCCTGTAGGCGTGCCTGCAGGCAGGGGGGGAGGGCACCTGCAGGCGGGGAGGGCCTGCAGGCGAGACTGTAGGCAGGGCGAGGAGGAGGAGGAGGAGGAGGAGGAGGAGGAGGAAATGGAGGAAATAGAGGGAATGGAGGAAATGGAGGAGGAGGGGGAGGAGGAGGAGGAGGAGGAGGAGGAGGAGGAGGAGGAGGAGGAGGAGGGGTCGGGGTCGGGGTCGGGTCGGGAAACGCTCTAACCCACCTACGCCCAGAGGGTATGTGGGACTTACCACGCACAAGTACCGCAAGTGCCGCCATGTTATAGTTGTGTTATAGTAGTTATCTGATGTGAGCTTGGGTTTCCGAAGCCCAAGGTAACACACATACATCAAGCACCTAACATGCTACCTTTTCAGATGACATGTTGCCTTCAGAGATACCATGGTATATATTGTGTTGTCGCTTTGTCATGCTGGGAATCGGGACCCCAAGATAACATACTAGAACCACGCGCGCGCTTCGCGCGCTTAGGTTCTAGCTAGGATCATTCTCGCTGGGAGTTTGACGTAGCTTCTCGGGAGCCTCTGAACCTGTCGGGGGCCTCCTGGAAGCAGGTTCGAAGCATTTTGGGGGCCGATTTGGGGCTTCTCGGGGCCTCCTTTGGGCCTCTTGGGGGTCTCCTGGGGCCTCTTGAGGGGCCTCCTTGGGGCCTCCTGGCGGCCTCTTGGGGCGGAAGGCTCGAGCTTGCGGTTCGTGGTCCCCCTCTGGGCCCCCTCTTGGGCCCGTCTTGGGGCCCTCTTGGGCCATCTTGGGCGCCTCTTGGGCCGTCTTGGGGCCCTCTTGGGCTGTCCTGGGGCCCTCTTGGAAGCTTCTTGGGCCGTCTTGGGGCGGTCTTGGGCGCCTCTTGGGCCGTCCTGTAACGTCGGAAAGCCCAAAAGCAACTTTGTTGAAAAATGTACGTTTTACGAAGGGAATGGGCCAATTTTGCGTCTAGGGGCCCTCTTGGGACGCATGTTGGAGGCTTCTTGGGGCCTCTTGGGGGCGTCCTTGGACGTCTGGAGGCCATCTTCAGCATCTCGGAGCCCTCTTGGAGGCCTCTTGGAAGTTTCTTGGGCCGTCTTGGGCGCTTCTTGGGCCGTCTTGTCTGACCGGGGAGGCCTCCGGCAAGCCCCGACGAGCCTCCGGGCCCCCCGGGGTGCACATTTGTGGTCGGGGTCCCGGCCCCAGGCCCCCGGACCCGGTGCGCCGTTATATGTATACTATAGCATCACGATAGCAGTGACATAGCTAATGTATAGCAAAACGATAACATGGCGGCACTTGTAGTACGTGTGCGTGGTACGTCCCAACAGCCCTCTTGGCGCAGGTGGTTTAGAGCGTTTCCCGACCCGGCCCCGACCCTGACCCCGACCCCGACCCCTCCTCCTCCTCCTCCTCCTCCTCCTCCTCCTCCTCCTCCTCCTCCTCCTCCTCCCCCTCCTCCTCCTCCATTTCCTCCATTCCCTCTATTTCATCCATTTCCTCCTCCTCCTCCTCCTCCTCCTCCTCCTCGCCCTGCCTACAGTCTCGCCTGCAGGCCCTCCCCGCCTGCAGGTGCCCTCCCCCCCTGCCTGCAGGCACGCCTACAGGCCCTCCCTGTCTACAGGCACGGATGCAGGCCCCCACCATCCCATCCTCCCATCCTCGGCCTGGCGGCCGAAGCAGCACAGGCAGCGAGAGGCGCGCCGCCGCCCTGACCCTCGCCTCCGCGAGGGTGGTCCACCCCTCTGCCCCGACCCCTCGGGCCCCCCCCTCGGCCCCCTCCCCCCGGCCTCGTCGTCCTCGTCCTCGTCCTCGTCCTCGTCGACGGCACGGGTCGGACCTCGGGGGGGGGGTTCGGGGCCCCTCGTCCTCGTCCTCGTCCTCGTCGACGGCACGGGCGGACCTCGGGGAGGGGTCGGGGCCCCCCTCGGGGCCCCTCTCGGGCCCCCCTCGTCCTCGTCGTTCTCGTCCTCGACCTCGTCCTCGTCGACGGCACGTGGCGGACCTCGGGGCCCCCCTCGGGGGCCCCTCGGGGCCCCCCTCGGGCCTCCCCCGTCCTCGTCGTCCTCGTCCTTGTCCTCGTCCTCGTCGACGGCACGGGCGGACCTCGGGATGGGTCGGGCCCCCCCTCGGGGCCCCCCTCGGGCCTCCCCCGTCCTCGTCGTCCTCGTCCTCGTCCTCGTCCTCGTCGACGGCACGGGTCGGACCTCGGGGGGGTGGAGACCCCCCCGAAGCACCCAAGACGCTCGAGAGCTCCCCTTGACCGCCAAGAGACCCCAAGACGCCCGAAGAGGCCTCAAAAAGGCTTCCAAAAGACATCCGAGAGGCATCCAAGATGCTTCTGGCTATCCTCCTCCCTCTTCTCCTTCTTCTCCTTCTTCTCCTTCTTCTCCTTCTTCTCCTCCTCCTCCTCCTCCTCCTCCTCCTCCTCCTCCTCCTCCCTCCTCCCCTCCTTCTCCTCCTTCACCTCCTTCTCCTCCTTCTCCTCCTTCTCCTCCTTCTCCTCCTTCTCCTCCTTGCTCGCCCTCCTCGTCCTCGCCCTTCCGGCGACGACGATTCCTCATCCTCCTCATCCTCCTCCATCCTCTTTGTTATTCTGCATGCTCCCCCTTATTATCCTCCTCTCCTCCTTCTGCCATTACCTCATCTTCCTCATCGCCCTCCTCCTCTGAACAAGTTAGTGGTAGCTATAAGAATCCCCGAATTAACATGCACATGCCACCCTAAGTAACTTTAACTTTAGGAAGTAACTTAGTAAGCACAGCTAAGTAGCAACGGTAAGTCTTATCGCTAAGCTGAACTAACATAAGATGCGCCAATCTCTACACATTTGGCGTTTTCTCAATAATTTGCGCTTCCGGACCCCCCAGGGGAAAGGGGGGAGGGGAGGGGGGGGGTCTCCCATCTGGCGTGTTCTTACTGATTTGCGCATCCCCAAGATGTGTCGAGAGGTCCCAAGGACCCTCCTCAGATCTACCCGCTACCGCCCCCAGGACCCTCCCCTCGGAACCCTCCCAGGACCGCCCCCGGGACCGCTCCAGGCATC
>CAUYUJ010004903.1:453443-528443 GCA_963575745.1 Prorocentrum cordatum | reverse complement strand
CTTGAGGAAAAGCAGGAAGAGGGATGACGAGAGTCGAGGGAGAGGGAGGGAGAGGGAGGGAGAGGGAGGGAGAGAAAGAAGAGAGAGAGAGAGAGAGAGAGAGACAAATAGATAGAGGGACAGGGGAAGCGTAGGAGGAGCAGCACCCAGAGGGAGGACGGAGGCCGATGGATGACGGCGGAGAGACGTCGTCGTCCGCCTCCTCCTGCTCCTCCTCCGCCTGCTGCTCCTCCTCCTGCTGCCCCTCCTCCTCCTGCTCTTCCTCCTGCTGCTGCTCCTCCTTTTCCTTGTCCTCCTGCTGCTCCTCCTGCTGCTCCTCCTCCACCTCCTCCTCCTCCTCCTCCTCCTCCTCCTCATGCTGCTGCTTCTGCTCCTCCTCCTCCTCCTGCTGCTGCTCCTCCATTTCCTTGTCCTCCTGCTGCTCCTCCTCCTCCTCCTCATGCTGCTGCTCCTCCTCCTCCTCCTCCTCGTCCTCCTCCTTGCGATCATCACAATCAGACCCATCCCCACGTCACCATCGTGGCCCACGTAGGTCGGACTACATACTGCTGCTGCCGTCCGCAGGCCCAGTCTATCTCATCTCATTCTGTGGGACTCCCTCCGCCCTCCCACCTGAGAAGGACAAGCTCCTCCCTCCCCCTCCCTCCCCCTCCTCCCGCTCCCCTCCCTCTCCTCCACCTCCTCCTCCTCTTTCTGCTCCGCCTTCTCCTCCTTCTTGTATTACCCCCACCGCTCCTGCCAGGACCGGACGGGAGCAGCAGACCCCCGTGATCCTGGATCTCGCGAGGGCGGGCAAAACTGACCGCTCGGTAGGCCGTGGCCGAGGCACTGGTCGACCAAGTGCGAAACGGGCCGACGGAGACGATGAAACAACAGGAGGAAGACGGAGCGAGGGAGTAGGATGAACAGAGACAACAAGCGGATGAGCAGGAGTAAAGGGAAGATGGATGGGGACTAAATCGGAGGTGAGGGGGTGAGATCGAAGTGGAACGGAGAGTCGGTTTCGTGTTCGTGCGTGCCGTGCGTGCGGGCGAGGCGAAGCTGCGTGGGCGGGCGAAAGGAAAGTCTCCTGTGGCTGAGGCGCGGCCGGACCAAATGATTCTCCACCGGGCGGCCGGTGGCGCGCGGTGTCCCGCCGGTGTCCCGGTGGTGTCCTCTGTGGCTGAGGCGCGGCCGGACCAAATGATTCTCCACCGGGCGGCCGGTGGCGCGCGGTGTCCCGCCGGTGTCCCGCCGGTGTCCCGTCGGTGCCCCGTCGGTGTCCCGATGGTGATGTTGATGATGATGATGATGATGATGATGATGATGATGATGATGATGATGATGATGATGGTGCTGATGATGATGATGGTGATGATGATATCGATAGTGAGACAGATAGTGAGATCGATAGTGAGACCGAATGTGAGATCGATAGTGAGATCGATAGTGATATCGAGAGTGAGATCGATCGAGTGCGACGTTGGTCCCTCCCCCCCCCCTCACCTCCTTATCACCCGAAGGGTGGTCGTATAGGTATGTATTGTTCTGCGTTTTCGTGGGGCCCTGTCTATCGCATGGCGTCCCTATTCGCGTCAAATCCGCGCCGGATCCGCGTCGAACGCCAAGAAGAAGACCGCCGTCCATAGAACAGACGCGGCCCGCCGAAGTTGCAGCGTAAAGTCATGAGGAGCGGCACAAGGAGGCGTTCGCGAGCCCAAGGGCTCCAGGCCACCTCTTCTTCTTCTTCTTCTGTCCCGTCCCTCACTCCCTCCTCGTTCCCTCCTCCCCCCCCTCAACTTCCTCCTCAACCTTCTCCTCTCGTCTCCTCCTCCTCCTCCTCCTCCTCCTCCTCCTCCTCCTCCTACTCTTACTCTCCTCTCCTCTGGACTTTCGCACGCTATGAGCACTACACTCATCTCTTACCTGACTCTGCCCGGAAGATATTCGACGCTCTCCGCCTAGGGTTTTTTTTCCCACGGAGGATGCAAAACAAGCGCTCGCGCTCAGAGGGTGCTGCTCGCCTTCCAGGGCGACCGGGCCTTGAGCGGCGGTCCGAGCAGCACGTGACCGCCCGCCGCCGCCCGTCGCCGCTGCCGTCGCCGCCGGCAACTGAAGGCGGATGGCGGTCCGAGCGGCACGTGGCCGCCCGTCGCCGCTCTTCGCCGCCGCCGTCGCCGCCAGACTGCGTCGCTGTGCAACTGCAGCCGCACTGCGCTGCGATGCTTTTTGAGTTGCTGTGCACTGCCATCGCATTGCGGCGCACTGCTCTGCAATTGCAGCCGCATTATTCGGTGGCGATGTGTTGCATTGACGTGTTCCTTGCAGCCGCCATGCGTTTCATTGCGTTGCATGGCTTTGCATTGCTTCGCATTGCTCTGCAACCGCATTGCAGCGCATTGCAGTGCATTGCAGTGCATTGCTTTGCAGTGTTTCGCATTGTGTTGCATTGCTTTGCAATCGCATTATTGATGAATTGAGTTGCGTTGATTTGCAAAGCTCAACATTGCTTGTCGCTGCTTCGCATTGTTCCGCATTGCTTTGTATTGCTTTGCATTGCATTGGATTGCCTTGCGTTGTTTTGCAGCGCATTGCATTGCAATATGTTGGATTGCGTTGCCTGGCTGCGCATTGCGTCGCACGCTTTTGCATGGGTTTGCATTGGTTTACATCACGGTGCGTTGCTGTGCATGGCTATCCCATTGAAATCACATTGCTATCGCATTGGTGTCGCATTGCTTCGCATTTGTCTGCAATGCGTTGCACTGCTACCGCATTGCTCTTTGAAAGCTATCGCATTGCTACCGCATGGCTATCGCATTGCCATCGCATTGCGCTGCGTTGCATTGAACTGCGTTGCATTGCTTTGCATTATGTTGTATTGTGTTGCATCGCGCTGCACTGCTCTGTGTTTCTGTGCCAAGCTTTGCAGTGATTCTCCTTTCTGAAAGGGGAATCTAGTCTCCCCCCCGCCCCCACGACTATCGCCTCCAACTTGTTGGTACAAGTTACATTTCGCATGTGAACTCATACCATCCCAGGGAGTCCAGTTATCGCCCATCTCACCCCTATCAGATAATACTATGCGTGCGCACTCGCATATAAACAAACCATGTTAGGCAGCGTGGACCCCAACCAGTTTGCCTCTAGCAATCTAAATGATACAATATATGTGGTGCAGTATCCGCGGGCCCCCTTGCGGGGCCATCAGGCTGCGAGGATTGAGTTCGCTGCTCCCTGCACCACTTCCAGTTCCCAGTTTCCAGCATTACAATATTGCTTCTGCTTCTTACTGTATATTGTTACTGTCCGCGCGAGGGGGGGGGGGGGGGGCGAACACCGCCTGAGTAGCGTCACCGAGTCACGTTGTCCGGATTTCTGGGGGGCTGTGGGACACGTAAAAATACATGATGTTCGCGCTCCCGACGCAAGAACCCCTTGCACATTACATTGTATTCGCCCCCCCGAAGCCAAGATCGCTCGCAAACTATATTGTATCCGCGCCCCCGAAGCCACGATCCCTTATAGAAAAACATTATACTCGCGCTCCTGAGGCCACGGTCCCCCGTAAACTATACCACGTTTTCGCTTCTGGGGCCACGATCCCAAAGAAGTTACGCCACAATCGCGCCCCAGAGGCTACGATCCCTGATGTATTACGCCAATTTCGCGCCCCCGAGGCCACGATCTCGCGTAAATTGCACCACATTCACGCTCCCGAGGCCACGATCCCTTGCACATTGCGCCACATACGCGCCCCCGAAGCCACGATCCCTAGCATATCGCGCAACGTTCGCGCCCCCGAGGCCACGATCTCTCACAAGAGGTCCCAAGAGGCGCCCAAGACGCACCCAAGAGGCCTTCAAGATACCCCAAATATACCCCACGAGGCCCCAAGAGGCCCCCAAGAGGCGCCCAAACCGCCTCCAAGAGGCCCCCGAGAGGCTCCCCACGACACCTCAACACATATACAACAGGCCTCAGACTCACAACCCAGGCACGGTGGCGGGATGGGCCGAAGGCCACTAGGATCCGCCGCCCCCTGTCGATTCATCGCAGGGGTGCCTGGCGTGCTGGATTTGTTCGGTTTTGGTTTTGGTTCTTTTTCCAAAAGAGCTCTCCCAATGGGTTTCGGCCCGTCCCGCCGGCCGCCCCCCAAGACCCGCTAGACGCACACGCCATCGCGCAATTCTTCCTCCAAGATGGCCCAACATGGCCTCCAGGATGATCACGTTGGCCCAAGATGGCCTCCAAGATGGTCCAAGATGGCCTCCGAGTCCACCCAAGATGGTCCAAGACAGCCTCCGAGACGGCCCCAGAGGGTCCAAGATACCCGAAGAGGCCAGAATCGTCCACTTTACGATGGTTGTGGAAGGATTTTGTCTTTTTTGTCTTTTCGGCTTCCCGACGCTCCAAGACAGCCCAGGAGGCCTCCAAGAGCGCCCCAAGACGGCCCAAAAGGCCTCCAGGAGCGCCCCAAGACGGCCCAAGACGGCCCCAAGACGGCCGCAAGAGGGCCCAAACACGGCCCAAGAGGCCTCCAAGACGCCCAAGATGGCCTCCAAGACGGCCCCGAGGCGCCCCCAGAGGGCCCAAGAGACCTCCAAGGATTCCTCCAAGAAGGCCCGAAAGGGCCAAGACGTCCTCCAAGAAGACCTCCAAGGTTTTACAAACCAACTCGGGGAACACATGGTCCGATAGCTTGGCCAAGCTCTAGCCAAGCTGTCGGCCACATAGGCGCTTCCAAAAAGGCAGGGGGCGGCGGTGGTTCGCCGTAGGCGCCTTCGATCAGCCGTCCCCATTTGATGTATCAAAAGGGTGCCTGGCGTGCTAAACTGGATGGCTCTTGGTTTGGGTTCTCTTTCCAAAAAAACTCCCCCTGGGGCTTCGGCGCGCCCCGCCGGCCACCCGGAAAATCGCTCTGTCGTCGCCAAAAACGGCCGTTTCGTTCGGGACATCCTCAAAACATCGCGAAGATGGCCCAAGATGGCCTCCAAATCCGCCCAAGATGGTCCAAGACGGCCTCCAAGACGGCCCAAGAGAGTCCAAGACGGCCCAAGAGGCCCCCCAGAGGCCTCCAAGACGGCCCAAGATGCCTCCAAGAGGTCCTCCAGGAGGGCCCGAGGAGGCCAAAATCATTGATTCCATATGGTTTTTGAAGGATTTGGGAATTTGCTTCTTCTCGGCAGTCCGACGGCTCAAGACGGCCCAAGAGGCCCGTCAAGATCGCCCAAGAGGCCCCCAAGAGGGCCCCATGACGGCCCAAGTGGCCTCCAAGACGGCCCCAAGAGGGCCCCAAGACGACCCAAGAGGCCTCCAACACGCCCAAGATGGCCTCCAAGACGCCCAAGATTACCTCCAAGACAGCCCCGAAGCGCCCCAAGAGGGCCCCCAGTCGGCTCAGAAAGGCCTCCAAGACGGCTCCCGACGGCGTCAGACGTGCCAGGAACCCACCAAGATGGCCGAAGTTGGCTCGAAGCTGACCCAAGACGGCCCAAGAGGCCCCCAAGAGGGCCTCCAGGAAAGCCAGAAGAGGCCCTAGCTTTGTTTACGGAGTGTGACATGTCCTTCTTTTCGGCCTTCCGACGGCCCGACACGGCCCCAGAGCCCCCAAAGATCGCCGAAAGATCGCCCAAGAGGCCTCCAAGATGGTCCCAGAACGGCCCAAGAGGGCCCCAAGATGGCCCCAAGAGTCCCCCAAGACGGCACAGGAGGCCTTTAAGACGCCCAAGATGGCCTCCAAGGCGGCCTTGGAGAATTCCAAGAGGGCCCTACATCGGCCCATAGAGGCCCCCCAAACAGCTTCCGACGGCGTCAGACGGACCAGGAGCCCACCAAGACAGCCCAACATTGCCCTAAAATGGCCCAAGACGGCCCAAGAGGTCTCCAAGAGGGCCTCCAGGAAGACCCGAAAAGGCCCAAATCATTGATTTCCCATGTGGTTTTGAAGGATTGTGGCATTTGTTTTTTTGCTGCCTTCCGACGGCCCGAGACGGCCCAAGTGCCCCCAAAGATCGCCCAAGAGGCCCAAGACACGGCCCCAAGAGGCCCCCAAGACGGCTAAGACGCTCAAGATGACCTCCAAGACGGCCCAAGAGCCCTCCAAGACGTCCTCCAAGAAGGCCCGAACAGGTCAAAATGGCCTCCAGACGGCCAAAATGACCTTCGAGATACCCACGTGTTCCCCGAAGGCTTTCCAAACCGATTCGGGGAACACATGGTCCGAAAGCTTTGCAGGTCTGGCCTCAACGTTCGGCCACATAGACGCTTCCAAAAAGGCAGGGGGCGGCGGTGATTCGCCGTAGGCGTCTTCGATCCGCCGCCCCTTGTTGATTCATCACAGAGGTGCCTGGCGCGCTAGACGATTTCGGTTTTGGATTTGGTTCTTTTCCGAGAGAGCTCCCCCTGGGACTCCGGCGCGTCCCGCCGGGGTCCCGGGAGGATTGCCCAGGGGTGGCTGCAAAGGTTTTCTCTCTCCAGACGGCTCCAAGACGACCCAAGACGGCCTCCAAGATGCATCCAAGACGGCCAAGATGGCCTCCAAGACGGCTACGATGGCCCCAAGATGCCTTCAAGACGGCCCAAAATGTACCCAAGATGGCGTAAGATAGCCTCAAGATGGCTCAAGACGGCCCAAGAGGCCTCCAAGACGGCCCAAGAGTCCTCCGAGAGGTCCTCCAGGAGGGCCCGAAGAGGCAAGGTTTTTGAAGGTTTTTCGTATTCGCTCCATTTCGGCTTTCCGACGTCCCAAGACAGCCCAAGAGGCCCCCAAGATCGCCCCCACAGCGCCCAAGAGGCCTCCAAGATGGCCTCAGGACTGCCCACGACGCCCCCAAGACGGCCCCAAGAGAGCACAAAGACGACCCAAGAGGCCTCCAAGACGCCCAAGATGGCCTCCTAGACGGCCCTGGAGCACCCCAAGAGGGCCCCCAGTCGGCCCAGAGAGGCCCCCCAAACGGCTTCCGGCGTCAGACGGGCCAGGAGCCCACCAAGATGGCCGAAGTTGGCTCGAAGCTGGCCCAAGACGGCCCAAGAGGCCTCCAAGAGGGCCTCCAGGAAGGCCACAAAAAGCCAAAAACAATTGTTTTCCTTAAGTTTTTGCAGGATTTTGACATTTGCGTCTTTTCTGCCTTCCGACGGCCCGAGAGCCCCCAAGATCGCCCCCACAGCGCCCAAGAGGCCTCCAAGTTGGCCCCAGAACGGCCCAAGAGACCCCCAAGACGGCCCCAAGAGTCCCCCAAGACGGCCCAGGAGGCTTTGAAGACGCCCAAGATGGCCTCCTAGACGGCCCTGGAGCATTCCAGAAGGGCGCCAGGTCGGCCCAGAGAGGCCCCAAACGGCTTCCGACGGCGTGGACGGGCCAGGAGCCCGCCAAAACGGCCGAAGATGACCCTTAGATGGCCCGAGACGGCCCGAGAGGCCTCCAAGAGGGCCTCCAGGAAGGCCCGAAAAGGCCCAAAGAATTGACTTCCCATGTGTGTTTGAAGGATTGTGGCATTTGTTTTTTTGCTGCCTTCCGACGGCCCGAGACGGCCCAAGTGCCCCCAAAGATCGCCCAAGAGGCCAAAGACGGCCCCAAGAGGCCCCCAAGACGGCTAAGACGCTCAAGATGGCCTCCAAGACGGCCCAAGAGCCCTCCAAGACGTCCTCCAAGAAGGCCCGAAAGGGTCAAAATGGCCTCCAGACGGCCAAGATGACCTTCGAGATGCCCACGTGTTCCCCGAAGGCTTTCCAAACCGATTCGGGGAACACATGGTCCGATGGCAGGTCTGGCCTCAACATTCGGCCACATAGGCGCTTCTAAAATGGCAGGGGGCGGCGGTGACTCGCCATAGGCGTCTTCGATCCGCCGCCCCCTGTTGATTCATCACAGGGGTGCCTGGCGTGCTAGATGATTTCGGTTTTGGTTTTGGCTCTTTTTCCAAAAAGAACTCCCCCTGGGGCTCCAGCGCGTCCCGCCGGCCACCCGGAAGATCCGGTTGCAAACGGATTTCCTGCCCCAGACGGCCCCATGGCTAAGATGGCTTCCAAGACGGCCCAAGATGCACCTAAAACGGCCTAAGATAGCTTCAAGATTGCCTAAGACGGCCCAAGAGGCCCCCAAGAGGCCTCCCAGACGCCCCAAGAGCTCCTCCAGGAGGGCACGAAGAGGCCACAATCATTGATTTCCCATGTGTTGTTGAAGGATTTTGGCATTTGCGTCTTTTTGGGATTCCGACGGCTGAAGACGGCCCTGCCCAAGAGGCCCCCAAAATCGCCCCAAGATCGCCCAAGAGCGCCCCATGACGGCCCAAGAGGCCTCCAAGACGGCCCGAAAGAGGGCCCCACGACCGCCCGAGATGCCTCCAAGACGGCCAAAATGGCATCCAAGACGGCTAAGATTGCCCCAAGATGCCTCCAAGACGGCCCAAGATGCACCCAAGACGGCCTAATATGGCCACAAGATGGCCCAAGATGGCCCAAAAGGCCCCCTGGAGGCCTCCAAGACGGCCCAGAAGGCGTCCAGGAGGTCTTCCAGGAAGGAACGAAGAGGCCACAATCATTGATTTGCCATGTGTTTTTGAAGGATGTTGGCATTTGCGTCTTTTCGGGATTCCGACGGCTGAAGACGGCCCAAGAGGCCCCCAAGATCGCCCCAAGATCGCCCAAGAGGCCTCCAAGAGCGCCCCATGACGGCCCAAGAGGCCTCCAAGACGGCCCGAAAAGGGCCGCAAGACCGCCCGAGAGGCCTCCAAGACGGCCAGAATGGCATCCAAGAGGGCTAAGACGGCCTCCAAGATGCCTCCAAGACGGCCAAGAAGGCCTCCAAGTCGGCGAAGATGGCCCCAAGATGCACCCAAGACGGCCCCAGATGGCCTGAAGATGGCCTTAGACTGCCCAGAAGGTCCGCCAGAGGCCTCCAAGACTGCCCAAGACCCCGTCAAGACGTCCTCAAGCTCCGAAACCACATGGTCCAATAGCTCGCCCGACTCCGTGTTCCCCGCAGGCTTTCGAAACCGACTCGGGGAACAACTGGCCCGCTTGCCCGATAGCTTGGCCAAGCCCACGCCCAACTTTCAGCCACGCAGGCGCTTCCAAAAAGGCAATGGGCGGCGGTGAATCGATGTAGGCGTCTTCGATCCGCCGCCCCTTGTTGGCTTGCCACAGGGTTGCCTGGCGTGCTAGATCCTTTCGATGTTGGTTTTGGTCCTTTTCCAAAAGAGCTCCCCCTGGGGCGTCGGCCCGTCCCGCAGGCCACCCGAAAGGCTCCCAAAAGGTGGTTGCAAAGGTTTGTCCTGCTCCAGACGGCTCCAAGATGGCCTCCAAGATGGCCAAGATGGCCTCCAAGATCGCCCAGGATGATTCACGATGGCCTCCAAGACGGTCCAAGAGAGTCCAAGATGCCTCCAAGTTCGAACAACAAAAACACTAAGACGGACCAAGACGGCCTCCAAGAGGCCTCCAAGACGGCCCAAGATGCGTCCAAGAGGTCCTCCACGAGGGCCCGAAGAGGCCCAACTTCATGGTTTCCCATAGGTTTTTGTAAGATTTGTGTCTGGTAGGGCTCCGTTCCCAACATTTTGAGCAAGAGCATCTGTCTCGAAGAACGCGGCACGGCAAGCAAAGCTCGGCCGGCAGCGAAAAGCAGCCAGAGGCGTGGCCACATGGCGGTCTGTGCTAAGCAGGACGGCCACCACAACGCTGCTTCGAGGCTGAGAAGGACAGTGAGAAGCGCACTCGGATGGCGGAGGGCAGGCCACGGGTGCACTTGAGAAAGATCAAAAGCCATGGAGCGGCCCAGACAATCACGCGCAAGCACTCCTATGTCTGGTAGGGCTCCATTCCCAACGTTTTGAGCAAGAGAAGTTGTCTCGAAGAACGCGGCGCGGCAGGCAAAGCTCGGTCGGCAGCGAAAAGCAGCCGGAGGCGTGGCCACATGGCGGTCTGTGCTACGCAGGACGGCCACCACAACACCCCAAATTACTTCCCGAAACAAGAAAGTGTTCTCTGATAACTAGCAGCAATGAGAGCGGCGGCAAGATCGCGGCACAAGCCTATAGGATAAGGTTCGGCCACCTTTGTCCACGGGGCGCCTCTGCTGGGGTGTGGGCCGCTCAATTCGCTGTGTGGGCGTCCGCTATAAAAACAAACTCCTTTTCCACAGCAGAGGCGGTTGCGCAGAGGCCCTAGACACGCATCGTCTACGTTTCCAAACAGAAAATGGGTCCTCTTGCGCCACCGCGCTCCGTAGCTGCAGAAATCCAGTGAGACCTGCGCGGCAGCCCGTTGAGCTCGCCGCCGCAATGCAGGAATCTTCCACATCGGGCTGCTACAAGGGTTTTCCAACAACCAAGGTATCTGATAGAGGTCTAGCGCACGAATGATACGGAGGGTTGCCCTGGGCAGCTTGTTGCCGCGCTGTAGTGCGGCGTGATCATTGACACTGAATTCTGATATGTCTGCTACTCCCCAGGGCTGTGACGAGGTTCTGATGAAACGAGTCCGCATTCTTGCTATCGAGAAACTGGTACACTCCGTTGCGATCGCTGCACCAAGGATCAGACCACTTTTGGCATCCTCTTCCAGGCGGCGAAGCACAGCGTGATCGGTGAGATCTAGGCTCTGGCTGCAACGAAGATCCCAGAGTCGCGCAGGATAGCCACGGCGCGCAAGCGCCTTCCCGACGCCGCCCTCGCCACAGAACAGGTCGGCGAAATACTGGCGCTGATTCACGGCGCCACAAAAGGCAGTGCGGCCGCGCGGCCGAAGAAGAGAGCCTCGAGTTGCTGGTCCGCCTTTCGGAAGGCAGCCACCTGCCAAGGCAGCAGGCGGGCGGCAGAGAGGTTCAGCTTGGCGGCGTTCTCGTATCTTTTGAGCGAGCTCTCGCATTGCCACCCGCCTCGCTTTTTCAGCTCCGTGTGATCGCGGTGGCGGTTCTGTAGGTCCAGCTTCTTGCGGGTGGCCGCCCTCGACTGCGGGAACAGCAGCACCCCCAATCGTTCGAGCCTACCTCTACTGGCTGGATGAGATCCTGGCGCTGGATCGCGAGCGGCTCGCCTGGGCGGTGGTGCGTCACGATCATCCACAGGATGTGCAAACCCATGAGCCAGTACCCTCGGCAGCAGAGGTCCCAGACGACAGCTGACCATATCATGCGGACGACCGGGTTCCTTGAGCGCCGCCCGCATCTCCGGCGCCACCCCTTCAGGCATCGCCAGGCCAGGGGGAGGCGCGATCCCCCCAGCTTGCCATGCTGGGGCTGGAAGTGCAGCAAGGCCGACAGCAGCGCGTCGCCCTTGTTCGAGTGGTGGCCCGACTCGCATAGCCCGTTCATGTAGTGCACGAGCGCATCGTCCACCTCGCTGTCCACGACGAGCTGGCGCTCCCCGGCGGCGTCGATGAAGGCCTCGAGCTCTACCTGGCACCGCGCTCCGAGCCCAGCCTCGCCGCCGGGCGCTCCAGCAGCGTGAGCCCCGCCAGAGTGCGCGACGCCTTGGCCTGGGCGACTGCCCGAGCGCGGTGCCGGGCCGTCTGGCGGGGCTGACGGGTGCGAGCTGCCTCTGCCGCGCCTCGTTGGCCACGGTCGCGGCGTCGCTCTCGCCCTCGCCGTCGCCCGTCGAGCTGCAGTTCGCCTCTGGGTCGCGCGCCGCGGCCCTTGAGGCGGGCGGGGCCAGGGTGAGCCGCTGCCGCACGCCGTCCTGGGGCGCTCCCAGCGCCCGCGCCCGGCCGGCTGGCGCCTGCGGCCCGCTCGGCAGGCCCTCCGGCCCGGGCGACATCACACGCGAGCGCTTCGCAAGCGGCTCGGGCGCGGCATGCGCGGGCGCGCTGCCTCCTGCCGGCAGCGGCGCTGCCAGGCGGCGACAGTGCCCACGGTCTGTCGGCGGGCCAGACGCCATGGGCACGCTGGTCGTCGCACCCCCGATCGCCCACCGCCGCGGCAGGTCGCCGGAGGTCCCCCGCAGGGGCGGGCTCGGGAGCCGAGGTGGCGACGGCGGCAGGCTGGCTCCTCTGGGGCTCGTGGAGGTCCTGAGGGTCTAGAGTGCCGGGGGCTCGGTGGGCTCGCTGAGGGCCTGCGGAGTTGTTCTGGGGCTCGTGCTTGTAGTGGCTGAGGTACTGGTGAGGCCCATGACTGTGTGCTTGCTCGTGCTCTCATCTGTGCCAAACTTGTCGTGCTTGCAGTTCTCCGTGTCCACGTGCTTGCAGTAGTGCATCGTCTTGGTGCGTGCGATATCTTGCTCATGTACGTGTTGGGGTAGCCTACGATTCACTGGTATTTTGCCGTAGTCCTCAGAAGCCTCCCAAGAGCGCACCAAGGTCTTACCGGGGTCGTAGTTCGGGTCGCACAGCCTAGAGCCCCCGTCACTCGGTCTGAGCTCGCTCGGGGCCCATCTCACGTGCAGGCGCTTGTTGAGGGAGAGGCACAGGGCGACAGCCCGACGAATGCATGAGAGGACAGTAAATTGTTTTGCTCTCCTCCTCTCGAATCACAGTACTGCTGGCAGGTTGTCGCCCATGACGACGACATGCTCGCCCTCTCGCGGTGACAGGCTGCACAGTATCTCTACAGCTCGCAAGAGGGCACGTGACTCGTAGACCAGAATGTCTTCCGAAGTATTAAGCCACCCGCGGGCGACTATCTCTGTCCAGCGGGACCCTGAGAAGATCTCCGCCGCCATCTCTTTGAAAGCACTGTCGAGCCCCCACTGAGTCTGGGGCGCAACCTCGTCATGCTCACCAAGATCGGCAGCATCTTTGACCGTCCCCTCGCTGGTCATCACGATGTTGTTGCTGGCGAAGAAGTGGGCCCGAGCGGAATGGCCGCCCAGGCGGCGGAAACGGGATCGCTCCTGCACCCGCCCGATCTCCTTCACAGCGGCCGGCTCGAACAGCGAGGCGCTCACCGCGCAGCCGTGCTCCGACGCGTCGGAGAGGCAGACCAGCGGGCACCGCGGGAGCGTCCAGTCGCCGCGCAGCAGGGGCATCAGGCCCCGGAAGGCGACCATCTCGGCCCGCGCCGTGGGCCAGAGCGGCGCGGCCTCCTGGTAGTGGGCCGCCATGAACTTGTACATCGCGTTGAAGACCGGGAGGAGGTCGCGCTTGCACATGGCGCAGTAAGTGCAGTGGCCGAGGACGATCTCCCATGTCCAGCCTGGCAGGGCTCTGCAGCTCAGGGCCCACGAGACACCTTGCCGCACCCGCCAGTAGCGTTTGGTCGTGAGCCCGGTGGTCAGCGAGACCCCATCCAGCACGCAGCCCAGCGTCACGCCGCGGCCCCTCTGAATGTCCGTCTCGTGCGTCCTCAGGCCCGCGGCGTCGAACCTCGTGGTGGCGGCGGCGAGGCTCGAGGACACCTCTGCGCCGTAGAAGCCCATCACCCCGAGGTTGTCGACGCACGTATACTGAGCGCCTCCTCCCTCGGCCAGCTGGGCCGACGGCCGAAGCACTGTCGTAGGGCCCCGGTCGCTCATGCGGTGGACCCGCTCCAGTCCGGGCGTGGCGTCCACGACGGCCTCGCCCACCTCCTGGCAGAAGTAGAGCGACCAGGTGAACCCCATTGGCAGGGCGGCGCAGGCTGGCACCAAGCGGCGGTCGGGGAGCGCGGAGCTGTCCCCGATGATCTCGCCGGTCACCCCGATCTCCTGCGCTGTCGCGGGGCGGAGGCAGAAATAGGAGGAGAGCCCACGGTCAATCCTGAACCGATGGAAGGCGTCGCTGATGTCGGAGGTGCCCAGCGTGAAACCGAGGTCCGGCTGCCCGCCGCACTCGACGCCCTCCACCTCGATGCGGGCGAGGCCCTCGGCCGTCACGAGCGACGCCCCAGGGGGCGAGGTGAAGTGCAGGTTGCTGACGCAGCTGGTCTGACTTCTTGGTGACGAAAAAAATCCCGACGCCCTCGCGCCGCTCACTCTCGTCCAGGAGCACCAGAAGGCCCTTGGCGTAGAGGAGCTTCACCAGGCGAACGTAGAGCCTGCGGTTGCGAGCCAGGGAAGGGTCCCAGTGAGGAATGACATCGCACTCATCAAGGCGGCAACGTAAACTAGCCTCATCTAGAAGCATCCGAGAAAAACCGTCTTCGAGAAACTGGCGTGCATGGGCAGGAGCGATGTCCAGCAGCCGTGGCCCTCCCACCGCGGTCTTAGGTAAAGATATCTGCCCCGCATTGAGAAGACGTCCGACGTTCCGTCCGGCCGACTCGTCGTAGACACTGCGGCCGTGCAGCAGCTCAGAAAAGGCCGCTCGCGGGGAAGGGATCGCGGTCTCCATCGGCGGCATGCACTCAGCCACGCATTCCAGGATCCGCGCGTGCACCTTCATCTGGTCAAAATTCGGCTTGTCGCCTGCGGGGGCGCGGTTCATCAACCAATTCAATGCGTCGACGACCTCGTCGAAGTCCTGGCAGGCTCGCCTGGCGAGCCGAGCAGCCCCGCGGCCCTGGAGCTGCGGCCAATCCCTCTCATGGTCGCTCAGCCTCGGCAGGGGGGACACCGACGGCAGGTCCACCCCGACTTCGCGACTGGGCTGTGCGCTACCGGCGGGGCGCCCAACTCCGCCAGCGGGGGCAGTCATGCCCCTTCGGGCGCGGTGAGCCTCCCACCGCGCCCAGCCGCCCCACGCCCGCCGCCGCCTCCAGGAGCGCCGCGGCCGCGCCCGTCGGCGCCGCGGCCCCGGCCGTCGCCGCGGCCCCGCCCGCGCCCGTCGGCGCCGCCGGAGGGCCTGCTCGGGAGCCCCTCGCCGGCCTCCAGCGCCAGGGGGCTGGGCGCAGGGAGCCCAGCAGCTCGGCTCTTCCAGCTCTCCAGCTCCATCTCCTCCTTGTTGCGGCGGAAGACTGCGGTCCTCAAGGCTGGGTCAAGCACGCCCATCGGGCCTGCCACGCCCATGTGGCGCCGCAGCCCGCCCCACTCCGGGGGCTTGTTGGGGTCGCCCGAGCAGGCCTCGACGATCTGCGACACTCGACGACGCAACACTTCAATGCTGGCCATGCTGGGCAGGTTGACCTGGTCGTAACTTCCCGCATAGGAGATCGCCGTGAGCAGGCACTTCATCTCGATGTAGCTGCGGTCCGTCTGGCTCAGCTGACGGTCCCGCGCCCGCAGGTCCAACCAGAGCATCCGCCGTTCTGCTCCCAGCGCTTCGCCATGTGCTCCACCGTGCTGAGGCCGTCCTCTAGCGGCCAGTCCTTGAACGTGTACTTCTTGATCTCGAAACGACCTCGCGCCACGGCTTGTGGCGATCCCCTTGCTCGTCGTGCTGAACCCACAGCGTCCTCACGTCGTCGACCGAGTCCGCCTCGCGCGCCCCCTCCGGGGGGGGCACCCCCAGCCTGTCTCTCAGGTCCTGGTCGTCAGCGCTGGGGCCGGCGGCCTCGGCAGCTCCGCGCGCGGGATCGGCCTCGCCGCCAGGTGGCAAGGCCGGCGGCGGCAGCGGCGGCCCCCCCGAGCGGGCCCTCTCGACCAGCCCGAGTAGCTCCCTCGGGCGCCTGTCTCTGAAGGTGTCCACCGCGCCGGCGGGGATCGCCTCCACGAGCTGCCACGCGCCGGCCTCTCACCATTGCGTGGTCGTCGTCCAGCCTGACGCCGCCAGACTCCAGCACCACCTCGGTTCCCAGACGAAGAGGGCCAGGCGAGTTGACCAGCCAGCAGCATCCCTCAGGCGGCTCCAGTGTTGGTGGGGCGGGAACGACTGCCTCATCAGCGCCCGCCGAGGGCGAGGCGCCACCAGGGGGGGTGTCGGTTCCCCCGACAGCGCCCCTGGCCCCCCGCAGCAGAAGGCGACGTCGGAGGACCCCGAACGGGCGGGGGACACCCGCCCAGGTGTAGACCTCCGCGGGGTCAACCAGCGGCTCGTCACCAACGTGCTCCTGCTGATCAGTCCTTGACCTGAGCACGGCGGCGCGCAGCTCCTCCCAGGTCAGCGGCTGCGCGAACCGGTAGAAGGCGCCATGGGCCAAGGCGGGCGCCGTGCCGTCCAGCGCGACGGTGAAGGCCCTGTTGCAGCCGTCGCCGACGGAACCCGACACGTCCTCGGCGTACCGATCGCCGTCCGGCGTCAGCACCCACCAGCACGTGCCCCCCGCGGGGTAGAGCAGCACCCGCTCATGCCACACCGTGTCGCGCGGGTACCAGAGCCCGACCCGGCGTCCTGGCCGGAGCTCACTGCACCGCGCCCCCACCTCGACGAGCGTGCCGTCCGCGGCCAGGGTCGTCGGGCCGCGGCGGCGGCGGGGGAGCGGGGCGATCATCCCGACGGGCTCGGGCCGCCACGCAGCAGCACACTAAGATCACCGCCTCCCCGCAGGCGACCCCCCACGCCAAGATGAAGGCGGAGGGACAGCCTTCGCCCACGGCTGGGCCTGCCTCGGGCGCGGACGGCGCCGCACGGGCCTCCTCAGGCCCCAGGGGCGGCAGCCGCTCCAGCAGCGCCGCAGCCACCTCGTCGGCCGAGGGGCAGGTGGCCGGCGCCGGCGAGGAGTTCGCCGCCAGCCAAGGCCCGAGCTTCTGCGCCACGGCCGCGGCCACCGCGCCGGCGCTCGGCGCTGGCGGTGGCGGTGGCGCCGGCGGCGCGGGCGGGGGCCACTGCGGTGCGTGGCACACGCAGGACGGGCAACTGGCCGAGGCGGCCACCAGCGCCGCCAGCCAGCTCGTCGCCCAGCGCAGCCCGGCCCAGGCAGCCGGCGCCCCCACCGCGGCGCTCACCGCGAGCGTGGCGGCGCCGCCCGGGGCCATGGCCCAGCCCCACTCATGCACTTGAGAAAGATCAAAAGCCATGGAGCGGCCCAGACAATCACGCGCAAGCACTCCTAGGATTTTGCTATTTTCCAGCCGTCCGACGGCCCACGACGGCTCAAGAGGGCCGCAAGATCGGCCCCAGAGCGCCCAAGAGGCCTCCAAGATGGCCACATCACGGCCCAAGAGGCCTACAAGACATCCCCACGAGGGCCTCCGAGACGGCCAAGATGGCCTCCAAGACGGCTAAGATGGCCCCAAGATGCCTTCAAGACGGCCCAAGATGCACCCAAGACGGCTTAAGATGGCCTCGAGATGGCCAAAGACGACCCAAGAGGACCCCAAGCGGCCTCCCCGAAAAAATCAAAGCATTGATGTTCCTAATGTTTTTGAAGGAGTTTGGCATTAGCTCTTTTTCGGCATTCCGACGGCTCAAGAAGGCCCAAGAGGCCCCCAAGATCGCCCCAAGATCGCCCACGAGGCCTCCAAGATGGCCCCATGACGGCCCAAGAGGCCCACAAGACGGCCCCCGGAGGGCCCCAACAGGCCTCCGAGACGGCCAAGATGGCCTCCAAGACGGCTAAGATGTCCCCAAGATGCCTTCAAGACGGCCCAAGATGCACCCAAGACGGCCCAAGATGGCCTCAAGATGGCCCAAGAAGCCCCTAGAAGGCTTCCCAGACGGTCCAAGAGGCCTCCAATAGGTCCGCCAGGAGGACCCGAAGAAATCAAAGTCATTTAATTCCCATAGGTTTTCGAAATATTGTGGCATTTGCGCCTTGTCGGCCTTCCGACGGCTCAAGACGGCCCAAAAGGTCCCCAAGGTCGCCCCAAGATTGGAGGCCTCTTGGGCCGTGTGGGAGGCCTCTTGGGGGCCTCTTGGGCCGTCTTGGGCCATCTTGAGGCCATCTTGGGCCGTCTTGGGTGCATCTTGGGCCGTCTTGAAGGCATCTTGGGGCCATCTTAGCCGTCTTGGAGGTCATCTTGGCCGTCTTGGAGGCCTGTTGAGGCCCTCTGGGGGCCTCTTGGGCTGTCATGGGGCCATCTTGGAGGCCTCGTGGAGGGGAAACCATGAATGTTGACCGTCTTGGGGGCCTCTTGGGCCGTGATGGGGCCATCTTGAGGGCCTCTTGGGCGCTCTGGGGCCGATCTTCCGGCCCTCTTAAGCAGTCGTGCGCCGTCGGACGGTTGGAAAATAGCAAAAGCCAGAATCCTTCAAACACCTGCGGGAAGCCATGAATTATGGCCTCGTCGGGCCCTCGTGGAGGACCTCTTGGAGGCCTCTTGGACCGTCTTGGAGGCCTCTTGGAGGCCTTTGGGCCGTCTTGGTCCGTCTTAGTGTTTTTTTGTTGTGCGAACTTGGAGGTATATTGGACTCCTGGGCGAACTTGGAGGCCATCTTGGGCCATCTTGAAGGCCATCTTGGAGCCGTCTGGAGCAGGAAAAACCTTTGCAACCACCTTTTCGGAGCCTTTCGGGTGGCCGGCGGGACGGGCCGAAGCCCCAGGGGGAGGGGAGTTCTTTTTGGAAAAGGACCAAAACCAACATCGAGAGGATCTAGCACGCCAGGCACCCCTGTGACAAGCCAACAGAGGGCGGCGAAGATGGCCTCCAAGACGGCTAAGATGGCCCCAAGATGCCTTCAAGACGACCCAAGATGGCCTCAAGATGGCCCAAGACGGTCCAAGACGGCCCCTAAGAGGCCACCCAGACGGCCCAAGACGCCTCCAAGAGTTCCTCCAGGAAGGCCCGGAGAGGTTACAATCATTGAATTTCGCTAGGTTTTCGGAAGATGCTGGCTTTTGCGCCTTGTGGGCCTTCCGACGGCCCAAGACGACCCAAGAGGTCCCCAAGGTCGCCCCAAGATCGCCCAAGAGGCCTCCAAGATGGCCGCATGACGGCCCAACAGGCCCCCAAGACGGCGACCGCCAAGACGTCCAAAATACTCTCCAAGACGGCCCTGAAGCGCCTTAAGAGAGCCCCAAGTCGGTTCAGAGAGGCCCCCAAGACGGCTTCCGACGGTGTCAGACGGGTCGGAAACGCCCGAAGATGGCCAAAGAGGCCCCCAAGAAGCCCCCAAAGGCCCCCAAGAAGCCCCCAAGAGGCCTCCAAAAGGCTCCCAGGAAGCTCCGCAGAGGCCTCCCAAACGGCCTCGCAAGACGGCTCCCAAGAAGTCTCCTCCTCCTACTCCTCCTCCCCCATCATCCTCATTCTCATTCTCATCCTCATCTTCATCCTCCTCCTAATCATCATCCTCCTCCCTCTCCTGATCCTCCTCCTATTGCTCCACCGCGCGTTTCCCGAAGGCTTTCGAAACCGACTCGGGGAACAACTGGCCCGATAGCTTGGCCAAACTCTAGCCCAGCTGTCGTCCACATAAGCGCTTCCGAAGGGGCAGGGGGCGGCGGTGATTCGCCGTAGGCGTCTTCGAAAACGCCAACGTTTCAATATGCACTGATGACTCCTACCCGCCCACCGCAAGCTGTTCTCAGATGTGCCAAGGCTGCGCCGAGACTCACCGACGCGACTCTGTTATATCCCATTATGATACAGCAACAGATATGATCATGAAAATCCTCATAGAAGAAACCTGGACCAGCTTTGCGGAAGTTTCTTAAGCCAAACCTGGGCCAAGTGTTCGTCTTAAAGCTGGAGGGGCGAACATGCTCAAGAAACTGGGCCACCTCTCTGGCGAGTTGGTCGAGAAACGCTGGCCCAGCTTTTCGGGAGGAGGTTTCTTCATCACATGCTCGACTGTAGAGAAGGGGCCGGCGGCAGGGGGCGAAGTACTTACAGATATATGTGGTGCTATTAATCTTTCTAGGTGGTACAGCGTGGGACTCATTTTCGGATCGGCGCCCTGCTCCCGTCGTTCAGAACGGCGTTCTCGCCAAAGCTCGGGCCCCTTGTTTGGATCCGAACCATTTTTCACCGTTGCCGCCCCCCTCACTTCCCCTTCTCCGTCTTTCACCGGTTCTCCCGCTCCTCTCGCCCCTTGCACTCCTGCTCCTGTTGCTGCTGTTCGTCCTCGTCCTCCGCCTTCATCATAAATCCCTTCTTCCCTCCTGCCCATCCTCCTGCACATCCACTACCTCCTCCTCCAATGGACGTTGCGGTCCTCTTTGGAGTTCCAGCTCCCCTATGACACGCGCCGGTGGACAGAGGAAAACAGCGGATGGAGGGATGTGTGGAAGGAGCAGGATGTCAGATGTTGCGCGAGCGCACCTAGGTTGTTCCTCCTCTCCGCCGCTTCTCTGCTAGCCTCTCCTCTCCTCTCTTTTCTTCTCTCTTCTCCTCTCTTCCTCTCCACCTCTTTTCTCCTCTATTCCTCTCCTCCTCCCATCCTCTCTCTCTGTTTCTTCTCCTCCTCTCTTCTCCTCTCTTACTCTCCTCCTCCTCCTCCTCCTCCTCCTCCTCCTCCTCCTCCTTCTCTTCTTCTCCTATCTTCTCCTCCTCTTCTCTCCCTTCCTCCTCTCCTCCTCTCTTCCTCTCCTCCTCCCCTCTCCTCCCCTTCGGGTCCTGTCGCCCCACTTGCTGCGCTCCTTCCTGACGGCCTCGAGGCGCGTGCGCGCGCGGGACATCCGCGGACGCAGCCGTCCGGCGCGACGCCTCCCCCTAAGACGACGCCAGGACGAGGACAGAGCCGGGTGAGGATACAGCGAGAATCTCTGAGATCTGGCGGCTCTGGAAAACGAAGACAGCCATCTTGTTGGGAGGAAGGGGTTGGGAAGATACAGGGCACGGCTGTGCAATATACGCCCATGCAACATACGCAATCATCGGGGGCGGCCAAGAGGGGGGCGTCCCAGAGGGGAGGGGGGCGCAAATCATGGCAGGCTGCGTGAACGCGGCCCAAGGGGGGGCCAGGGAAGTAATGAAATAAGAAGAGGCGCCATGAAATCTGGGGAAGCATCATGGCCCACGCCATGATACCCAACCCCCCTAGTCATCACTCCCCTCTTTGCCGCCCCCGGGATCATAGGGATGATTTGATCACTGCCCCCGACCCCATCCTCCAAACCCCGATAGCTGTCTTCCTGGCTGGAGGATGTCTCGGGCGCCAACGCCTGCTGAGAGCGTTCCAGAACGCTCTGAGCTCTCAGCACATCCTCGTCCTGGCCCCGTCCGACCACGATGAAGATGATGATGATGATGATGATGATGATGATGATGATGATGATGATGATGATGATGATGATGATGATGATGATGACGATGACGATGACGATGATGATGATGATGATGATGATGATGATGATGATGATGATGATGATGATGATGATGATGCTGATGATGTTGCTGCTGCTGCTGATGATGCTGATAATGATGATGATGAGCATCATCATCATCACCACCCCCAGTCGGAGGGATGGACCCGGGCCTGTTCCTCGTCTCTGGGAGAGGTCACGGCGGCCGGCTTTTGGCCGCCTTGGGCCTGCGCATGCCCTCACTGGACCTCGGAGGCCATCACGACTCGGCTCGGGGGTAAAGAGAGGGTCACAGGGAGAGGGACTTGCTCCACGGGGAAGTCCGCGTCGTGAAAATATCACACGGCGTCGAAGAGCTTGGGAAAAATCGGCAAATGAAACCATCACCTGGCGGACCTAGCCGGGAATGGGTTCCGTATCCTTTGCGCAACAACAGTCCACGCCCAGAGGGATTACGCTGCGAGGGCTGACATACCAGGACCCAATCGGGGCTGGAATGGTTCTGGCGATGATTAGGGCGGAGTGACGAGCAGAATTCAGAATTGATTGATTGAATGGGCAGCTGATGTGGTTATTAACCGGTTCGAAAGATAGGGGGAAATAGAGTACAATGTTCAAATGTGGAAAAAAACATCTTATCCAACACACATCCCCAGACAACCACCCTGGCAACCCAGACAGCCCTCCACGATGCATACCATAGTCGTCCCAGCATGTGATTATGGTTGGCGCTCGAGCGGCAGCACAATACACACTTAGGGATGCGGCCAGCGCTGTTGCAAGAGCACCAGGCACGGGAGAGAGCACCATTCCCAATCACGAATGTAGCTGGCACTCGACCGGCAACATTGTACGTACCCGACAAAGGATGTGTCCAATGCTGAGGCGAGAGTAGTACAGTACCCAATCAGGGACGTGGCCAGCGCGCATTGCTGCGAGGATGTCTCAGGCGGAACTGGCCAGTCCAGCTCTCGCACGGCATCTCCGAAGCCAGAGTAGTGAGGAAATCTCGGGGAGCCCTGCCCAAGAAATCTCGGGTCAGGTAACCTATGAGCCCAGAGCTGCGAGGATGTCTCAGGCGAAACTTGCCAGACAACCTCGCGCGCGGCATCCTTGTCCCAACTCTGGAAGATGTCTCATGCGAATGGCCGGACCATCTCGGGTTAGACTATTTCCCAACCGTCCTGTGGTGTTGGGTCCTCGTTTTGAAGAGACGTCGCCCCGCGTTCTCCTCCTCTCCTCTCCTCCTCCCCCTCCTCCCCCTTCCCGTCACTCCTCCCTCCTCCCTGCGTACTCCCGTCACTCCCCCTCCTCCTCCCTCCCCCTTCCCGTCACTCCTCCCTCCTCACCCACCCAGTACAACGCTTCGTGGCCCCATAGAGAGCTCCACCGAAGGCGCCAGTGGCAGCGTTCGCATGGCGGCCTCGGGCCATTTCGGCACACCCCTCACGGGATCGTGGCCCCATAAGGGGGCTCCACCGGAGGCGCCAGTGGCAGGGTTCGCATGGCGGCTTCGGGCCATGTCGGCACACCCCTCACGAGGATCGTGGCCCCATAGGGAGCTCCACCGAAGGCGCCAGTGACAGCGTTCGCATGGCGGCCTCGGGCCATTTCGGCACACCCCTCACGAGGATCGTGGCCCCATATGGGGGCTCCACCGAAGGCGCCAGTGGCAGGGTTCGCATGGCGGCCTCGGGCCATTTCGGCACACCCCTCACAAGGGTCGTGGCCACATAGGGAGCTCCACCGAACGGCGCCAGCGGCAGCGCTCGCATGGCGGCCTCGGGCCAGCGCGGCACATCCCTCACGAGGATCGTGGCCCCATAGGGAGCTCCACCGAAGGCCCCCAGTGGCAGGGTTCGCGTGGCGGCCTCGGGCCATTTCGGCACACCCCTCACGAGGATCGTGGCCCCATAGGGAACTCCACCGAAGGCGCCAGTGACAGCGTTCGCATGGCGGCCTCGGGCCATTTCGGCACACCCCTCACGAGGATCGTGGCCCCATATGGGGGCTCCACCGAAGGCGCCAGTGGCAGGGTTCCCATGGCGGCCTCGGGCCATTTCGGCACACCCCTCACGAGGATCGTGGCCCCATAGGGAGCTCCACCGAAGGCGCCAGTGGCAGGGTTCGCATGGCGGCCCCGGGCCAGCGCGGCACATCCCTCACGAGGACCGTGGCCCCATAGTTGCGCTGCTTCAACAACCGCGCCTGGGCGTCGTACTCCGCCTTGTCGACGTGCAACGCCACCTCCTCCCTCATGGCTCCCAAGGCCCTCTCCTGCTTCTGCTCCTCGTGTGAGACTCGTGAACACCCCTGGGGCGAGTCTCGATACCACCACAGTGCCGTGCAACAATTTCCCACAGTAACCATCCTGAAGTAACTGAGGCCCAAAGGCCGCGCGGGCGGGGCCCCCGCCAGGACAGCAGCAAAACTTGTGGATCGGCTGGCACATGCAGACAAAACTGGTGGCCCACGGGTGGGCCTGGGATCGGGGCCCCGCTGCCCCCGAGGGGGTCTGGGGCCAGACTGCTCAACGCTTGGCAACTTTTCGGCGTCTCGGCTTGGGCTCCTCCTCTGCCTCATCATTGGCACTCCTCTTGAACTCCAGCAGGCACTTGAGCAGCGGCCCGTCGAGAGCACGCTGGGCAGTGATGAAGAGATCCTCGCACTTGATGCTGTAGCACGCCCGCAGGGCGCGACGGAAGTCGGGCGCCTTTTCCTCCTGCAACATGAAAGCCCACGCCCGCGGGCGACCAGCTTTCCAGGTAGGATGCCTCGGAAACAGCTGAGTGTCCAACTCGGACATACTGACCGCGGACAGGCGCTTGACGATCTTGGCGTCACCCTCAGGCAGCTTGCCCTGGAGGGCGCGGTCGAGCTGCTCGAGCATGGCTTTGAACAAGACAGAGCGAAGGCCTCCTCCGAGGCTGTGCGGGGTGAGCTTGGCGTCGTGCATGCCTGACTCCATGGCCTTGTCGAAGGCATGGCTTTGAACAAGACAGAGCGAAGGCCTCCTCCGAGGCTGTGTGGGGTGAGCTTGGCGTCGTGCATGCCTGGCTCCGTGGCCATGTCGAAGGCTGACCCGCGCTCTTTGTCCTCTGTCTTCCACAAGGTACGAAGCTGATCGAGTTCTTTCTTGGCACCATCTTTCTTGACCACACACGCGAAGGAAGCTCTGCCCTCAAGGGTGGCAACACCGCGATCGAGAGACACAGCAATAGGAATGAGCTTGTTGACGACAGTCTTTGTCAATGCATCCTTCGGCGGGGGCCCAGCACCGCGAGCTTCCTTCGGGGGCTCCGAACCTGCGGCCGCTCCTCCATCGGCGGCCTTGGTCCGAAGAGCCTCGAGCATGCCGCATCGCACTTGCGGCGCGCCATCCAAGGCCCACTGCTGAGCCAAACTATCATACGGGAAGATTGCTCTGAATACGTCTGTTCTTGCACAAATCCCACCAGCCCTTTGGGCGTGAGTGGTTTAGCGAGCCCCCTCTGTCCTCAACCCCCCTTCTTCCCCTTCGGGGACGGGTTTACCCCTCCCCCTACCCCCTCCCCCTGGACCTGGAGAGGGGGCCCCGCGGGTCGTTGGAGGGGTATTCTCGGACTCCTGGGAGGGCCAAACAACGACGACCCTCACGAGGATTCTGGCCCCGACGGGGGGGGGCGGAGATAAGTCCTTTTCCTCTTCTGTGAAGCCAAAAACATTGATGTTACTCAGGTGTTGGCCCCATTTTGGACTTCTGAGGGGACAGCGCTCATCGCCCGTCCTAGCAAAATCATTGGTTGTACGAAGGTGTTGGCCTCATTTTGTCCTTCTCAGGGGGCAGCGCTCATTTGCACTTCTGAGGAGGTCGCAAGAGGCCCCAAGATGGCCCCAGGACACCCCCAGGAGGCTCCCAAGAAGCCTCCAAGAGGCCCCCAAGAGGCCCCCAAGAGGCCCCAAGGGCCCCCAAGAGGCCCCAAGAGGCCCCAAGAGGCCCCAAGAGGCCCCAAGAGGCCCCCAAGAGGCCCCCAAGAGGCCCTCAAGAGGACCCAAGATGCTCCAAGAGGCCCCCAAGAGGCCCCACGAGGAGCCCGAACGACTCACACCAGGACGAGGGGCCCGAACGACTCACACCACGAAGAGCCCGAACGACTCACACCACAAGGAGGGGCCCGAACGACTCACACCAGGACGAGGCGCCCGAACGACTCACACCACGAGGAGCCCGAACGACTCACACCACGACGCGGGCCCCGAACGACTCACACCACGAGGAGCCCGAACGAGTCACACCAGGAGGAGGGGCCCGAACGACTCACACCAGGATGAGGGGCCCGAACAACTCACACCACGAGAAGCCCGAACGACTCACACCAGGACGAAGAGCCCGAACGACTCACACCACGAAGAGCCCGAACGACTCACACCAGGAAGAAGGGCCCGAACGACTCACACCAGGACGAGAAACCCCAAACGACTCAAATCACGAGGAGCGCTTTCTCCCCCTCCTCCTCCGCCTCGCCCTTCTCCCGCTCCCCCCACAAGGAGGATGTGCAAGGAGGCGGGGGGAAGGAGGAACAGGGGAGATATGCGGGCCCAAGCGGACGCACGCCTGAAAAACACGACTGTCGGCATGCATCGCAAGAGTTGCTGCTGTGAGATGGGCTGGTGGGGATACGCGAAGCGTAAAGAATTGAAGTGTTTGGCGAAATTACATTGATCGGGAAATTTGATATTGCAATACTTGCACTGGAAAGTCCATGAGGCTATCTGTTCGGGGGGCCCGTTGTTTGTCCAGTCTTTTGATACGCTGCTGAACACCTTTCAATCACACATCCCACGGGGCTTTGGGACAATCGTATATATGATTTGCATCACTTGCTAACTGCCCACAGTACCTGCACGTATAAGCATAACCAGATTTGCTCACTGTCTTTCGAGGGGCCCGTTTTGCTTTGGCTTGTGCTTGCTGTAGCTTGCGCGACGGTTCTTGACGGGAATGGGCGGGGGGGGCTTCTTGGATCAGAACCGGGGCTGCAGGGGCTTGCGGAGGAGGGTATACCGTCGAAGCCGATTTCGAACGCATCCGAGTCCTCCTCGGGGCCTCCACCACCTGCTTTCCTCGAAGACGACGCCGGATAATCGATACTGGGGAAGGGGGTGGGGCAGGAGCAGCAGCAGGACGCCGTGGAGATACCACCCCTCGACATCTGGCAACATGGGGATCGCACGAAGCTCGATGCACAAGGGGTCCACATTTTGTGCGGGCCGAGGCGTTGAATATGAATCGCTGACGGTCTGGACGAAGCGTACCAGTGCAGAAACGCACGTGCTTGGGATACCCATTGCACGGGATGTAACCTTTGCACTTCGGACAAACTCTCAAAGTGCCTGCGTGCGCTGCACCCACTTCTGGGGCCTTCGCCGCGAGAGATGGCCTCTCCTCGGGCGGGCGGTCGGCTTCTGGCGGGCGTGCCGACCTGAATCGCCCTCGGAGGTCTTGCTTCGCCAAGTCGCAAAGCTTCCTCCACTGCTGGCCATTCTCTTCGCGAGTGAGTTGGAACCATTCTTTGTGCCGCTGATGCTCTGGCTTGGAGCTGAACTTCATTAATAACTGAATTTGTTGCCAATACCAGCTGCGTAATGTTATGCGTCTGCTGTCGGGTGCTAGATTTCCTGGGCGGGAGCGAGAGTACCTCCCAAGATGGCCTAAGTACGACAGGGCTCTGATGATGATCTGGGTCTCGACGAGGCCCAGGCCGAACCACCCATGCACTACGTCCATGGTAATGTGTGTTTCTTCCATGATACGAAGGGTGGTTCCACGAGCTCGGCATGCAAGATGTCGAATACATCGGCCTACGAATGTTTGGTATCGATCGATGTCTTTCAGGTGGAACGCTCGGACCTCCGCCCCGTATAATAGACACCCAATTACTGACGCCCGTAATATTTGGCCCTGAATTTTGAAAGGCAATTTGGACGCCCCAAGCTGATATCGTAGTTTCACCCAAACCTTGGATGCTGCTTGTATCCGTTTCGATGTGTCTGTTCTCGATCCCCCGTCCGTATCTACCCACCCACCTAGTACTCGAACAGAGTGGTGAAAGCCAGCAGGGAGAGATTGTGAGACGTCGTATACACCTGCTCTCATGTACTCGTCCTTCCCAGGATGGACCTTCTCGCCTCGGTCCCCGAGTACTTTCCCGACTAGGCTCACCGTCTCCTGAAACTGCGGCGCGGCGGTCCATGCGGAGGTGTCGTCGGCGAAGCCCATGACTTTGAAATCCACGGGAGTCGTGGCCTCGTCGTTGCGCCAGTTGGTTCCTCGCCAAAGCGAGCACTGTAGAGACGGAGTCGTCTTGAGGCCTATGCCCGGCAAGACCTCCTTCAAAACACGCAAAGCATAGTTGTGATAGCAGTTGAAAAGAGTGCAAGAGCTGGCACATCCTTCTCTCAAGCCACGGCACAAAGGATATGGATCCGACTCGCCGAAATGCAACCTCACTTGGAAACTCGTCTCGCCGTGCAATCGTCTGAAGATCGATGCAATATTCTGCGGGGGCCCCTCTTTCAGCAAAGCGCGCCACAGAGGCTCTCTGGGAACAATCGGATATGTTTTTTGAATGTCAGCTAAGTACAATACTGCCTGTCTGCTCTGAAAATTCTGATAAGATGCTGTCAAGGCTGCCTGGTGTTTGCCCCACGTACCCGCAGTTTGGTACTTGGACCGTTGATCTAATAAGAATCTCCCCCAATCGGCATACAGCTCGTATATGATACGTGCGATATAAATAACATCCCTGGTGGATCGCCCACGCCTGAAGCCCCGCTGTTCTTTCTCGAAGAAGGACAGACCCTCGAGGTACTTCTCCACTCGCCTGACAGCCCAGCGAGCCAACATACGAGTAATCATACTGAGCGAACATGTCCCTCGATAATTGTTCAAGTCTGTCCTCGCTCCCTTTTTATTGTGCAACATAAGAACAATCGCTTCGTGTGCAGATATATCCCAGTGAGGCTGAGGGCCGTCCAAGCTCGCCTCCGACCACGTCCTGCCGATCAAGTCGTAGACGGCCCTCTGCTCCTCGACTGGGGCCTGTCGGATCATGTCGATCGGGACCTCGTCTTTGCCTGCAGCTGAAATCCCCATACCCGTGATAGTGATCAAAAACTCCTCGAACGTAGGGCTGTCGTCCAAGGATGTATACACAGGCCTCTGGATCAGATCGCTGGAAACATCGACTGTCGGAGTTGCAGTCGTGCCGCTGATCCTCTGGAAATGTTCTCGGCATTCGTCTGGTTTGACTTGCTCCGCATCTTTGATCCAATCGTAACTGATGTACACGCCCAGCTCTCGCAACAAAGAATCAGATTTGCCCATCTCGTGGTTGGTCACCGCCCACTCGAGCTGCTGGCATAAGCTGGTGATAGCCTTGCCTTTCAAATCGCGATCGAGCTGTCTCTCCACTTTCTTCGCAACACGATAGTTGACGAGCGCCTGCCGCTCGGCGGGGGTGCCTCTGGCCGAGAAGTACTCCGCGCAGCTGTCGGCAACTCTCTGCTTGCTCTTGAGCACATCGGGTTTGCACTTCGCCAGCGCCGGCATGCCGCGTTGCTTCTGACCGCGGCCGCAGGCCGCCTCCGCTGCTGTGAGAAAGATAGTTGACACATCTCGCCATGCCGCCCCCGTCGCACCGTTGTTCCTGCCGTCGATGAGGTGCTGGCGGCACTTCTGCCGAAGCTCCGCCGCTTCGTCTCCGGCCCCGCGGGCTTGAGACCGCAATGCTGGATGACGGGGGACGGCAAGGCTCGGATCTCTGACATGTTGAAGCTCCTGCTTCGTCATGCGCCCGAAAGGTAAGAATGATGCGAACTTGCCTCGGTGGTCGCACAGGGCAAATGAGACCGCCCTCAAGTTTCGCCATCTGGATGGCGTGCCAAACGAAGATAAGAAAACGTCGAGCTCGTACCAAGTCTTTGCCACGTCGTGATAGAACGTACCCCGATGGGCCAGGGGGAGCCGTGAGTCCACGTGGAGCAAGCCTTGCTCGTCTCCGAACTCCTGAAGCTGGTGGCTCATCTTCGAGGTGGCCGTGCGGTTGGTGCACTTGCCTAGGAACCCGCACAACCTGTCCCCCTGGCCCATGTGAGAATTGAATTCGCCTCCCATGATGACGTGATCTCCCGACCGCCGCAGTCGGCTGATCAACGGTGCGCCATCCTGAAAATGTCTGGCACGCCGATTCAAACCCCAAGCTGGCTTCTGTTGCGGCGTATACTGCGCTATGATAACAGAATAGAACCCACGCATACATATTCTCATACCAATCCATCTGTCCGTCTCTGGAATAGTACATAGCTCGGAACCAGCAGCACGCCATTTTTCTACCATATACCGCGACATAATGATTCCAATTTTGCCACACACGAACAAAGTATATTCTTCCACTGCTACAATAACTGGCTGAGGGGTATCTTGGTACAACCAACTCGGATTTGTCAAATCGCTGATCAGAAAGATATGACACTTCTCTACTCTGAGCCTCTCCACAATATGTGCCAGTTTGGATCTGGCCTCTGATGTTCCCCAAGACATGCCGTTGGCGTTGAGGGCGCCAAGCTTGATCTGCTGGGGATTCGTCGGTGAATTGCAAGCGTGCCACTTGCGCCGCAGTCTCAGGGCTCTCCCTCGGGATACCTGGGAAACCCATGGAGGCCTGCATGCGGCATCGGCTGGCTGAGATATACGTCCATGTTCGCCAGACACATGGATACGGACTGCTGTACACGAAGGGAGAGTGGTAGGACCGTTGGTCGTGTTCGCTTGTGCCGATCGCCTCCGCGGATTCTGAACTGTACCATGAAATTCCATCTTCGGAGATAAACCAGCACGTCAACAGCGTGAACACACCCTTGCGCACCATCAGGGGGTGGCCCTAGCACAAGTGCTTCTGCTCCTCGTTGAAAGAGACGCCGTCTTTGTCGTCGTCGGCGCCCGCGAAGACGGCCACGAACGTGTCCCTGAGCATGTCGGGCTCCGGCGGGAAGCCGTGGCCACATAGGGAGCGCGGGCGAAGATGGTATTCACAATTGCGGTATCCACAACTGCATATGGTTGGGTCCTTCGCCAGGCTAATTTATGTTTTGGTCATGCTGTCAGTGGTAGCGCGCTGCTGATGATAGTTGGCAACGACTGCACCACCGCAGCGCGTGGCTTCTGAAAGACCGCATTGTCATCAGAAGCTGAGGCCGGCCAGTGCAAAATCTCCCGGAGCTGTAAGATCTGGAAATGTGCCTGGTGTCCGTACACTCTCAGCTGAGACCCGCGGTCTGCGCGAAACATTCATGGCCTGGGCAGTCAAGAAGCAAATGGATGCCTTGCCCTGCAAGGAAGTCTAGCGCAAGAGCAATGCCCGACGGCTGCTTGTGCAGGGTCGCGCTCTGCTCAAGGAGTTGAGTTCCGCCCCTATCCGCGCTTTCCATTGCCTCAACGACGCTTGCGAGAGACAACCGAAATCTAGAGACGCAGGGCGCATTGACCCCCTACTCTGGCAAAAGGGTTCAGCGGCATGCTGCACCGCAGCAGCTGGGAAAGCGCACAGCGCCAGTACTGTGGCTGCAGCGGCTGGAAACGAAAGAACAGCATACTGACAGAAACCGAGAGCTCCCTGGCAAGATCTGGAACCGCAGCACCTCTGGTAAGCCGCAGCGCTCGATGCCGAAAACTCTCGGCGATGTGGCACGCCCCAATTTGTAAACTCGCTCCACCTGTAAACTCGCTGCATTCGGGGAGACGTAAGACTGGGGTACGGGGGACTTGGGTTGGCCTGACGGGGCCATCATAGAAATGACGAGGCCCAGCCTGAAATTTGACGCGACCTCCCGCTGCAAACATCCCACGAAAACTGGACCGTCAAAATTTGGGACCGGACTCGTCAACAAAACGTCGGCAAACACGAGTTCTCCGGCGTACTCGAGTCTTACGCTTCCACGATGCATCTGCGAAAAGCCACCATCTGGAAATTCCATCCGCAAGCTCGCTTCACCTCGCCCGTGGCGCCCGTGACTCGCCACTGCAGCGCAGGAGAAGCTCGCCGTTGCCGACCCCCGCCGCGCCGGAGGCGCTACCGCAGGAGGCACCCCTCGACGCCGGAAGGCTCTCCGCCGTGGCGCCCGTGCCTGCCGACGTGCTGGCCGACGCCTCTCGGCATCCGCCGTGCCCGCCGCCCTCCGCCATCGCCGCCCTCGCCGGCGCCTCGGGGGCGGCGCCAGCGCGGGCCTGGCAGGGCGGGGCGCCCGCGGCGGCGCGGAGCCATTCGCAGCCGAAGGCGGAGCGGCGGAGGGCGGGCGGCGCGGGCAAGCAGGCTCGGGCGAGCACGGCAGGCTCGTGTCGCATCGACTTCGGCGTTGGTTCCTGATACCTCGGGGATCGTTCAACCTTGAACGATCGGCCGTTTCCGAAACGTCCAAATCGTTCCACATCGCACGATTCTGGGTCGCCCGCGGCGTTCGACGTTGAACGCCGCTAGCGGGGTCGCCGCCAGTCGACACGACACGAAACTACCGCAGGCGGTTGAAGGGCCGCCGCGACAGGTAGCAGGACTCGCCCAGGCACATGCGTGAGGCCGGGTCAGGCTCGAGCAACCCGGCGAGGAGCGCCTCCAGCTGCCGCGAGAGCCCCGGCAGGGCCCCGTCGCCCCGGGCGCGCCGGGCAGCCAGATGTGCCTCCATGCCCACGCGCTTGGCGTGCTCGAGCGCGCGCGAAGCCCCGGGTCTCGTGTCGGGCCAGGGGTACACCCCGGCCGCCAGGCAGAACAGCGCGACGCCTACCGAGAAGGCGTCCGCCAGGAAGGCGTCCACCGGACCGCCGCGCCACACCTCGGGGGCGCAGTAGCTCCTCTTGCCCAGGGCCACGTCCCTCTGGATGCGCCCGAGCGCGGACATGCCGAAGTCGATCAGCTTCAGCTGCAGGGGCGTGCCCGGCTGGGGACCGGCTGAGAGGACCACGTTCTCTAAGGATATATCGCAGTGCGCCAGCCCGAGCTCGTGCAGTTGCCGCACGGCCACGCACAGCTGGGCCGCAACGGGGGCCACCTCCAGCTCCCTGAGGGCGGGGTCCGCAGGGAGCCCGCAAGACCAATCAAGCAGGTCGCCATGAGTCGCCAGCGCCGTCATGGCGTACACGTGCGTCTCGTCCTCGAAGATCCCCTCCAGGCGGCACGCGTACGGGTACCGCCTGCGACCGAGTTCCCTCACCACGCCGAGGTCGTGCCAAGGACGCTCCAACTCGCCCGGGCGCCTGCGGCAGAAGTCCTCCGGCCCCGACCCGATCCACCACCTCGGCATGCGCTTGACGGCCACGAATCCTCCAACCTGCAGCGCATCCTGCCAAGCGTCCACGCGCCCGTGGTTCCGGGGCGCGCTCTGCAGCGTGCGCACGAAGGTGAAGCGGCCAGCCGGCCGCCAGTCCCGAACTCCCGCGGCCAAACGAGAGATCGACTCGTCCAGCGATGTCGGCGTGATGCGACGCGTGGGCGAGAGCTCCTCTTGAGCAGAGACCGAACGTCCCGGCATTCCTATAGGCCTACCACGAAATCTTCTTAGAACCCACATATGTTCTAACAGCAAGACCAACGTTCTTATAACATAACCCCGATGAGTTAGAACAAGACAGCTTCAGCCAGAAATGTTATAAGAACATTTCGTGCACACCATAGAAGGTTCTTAGAACATTCTTTGGTGGGCCAATAGGCAAGCCAGGACGTTTCGCAACTGCTCGATGGAGGAGGAGGAGGAGGAGGAGGAGGAGGAGGAGGAGGAGGAGAGGGGAGGAGGAGGAGGAGAAGGGAGGAGGAGGAGGAGGAGGAGGAGGAGGAGGAGGAGGAGGCACGGGGAGGACCGGCCAGAGTGACGATGTTCATGTTTCTGCGTGGGCAGACCAGAGCTTCGCAACAGCAATGCACTGAGAAGCCTCGGACCGAGGCGTACAACATCCCGGCTTCAATTCAATATTATACAAGGAGGCAGGAGGGGAGGAGGTGGAGCCTAGAGCAACGGATATCATCCAGCGGCCTGCCAACCTTCCCGTGCCAAGAAGTGCGGGCACCGAGGCAGGCACGGGGAGGACTGGCCAGAGTGATGATGTTCATGTTTCTGTGTGGGCAGACCAGAGCTTCGCAACAGCAATGCACTGAGAAGCCTCGGACCGAGGCGTGCAACATCCCGAATTCCCTTACAAGAGTACTGGCAAAGCCGCATGCCCCAAACATTCTGCAATGCAAAAACGGTGCCTGGAAGGGAGGTGCGTGAGCTGGCTAGACGATTAGCTGGTTGAGGCGGGCAGTCTCGATGGCGTTCGCGGAGTCGCGAAGCCATCGAACGGCGGCCGCGGCGAACTTGGCTGGATAAGCTTCGGCGGCGGCTGTCATCTGGCCGAAACCGGCCTGTCGTCCCTCGAGGACGATGTGCCGTCGGCCGGTCCGAGAACAGATCCCGCACTTCCCCCCGCAAGTCCGATGGAGGTCGGCGGGCGGGAGGGCCACGTTCCAGCCGGCAAGGCGAGTCCTTTTCCTCCAGGGCATGCCGAATTGGCAGAAGTCGCAAACTGTTGTTGCGCAGCTGCTGAGGCGCATAAGAGATGCGAGGCTGGGTTCCAGCCAGGTCATACTAGCATGGGGGTTCCCGACGATCACTGGCACCCCCACCCGCACAGCAGCTCGGACGAGGCGCACTGTAGTGAGGAGAGTGCGATTCCCATAGAGACAATTTCGCAAAGCGACGGGGTCGAGGTCGGGCCAGCCGTGCATGCAGGATGCAGAGCGGTAGCGGCCACGGCTGGCTCTCGACCAGGTGCTGCAAGGGAAAGCTATGAAAAGGCCGCGGACATGCCGCGACCCGATCCAGCCACAAAGAGTCTTACAGACCGCTGCGCAGCTGAGGTCGAAGTCGGGATTGTCTTTTAAATCCAGTCGAAGGACGTTGTGTGCCGCGTGCCGGCGAAGCCATCTACCGACGGCGTCGGCGCCTGCACAAAAATCTAATTAGGCCATTGCGTGTGATCGCCCCTGTTTCAGGGCATGTCGCAAAGCTTCGGAGACGGCGGCCGACCGGCTGCGTGCCGAGCCAGCGCCCTCGCGCAAGCCGAGGGTGTCCCCAGCGCGCCACACGGCGCCGATCTCCAGGCCGCCTGCCTTGCCCCTGGGGGCGCCGGCCCCCCTCGCAAGTAGTTATTTGAGGAGCCGCGTCTCGACGTCCTTGGCGCACTGCAGCAGGGGGGGCTCGAGCCGCGACAACTCGGCGAGGTAGCGCGTGTGCCACTGGTACCTCCGAGTGCTGGTGGCCTGCAGGTGCCGGAGCCTTTCCTGGATCTGGTCGGGTGCGAGCTCGCCCTCCAGCGCGGCGTGGGACGCCGCGCCGTGCCGCAGCTGGCAGGGCTTCATGTGCCCCAGGTTGGCGAGCGTTGCGCACCGAGCCAACAGCCTCCGGAAATCGGCCGAGTCGAAGCTCCACAGGTGGCCTGACGGCGTCGAACCCTCTTGAGCGCGTGGAGGGGCGCGTCCAGCAGGCTGGTCTCTCGCCCCCTGAGCAGCGTCCCCCCGTCGAAGTGGCCGACCTTGCTCGGCCGCGCGGCCTCGGACGGGAAGAGCAGTAGCCCCCGCGCCACGACGCTGGCGGAGGGGCTCGGAGCGACCAGGCTGCCTCCCACCATCTCGACGATGTCGGTCGGCAGGCGCAAGAACCCGTCCCACGCGATCACGAGGGCGACCGCGAACTCCTTCAGGCGGAGGTGCAGCGCTGCCCCGAGGATGGCCAAGTAGGCCGGGCGGGGCAGCGGCCGGCGCGCCCCGCCGGGCGCTCGGCGGCGGAAGCCGCTCAGCGCGGCCCGCGTGCGCGCGAGTCCGCGAGGCCCGTTGAGCTCGCACTCGGGCCGGTAGTAGCGTAGAGCAGCGACGGTCTTCTGACCGCGCGACTGGCTGAAGCCCCCGAAGTACAGCATGTCGAGTTACCTGGCGAGCGCTATGTCGGGCTCGCTTGTCGTCTGAGTGGCCCAGCCCAGGCGGCGGGCCCACTCCAAGAAAGCCTGGTGGAGCGAGGCATACGTCCGTGCCTGCCTGTCGGACACCCTCGCAGCCTCCAGGAAGGTCGTGCCCGGCGGCCGTGGCGGCCGCCGCCCAGCCGCCGCCTGGCGGCGCCGCGCCCGCCCCTGCGCCTGCCTCTCCGCGGCCGCGAGGTTGGGCGTGGTGCCCCCCTGCGCCCGCGCATTCAGCCAGCTCAACTGGTTCGTCGTCAGTGTCCGAGTCCTCCCAGCTGAGGGCAGCGCCCGCACTGCCGGCGGCGGTCGAGGCGGAGCCTCGAGGCGTAGAATCCGCGAGGAAGCAATCCCCGAGCCCTCCCAGCCCGTGGACGTCGCCGACCTCGTCCCTGAAGAGCTCGTCGACTGCCTGGTCCGGGCGCTCGGCGGCCCAGTGGGCGGCCGCCTCAGCATCGCACCAGGCGCTGCGCGGGTCGAGGCGGGCGTCGTTGGTGATCGCGGACTTGAGCCGAGACGGCCGGTCGGGCGGGTTGAGCTCCGAGGCAATCCATCTCACGGTCACAACCAAATTTCCCAAGAGACTGAGCGCAAGCATCTCTCTGCAGGCGCGCAGAAGGTGATGCGAGGAGGACCTTCCTTCGCCGAGCGCAAGCACGACGGACAGGTAATCGCGCAGTACAACGAGGCGATGGCACTGAGCAGAGACCCGCCTCAAGTGGTGCCTCACCGCCAGGATGACAGCGCGGCCCTCCGTCCCCATGATGTTGTCCTGGAGACGCCACCGGCCCTTCACCTTCAGGCCCGAGTCGTCGAAGGCGCCGATGTCCGCGGCCGTCGCCGCCAGGAAGTCAGAGCCCCCTCTCCTAGCGACGCGGCTGCCGCACGCCCGCGGAGCCTCCACGCCCAGCATGTGGCGCCAGGCGGTGATGGCGCCCATGACGTTGCACCTCCAGCGCTCGGCCTGGCACGCCAGGCGCTGGACCACGTCCGCCTCGCAGCCCCGGCCCATGACGCCGTGCCCGCCGGCGTCGGTGCCTGAGCCCCCCAAGGCGTCGGTGGCGTAGATGTCCGGCGCCAGGGGCCTCTTCGGGTCCACGAAGCAAAAGCAGACCAAGGCGGCCGCCCGGCGCAGCTCGAGCTCGACGCTGGGCCACATCCGCCACCGGCGGCTGCCAGCGCGGTCGGCGAAGCGGTAGACACTGTCAAAGATCGCCGGCAGCTCGCGGCGCACCAGCGCCGCCCACGCGAAGTGGCCCACCAAGCGGCGCAGGTCGTCCCCCGCGATGTGCCGCTGGTCGGCCGCGCACAGCAATCCGAGCCGGAGCCGCCAGAGCCGCTCGCGGCCCAAGGAGATCTTGCCACTCTCCACGTCGAAGTGGAGGCCTGTGAACTTCTGCAAGCCCCCCGAGCGCTCCACGTCCTTGCAGATCAGCCCGTGGTCCTGCAAGCAGCGCGCCACGTCCTGGCAGCGCTGGTCGACCATGTCGGGGCCCGTGCCGAAGATCGCCGCGCCGTCGACGCACACGGCGGCAACCTCCCCAGCGCGGACGTCCGGAGTGGTGTGGCGATCCCTCACCAGGCGGCCGTCGGGGAACCCCGACCGCCGCGCGGCAGTCTCCACCATGGACTGGCAGAAGTACCAGCTCCATGTCCACCCCATCGGCAGCGCGCGGAGGAAGCCCGAGATCTTGCCCTCCTCCGGGAGCGCGAGCCCCGGGCGCGCCGCGAGCAAGGCCCGCCGGCTGACCACCGGCAGCGCGAAGCGCCGGCTCAGCCAGGGCGGCAGCAGGATCCTGTAGAACGCGTTGTCGACGTCGACCTGAGACAGGAAGAGCTTGTCGTCTGGCCCCGGCGCGAAGCCGTTCCAGGCCCCCGCGGCGGGGAGCCGCGTGTAGCCCGGGTCGGCGAAGTCGTGATTCACCGCCCTGTCGTCGAATATCAAGCGTTGCCGAACTTTGTCGGACTTCAGCGCGAAGAACACCCCAACTGTGGCCGGCTCATCCGGCCCGAAGTACAAGAGGTTGGAGTCATAGAGGTCGAGCAGGAAAGAAGCCAGGGTGGCCTGCGATCGGACCAATTTCGGGTCATTGCATGGCTTGACCCGCCCCCGGTGCATGTCCGAAACCGGGCGCGTTAGCCGGTCCTCCCAAACCATCCATTCATCACGTGCAACACCCTCCAGGAGCGATAAGCCGTCGCAGAGGGCGTGGTCCCCGCGGGGGAGCGAGACGAGGTCCCGCTGGAAGGGCGCGCGAATCTCCGGCAACTGGGCGTAGCCGGGAGCGTGCCCGCACAGCTCAATGAAGGCTGCCGCGGGGGCAATGCAGGGAGGGCCGATGGACGAGATCACGCCCTTCACGTGCTGCACGCCGGCCGCCTGCGCACTTGACAAAAACTGGTCGCCCTTTGGCGCGCCGTGAGAGTAGAGGCCGTTCAGCGCCTCGTGGACCTCGCAGCCCCAGTCGCGGGCGCACTCGGCCTGCCGGTGTCTCAAGCGCACGGCGCGACAGCAGCGGGTAGCCCTCGCTGCGCCGCCGTCTCGGAGAGCCCCCACCGGCAAGAGCTCCCGAGCAACGCTCATCATTTGCCTCCGCGCCCGCGGCCGCCGCCTCTGCCGCCGCCGAGCTCTGCCGCGCCCGTCTGGTCGCCAAGGCGCGCCTGCAAGCGCTTGATCTCGTCCGCTTGGTTCTTGATCTTGCTCCCCAGGGCGGCAGGCGCACCGCCGCTGCCAAGGGCGCCGCCGCCAGGCCCGCGTGCGGTGGCTCTCTCCTCCCGCAGCTTGCGCCGCTCCTTGAGGATGGCCGCCTCCTTGTGAAGCTCCTCTGTGATGTGCCGCTGCAGCTCGGGGGCCACCATGAGCAGCCCGCGCGTCTCCGCCGCCCCCACGTAGAGGTACTCGTCCTCCACCGCGTCGACCTCGGAGCCCCCGCCCGCCACCAAATGGCGGTGTCTCCACTCCGCCATCTGGGCCCGCCGAGCGAGGTACTCGAAGCAGGCCAGCTCCGAGACCATGAGCTGGTCGTACACCACCGCCACCCCGAACATCCTCATCGCCAGCTCGTGGTCCGACACGCCCACATCGCCGCTCTGAAGGCGGCGCTCCGCCTTCCACATGGCGTGGCGGGCCCTCGGGTGCATGTCCTGCTCGAGCCCCGAGGAACTCCAGGCACCATTTGACCGTCCTCGGTCCGCGGACTGGCCAGTGACTCCACTGTGACTCCTGCAGCAGCTTCACCGCGTCGCGGAACGCCCGCTTCCGTTCGCCAGAGTGGTTCTCCAGCAAAGGGCATCACCCTGGCGTCGAGGCCGGCGCCCCCCTCCGAGGCCGTCTTCTTGTCCACCGCGCGGAAGAAGAATATCCGACCCCCGACCTTGGCCACCCCGAACTCGCCGATGGTGGCCCAGCTGTCGACCCGGTAGTCCTCCAGCGTCTGGGGGCCGAGGGCACCGTCCGACGCGCAGATCACCTGCCAGACCAGCGGGGCAGCGTCCGTCGCCACTGTCAGAGCCTTCACTCCGCTCGCTGGCAGCCGCTTCCTCCCAACCATGCAGTGGGCGGGGGCTGAGCCGTCGGAATCGCCCATCACGGCGGAGCGAATGGCCCGGCTGAGCTCGAGCGGCGTGGGCGCCCAGTCCTCCCCGTAAGTCCTCAAGCGCCGGGACCATCGTCTGCCTTCGCCCAAGGACGGGTCGAACTGGTCCATCGAATCGGCGAGGCACAGACCGGCCAGAGGAGGCGCTGCGAGGAGGTGAGGGTAGGTGTCGCCGTCGGGGCTGAGGGCGTACCATATCAGGCTCTGGATCTCGGGATCGTCGATGACTATGACGCTGATACCCATCACCTCCTCGAGGTCGCCCGCGCTCGCGGGCGTGAGCAGCACCCTCACCTGCCAGTCTGCCCCGTCGTTCCAGAGCACGCAGACCCGCCGCCCGGTCTCGAGCCCGCTGAGCACACGGGCAGCCATCGATGGCCGCGCAGCTGTACCCAAGCAGGGAGCCCACGCCGCCGATGGCCACCACCAGGCCAGGCAGACCCCCTGGCAGGTTGGCCGCGAAGGCGCACTGGCTGGCCGCGCCCAGCACGGGCCCTATCGCGCCCCACTGAGAGGCAACCCAGGAAGCGATACTGACAAATGTGAAGAAGGGCATGCGCTCTGCCGCTGATTTTGAGCCTAGAGCAACGGATATAATCCAGCGGCCTGCCAACCTTTCCGTGCCAAGAAGTGCGGGCACCGAGGCAGGAGGAGGAGGAGGAGGAGGAGGAGGAGGAGGAGGAGGAGGAGAAGGAGGAAGAGGAGGAGGAGGAGGAGGAGGAGGAGGAGGAGGAGGGAGGAGGAGGAGGGAGGAGGGAGGAGGAGGAGAGGGAGGAGGAGGAGGAGGAGGAGGAGGAGGAGAAGGAGGAGGAGGAGGAGGAGGAGGAGGACGGGTCGCCTAAGCCCTTCGGAGAAACCCTCCAAGCAAGAGCTCCTCGCACTCGGCACCCCGCGCGCAGCCCGGAGCCCACGGGCTCCCGCTCCATCTGGCCAGCCACGGGACGCAGCCTGACCACCGCTCGCCCATCGCGCGCCAGTCTCGCTGGGCCTGTCTTAGGTCGGGCATGTCCCCCTACATGCGGCTTTCGGATGGAAAATGACAGAATATTCAAACAATGCCCAGGAATTTTCAGAAATGAAAAAAGTGTCCCCATACTGTTTTTGGACAACTTTGGAATACTCCTCCTGTAGAGGGACAAGCCCGACTTAAGGCCTGTCCCCGTTTCCACTGGGAATGCCTTTGGGGAGCCCCAGAAGCTTGAGCCCAGGAAACTGCGAGCCCAGGAAGCTGCGAGGGGTCCAGTATGTTGCGAGGATGTCTACAGTCGGGCCGTTGACCCAAGGAACCCTAAACAAGGAACGAGGCCCCTTTTTTCCATAAGTGGAGCTTTGATTTCCTAAGGCAAACTGTGACACAATGAAGGAACAAGGAGCCCCTCCCAAACGAGAGGGGTTCCTTCTTCAGCGCCCCGACTGTAATGCAAAACTGCCTGGACAACCTCGTGCGCGGTATCACTGAGCCCAGAGTTGCGAGCATATATCTCATGCGAGCCTGACTGGACAATCTCGTACGCAGCATCTCGGAGCCTAGAGTTGCGACGTCGTCGCAGGCGAAACTAGCCGTCCCACCTCTCGCGCGGCATCTCTGAGCCCAGAAGTGCGAGGATGTCTTCGGCGAAAATGGGCTGGATAACATCATGCGCTGCACGTCGCAGCCGAACCTGGCTGGACCTCCGCAGGCCAGAGCACAGGAGCCCAGAGTTGCGAGGATATCTCGGGAGGAACTTGCTGGACACCTTCGCATGCACCATCTCTGGGCCCAGAACTTCGAAGACGTCTCCAGCGAGAATAGCCACACCGGCTCTCGCGCGGCATCTGCCAATGCTTCAAAACGACCGGTCCGCACCACCTCTGGCCTGGGCATATTGGAGCCCAGAGCTGCGAGGACGTCTCGAGCGAAACCGGCTTGAAAACGTCGCGGGCGGCATCTCAGAAACCATAGTTGCGAGGATGCCTCATGCCACGCTGGCTGGGCCACTTCAGGTCAAGGCATATCGGAGTTGCGAAAGCAGCGAGCAAGACTGGCTGGACAAGCTCGTGCGCGTCTTCTCGGAACCGAGAGAAGCGAGGACTGTTTCAGGCGAAACTGGCTGGGCAACCTGGCGCGCGGCATCTCCGAACCCAGAGGTGCGAGGGTGTCCCAGGCGGGAGTGGCTGGACAACCTCACACCCAGCATCTCGGAGTTTTTCGTTGCGAGCATGTCGCAGGCGGAAATTGCCAGACAACCTCTCGCGCGGCCTCTCCGAACCCACCGCGCGCCGCCGCCGAAGCAACAGCCGCCGCCATCACACGCCTCTTCAGTAAGAGTCCTCACCAAGGGCGCACGCGGGTGAAACACAGTAGTACCGCACCAAAGCATTCAACTCGGCCGCCAGCTCCGGCGGCCGAGAAGAGGGTGAAACACAATCTGGTACCAGCTCAGATGTGTCTTCCACAGCGCAATCCCATTGCGGGCAGCGGTACAGGAGGAATCCTTGAAGGCACGGATGACAACGCTCAACAGACCTCTGGCCGACAACGCTGTCTGGGAACGTACTGTACACGCGCACGGCACCGAGCGGCGACCCAGCAACATAGTCTTGTGAAGATAGAATGACAGCGTCGAGAGGGTGTTTCGCGTGCCGCCGAGAAGAGGAGGAGGCGGAGGACCCGAGGGAGCGAGGCCAAGGAGGAGGGGATAAATCAAGAGCAAGACCCATCCTGACTAGACCATATGTAATTTAAACGGCGACCAACTCGCTCACGCGTGCATCCCCCAGGACTGCTTGCAGCGCCCGAGCTTCGGTTTGACCGCTGGCCTGGCGGGAACCCGATCATGCAATCCCACGCTCTACTTTCCGTGGGCATGCGGCCTGTCGGCCTGGGGCAAGCGATGCCGCGTGCACGAAACTTCTCGGCAAGTGTAGTAGAGGCTTGCCCTCTCGAACAATCCGAATTGGGGCACAACGTGGGCAAGGCAACGTGCGCCGACGCTTTGAGTGAGCTTCCTTGCATGCCTCCTGGCAACCCTGTCAGCCCCACTAGCGAAACTGGCCGGACCGCCTCGCGCGAGGCAGCTCGGAAACCAGACGTGCGAGGAATGTCTCAAACGAAACTGGCCAGACCACATCGCGCGCGGCGTCGCTGATCCCATAGTTGCGAGGATCGCAGGCGGAGCAAGCTAGACCACCTCTCGCGAGAGGCATCTCGGAACCCAGAGTTGCGACGATGTCTCAGACGAAACTGGTTGGGCCAGCTCTCCCGCTGCATCTCCGAGCCCAGAATTGCGAGAATGTCTCTGGCGACACGGGCCAGACCACCTCGCGAGAGGTAATTCGGAGCCCACAATTGCGAGGATGTCTCAAGCGAAACTGGCCGAACAACCTGAGATGAGGGCAACTGGGTGCGTAGTTGCGAAGATGAATCATACGACATCTCCGCGCCAAGAAACAAGATGAATTCTCAAACGAAACTGGCTGGATCACCGTGTGCGCGGCATGCCGAAGACGAACCTGACTAGACCACCTCAGGTCAGGTCCTGCTGGAGCCTAGGGATGGAGCCAATAAGTGCGAGGACGTCTCAGACGACACTGGCCCCGCACGCTGCATCTCCGAGCTCTAACATGCGAGAGGCAAATCTTCTTGGACACACCGGGGAGTCCAGTTGTGAAAAAGTACTAGGCCTACGAGGGATCATGGGGAACATGATTGTACACATGCATATATCCGCCGATCCGGCGTGTGCGTTTCTGAGAGCGTGGACTTGAGCTCGCTCAAGCTTCGCTCTGAGATGGGGGGACGCCATTCCCGACGCCATTCCGTGCACGGGAGCTGGGGGGGCTTCGCTAGCCGCGGCTGGTCCCAGCCGGGCGATTGGGGGTCGATGCTGTCGCACTGGGCCAGCCCTCCCCTGTCGTTGGACTTGATCCTGCACTCGCTCCGCCCTGGAAGCTCTCACAGCGCGTGTCGCGCGCAGAACTGCCGCGCCCCCGTGGCCGCTGTGGCGCTCGCACAAGCAAGGCGGCGAAGCTTGAATGTCAATGTCCGATCCAAGAACCTCTGAACCCCACAAGCGTTGGCGTCTCACCTTCGCTCTCGCCGCCTTCCGCCAGGCTTCCGCCCACGGGCCCGCCTTACCCCCGCAGCTTCCCCCGGTCTTCCGCCGCCCGTCGGCTCCCGCCGAGGACGAAGCGCGCCGAGAGCGAGCAGCATGCTGCAGCCCCCTAAGCGCAAAGCGAAGGGTGCATCGATTGATGGCTGCTGATACTCGCGTACGCCCAAGGGGCCGCCAGCAGCGAACACCTGTGAGAGTTGAAGTCGAATGGAAAGCGCCTGGGAACCACTGTTCACACTTACATGTGCTTCCCGAAGCGAGGAAAGCACGACGTGAGCGTTTCGGGTTCGGTAGCAGGTGGTGGACAGCATGTGAACCTATGACTGCTTGCACGCACGTGCTCTCACCAGTTGAGCCCCAGGATGACCACCACGGGGGCGGCAATAGCAACTCACTGACGGACTCGCCTGCCCAACAGGCCCCCAACAGCGCGGCAAGACGGCCCAACAAGGTCGGCCCAGAGGGCCCCACTAGGAGGGGTAACTCGAAAGGGGCCGGGGAGCATCCCCCCACACAAGATGGCTCCCAAGAAGGATCCCTAGAGGCCCCCAAGGGGCCCTCAGGAGGCCCTCAAGGGGCCCCCACGAGGACCCCAAAACGACCCGTTGGGTTCGTCTTGAGCGCGGTTTTGGGTTTCTCTTCGGCACACGGCGTCACAGACGCTTCTACGACAACCCCCCCTGGAAGAGAGGCGCTCAGTGATCGGCGGTGCGGCATCAACCGATGAACCATTCCTCTGCCAAGCGGTTTTTTCCCGACCTCGGCGTCCGGTAGCGCCCCTTCCTCCTCCGTCCTGCTCCTCTCCATCTCCTCTCCCACCTCTCTCCCGTAGGCGCGGGGGCCTTACAGACCTGGTCTCCAGAAGCCAGCGCGAGATCGGGGTATTGGAGCACCGCGCATCCTCCTCTGCCTTCTCCCACTCCTCCTCATTTTCCTGCTCGTTGTTATCGTCATGATCATCCTCATCATGACATCGTCAGCAGCATCATCAACAACACCATCATCACCATCATCATAACCATCTACATCAGCATCATCAGCATCACGCTCAGCATCTTCATCCTCCTCCTCCTCCTCCTCATCATCATCATCATCAGCAGCATCACCACCGTCATCATCAGCATCATCAGTGTCAGCATCGCCATCACCACCGCCACCAACATCAGCATCGTCATACTCATCATCATCATCATAACCATCAACATCAGCATCAACAGCATCAGGTTCAGCATCTTCATCCTCTTCATAATCATCATCACCAGCAACATCAGCATCATCAGTCTCAGCATCGTCATCACCACCGCCACCACCATCATCAGCATCAGCATCAACATCATCAGCAGCATCAGCATCAACATCATCATCACCACACGCATCATGATCGTCGTCATCATCATCCCGAGCGCCACCCGTGCCAGAGAACGTTTTTGTGTTCGCAGGCCAGGCGAGAGATCACTGAACGCGGACCGACTCGTGCCAAAGAGTGCGGGCAGTGGAGGAGGAGAGGGAGCGGGAAGGAGGACACACCACCACCACCGACCAGGAGGGGAAAGGGGAGGGCGGGCGGGCGAGAGAAAAGGCTGCGGATGGCAGATAAAGTTATCAGATGGTGGAACACACAGATAAAATTATCAAGCGGCTCCGAGATGGACGTCGTTGTCCAGCGGCACTCATTCTGCTCCAGGATTAAAGTTCAAGAACACCCATCCCGAGCGCTACCCGTGCCAGAGACCGTTTTTGTGTTCGCAGGCCAGGCGAGAGATCACTGAACACGGACCGACTCGTGCCAAAGAGTGCGGGCAGTGGAGGAGGAGAGGGAGCGGGAAGGAGGACACACCACCACCACCGACCAGGAGGGGAGGGGAGAGGGAACCCAAAGTCCCAAGATGGTTACTGGCCGAAGGCCGTCAAAAACGATTAAAAGGATATCATTTGTTGCACTCGGGCCAGGTGCAGGCTCTGGACGGTGCGCATGATTGCAGAAGCGAAACAGTTGGCCATCCTCCTGGGGTAGCTTTGCGCGACCTGGGTCCAGAGCTTTCCAGAAGCGGGGTCGCGACCTGTGAGGACAATGTGACGCTTGTGCGTGTGGGCGCAGATTCCGATTGCGTTTCCTCCATCGGGTCCCGAACCCGCAGAAATCAAAAACAAGGCTGTGAGAGCTGGGGTGAGAGGCGAGTTTCAAGAGAGGGGGCGCCGACCACAAGAAGGAGGAGGCAGGGTTCTCGAGGAAAGCGGGGGCCGCAAGACGCAGACAGGTTCGAATGATCTTCAGAGAAAAAATCAACTGACTGTTGCCGTGTCGAGCCGCGGCTAGGGCTCGGCCCTGAAGGCCTGGAAGCCCCCAGATCGCATTGGGTGCACGAAGTCTACGCCAGCTTGACTCTGGGGGGCCGTGGCGCGCCTGAGACCAAGTATTACATGGGGTGCCCAGCCATGCGGCCAGCGCGAGCCCTGAGGAGACCCAGCCGAGAAGGGTGCGTTGGATCACAGGCCGATCCAGATCGAACCAAGGACGAGAAACGATGTCAGCAGCGATCGCTCCATACCCCAGATTTTTCACCCCTCGGCTGAGCCCCTCAGAGCCTGCAAAGAGTTCCAGAAAAATCTGTCGTTTGTTGCGACTGGCAGCCGACAGCGCTGCCCTGAGCAAAGAACGCATTCGGGTGACAACCTGGCGGTCGCTCAGTTGGCCCTCAGAGCACCCTGGTTGCCCTGCAGCCCGGGCGGGCTCGGCACCGAGGCCGTGCCGGCGAACGCGGCGGCGAGCAGGGGCGAGACGCGGTTGCCGAAGGTCACCACCAGCGGCGGCGCCCTGCCCAGCTCCGAAACCACCCTCGTCTGCTTGGCGTACCGTTTCAGGGTCGAGTCTGACGCCGCGCGCATCCTGAGCTTCGCCTCCAACGGGGTCCGCAGCCGGTGGAGGATGTCGTGGGACACTCCCCCGTGGCGAAGCCCGTAGAGGGTGATCCCCAGGTGCGTCAGCTGGAGCTCCGCCGCCGCCTCTGCCAGCTTGATCGAGAGGTCCCCGGGCGGGTAGCTCCAGATGCGGTCCGTCGGCGACCGGCGCCGGCGCTTCAAGACCAGGAGGCAGGGGTACACGTACGGGATCGAGTCCAGGAGGACCGCGTCGTCCAAGCTGTTGGTCTTGCTGGGGTTGCCCAGCTCCACCGGCGCCAGCAGCAGGCCCCAGACGTCCGCGGCCCCTCCGGCCGCCGCGACGGGGGCGACCAACTGGAGCGACGTGAGCGAGTCGCATTCGCCTGGCCGAAGGTAGGCCGCGAACGAGACCAGGAGCGCCACAGCATGCTCCACGAGGCCCCGGCGCAGCAAGACGCCGATGATCGCAGCCAGCAGGGCCCGGGGCAGCGGCATCCGCGACCGGCGCGGCACGACCTTGCCCCATCCTGCCAGGGCCCGCGATGTGCGCGGGAGCGCCCCAGCGCCCCAGCGGCCCAGGTCTGGGTAAAAGAACTTCACCGCTGCGACCAGCTTGCTCGCGTCGTCGCCCGCGAAGCCCCCGAAGAACAGCTTGTCCAGGAACAGCGCCAGGCAGAGGTCCAGCTGCTCGTAGTTCTCCCAACCCTGGCGGGCCGCCGTGGCCCACTGGACGAAGGCCAGGGCTCGGCGGTGGTAGTCCTTGTACGTCGCGGGCTTCACCGACCGCCCCTCCAGGTAGGTCAGCTGCTGCAGGGTCGGGAGGGCGAAAGGCGACGGGGGCAGCGGCAGGCAGCGCTGGCGCGCTGCCGTCTGGACCCCGCTGGGAATCGCAGTCTGCCCCGCCTGCCACGCGTGGGCCTCTGGCTGCAGGGTCCGCGTCGTGTGCGGGGCCGTCCTTGTTGAGGCTCGGGAATGGCGGGACGGCTGGCAGAGGCTCGGCGTCGCCATCAGCAGCCACAGCACCAGGAGCAGCAGCCAAGGCGCCCGGGTCGCGCGCCTGCTTGATGAAGAGGCGACCTCGGGAGGGGTAGTCCGAGGGATTGCGCTCGGACGGAACCCATCGGACAGACAGCCTGACCCCGCAGGCCAACGACAGGGCGCAGACTTCTCGGAGGACGTCTCGAATCTGAAAAGCCCCAGACCGCCCTTTTCCCACTGCGAGAGCCAGCCCGAGGTTGTCGACGAAGACGAGCAGCCGTCGCCCGAAAGCCGAGCGGCTCCGGAGCAGGTGGCGAAGAGCCGAAGACAGGGCCAAGCCCTCGAGGCGGAGGATGTTTGCGTCGGCCCCCCATTTGAAGCTCTGGACCACCTGCCACCGGCTGGGGTACATGAAGCCGGCGTCGACAGGGTTGAACGAGCACGCGTCCGCGTGCGCCTGCAGCAGTCCGGCGGTGAAGCCCAGCTGCTCGTCCTGGAGCGCCGAGTCGGACTCGGTGCCCGCGCCGGCGCCGACGTCCGGGGCCTCGCCCTCGGCGAGGAAGGCGTGGACGCGCGCGTTGGCCGCCCCGGCAGCGCGGTAGCGCCAGCGCTCCGCCACCCGGCCAAAGGAAGCGGCCTCTGAAGCCTGGCAGTGCCGGCGGCACACCCCGCAGCCCCAGTGGGAGGCGTCGCTGGCCGCGACGACGCTGTGCCAGACGGCGTCGGCGTGGGCGACGAGCAGCGGGAACAGGCCCATGGCCGTCGTCAACTCCTGGCGAACCGACGGCCACAGGTCCAGCACGCGCCCTTTGCCAGCCTGCGCGAAAGCGTACACGCTGGACAGGACGGAGAGCGCGGACCGCTGGAGCAGCATGACCCACGTCAGGTGGCCGACCAAGATCTCCATGACGTCGCCGCTGCAGCGCCCCTGGGAGAGCAGCTCGGCCAGAGCTACCCTCAGGCGCCACACTCGCTTCCGCGAGACCCGCACCGCATGGTCGGCACCGTCGAGCTCGAGCCCAACGAAGTTCACCTTCGACGACACGCCAGTCTCCTCGTGCACCACGAAGCCGGAGTCGGAGAAGGCACTCGCCACCAGCTGCCCAGTGGAGGCGACGGCTTGGCGGGGCCCGCCGAGCACCAGGAAGTTGTCGACGTAGACAGCCCCCTGCAGGGCACCAGGGGCCAGCGGCGCCGCGGCCGCGCGATCGCTGAGCAGCCGATCGGCGGGCAGGCCCCCTCGTCGGGCGCCCTCCTCAACCACGAGCTGGCAGAGGTGCAGCGCCCAGCTCCAGCCCATGGGGAGCACGGCGAGGTGCGGGGTCAACAGGTCCCCCGGGCGGCTTGGGCGGCCATCCACGACCGGACAGCCGACGGCGCCAGCTCGGACCGTTTTCAACCTGAAAGCGTCGCCCAGCTCGTCAGGGATGGCGATGGCGTAGAACGCGTTCTGGATGTCCCCGGCGGAGAAGTAGCAGACGTCGCAGCCGGCCGACTCGATCTGGCTGAACGCGGCCGCCGTCGGCAGATGGGCCCGAGGCGGAGGAGTGAAGTCCAGGTTTGCCCACCTCGTGTCGAAGATAATGCGCTGGGCCCCGCTCTTCTTGGCTACCATGAAGATGCCCAGCGACGGCGGCCGACCGGTGGCGAGGGCGAAGCGCACCATGCCACGGGAGTGCAACTGCTTGACGAAGCCAGCGTAGTGAGAGATGGTGCGGAAGGCTGGGTCGGAGTAAGGGCGCACCAAGCCCAACTCCTTCCTGAGGCGGTCAGCGTCAGCTTTACTGCGACGCGAGTTGGCCAATAGATCCCCCAACCATGTGTGGTGCTCCGGGGCGAGCGCGTCCGACAGCTGCACTGGCGCCGCGCCCGTCTCGGGCCAGGACACGAGGTCCCTGTTGTAGGGCACGACCGGGGAGGAGTCGCCATATGTAATGGCATTCCCACAGAGCTCGCGGAGGCCCCCGCGGGCGCTGACGTCCTGCGGCTTGGGCCCCAGCGCGACGCAGTTGTCCAGCACGCGCTCCTTCGCGAGGGCCTGGGTGACCGCGTGCAGCTGGGCGGGCCCGTCGTAGGAACGGCCAGCCATGAAGTTGAGGGACTCGATAGCGTGGTTGGCGAGCCTAGCGCTGTGCTGAAGCCGCTGACGCCGTCGCTGAATAGCCCGGGAGCCGCCAGGCAAGCTGGCGGGCACGTCGAGCGGGGAGAGAGGGAAAATGTCTCGCTGACGACTGGCCACCATCTTGGGCCAGGAGCGAAGGGCCTGCACTGGGAGCTCCCGCGCGCGGCCAGGGCGCGGGCAGCAGCCTTGTCCTGTCGAGCGGCCGCGCGGCTCACGAGCCGCTGCCGCGGCCCGGCCGCGGCCCGCGGCCCGGCGGCGGCCTCGCGAGCGCCCTCTCCTCCCGCGCCTTGCGGCGCTCCTTGGCCACGGCGTTCTCGGCGGCGACCTGCTCCGAAATCCACTTTGCGAGTGCCGGGCACGCCGTGACCCCTCGAGTGTTCTGCAGCCCCGTGAAGAAGTAGCTCTCGTCATGCTGGCCCTCGGGGCCCGACGACCCGAGCAGAACGTCCTTGAGCCTCTCCTCGCACAATTGGATCTGGCGGCAGATGAGTTCGAGGGCGGCGATGTTGCTGGCGTCCAGCTGGTCGTAGCACAACGCAGTCTGGATGATCTTCGACATCTCGGAGTGAAGCAGCATGATGGGGTCGTCCAGCCCGAGGCGGCAGGCGGAGCGGAACGCGATGTGGTGCCCCACCGCCGACCCGCCGTTCTCCAGCATGTAGTTGGCGCACCACAGGACCGTGCACGGGCCCGGCACGACCCAGTCTGGCCAGGTCTGCTGGCGCATGGCCCTGACCCCGTCGCGGAACTCCTTGTGGCGTCGGCCCTCCTGGTCGTAGGTGACGGCCAGCGTGCGGAAGTCGTCTCCTGCTGCAGCTGGTGGGAGCCTGGCGCCTCCGGCGAGTGCTGCGTGGAGGCATCCGTGCCCGGCAGCAGCGGCGGCGGCGGCAGCGCCGCCGTCCGCGGCACCCGGTGCGGGGGCCCCCGCTGCCGGGCCAAGGGCGGCCGCGGCGGCAGCTGCTCCAGCAGCCGCTGCGAGAGGTGCCGGAGCAGGAGCCCCGAGGACGAGCGGAGGCGCCAGAGCGCCGGCGAGGCCTGCAGGCCCTGCTGCAGCAGCAGGTGCAATGGGCGCAGCTGCTGCAGCGGCCACGGCGGGGCCCAACCCGGCGGGCACGACAGCGCCGGCGGCCCCGGCGGCGGCCAGGGCGGCGTCGTGCTCGGCGACGAGCCTGAGGGCCGCAGGGCGCAGCGCGTGGAAGTCGGCGAGCGTGAGGGGCTGCACGAAATCGTACACGGGGATCCCGGCTGCCGCGGCCGGCGGGGGCCCCCCGCCAGGAGCCCGACGAAACCAGGCGCGGATGTCCGTGTTGGCGGGCTCCAGCTCTTCCACGTACAGGTCGTTGTCGGGAGTGACCACCACTGCGTGGAGAGGCTGTATCTGAGAAACACCCACCACAGTGCGGCCGTGCAGCAGAGGAGGATGGACCGCGTACTCGACGAAAAGCTCATCACCCTCAATCATTTAATCACGCCTGAACCCCGCGGCTGCTGGTGCGCACGGCTGCCAGCAGGCAGCACAGAGGGCGCTGGCCGCGGCGCCGGCGGAGGCTGCTCCGCCAGGGCGCGTCGGCAACACCCAAGCCCGGCGAGCAGCCAGCGAAGCGCCTCCACGAGCAGCGGGCCCGCGAGCGACACGGCAAGCTGCTGCACCGGCTCCTGCCCGGCGCCCGCCGAGCACTCCTGGAGCAGGGCGGCGCACTCCTCGATGGAGGGCGGCCGCTGCTCCACGGTCGGCTCCGCGCACGGCGGAGCGGGCTGGACCCAGGCGGCGCAGGCCTCGGCTGAGGGCGCCTCTGGCTCCAATGGCACCTCCGCGGCCGGCGGAGGATCGGGTGGTGGCGGCCCGCCACCAGGGGGCGCGAGCCCGCGCGAGGCTGGACCGAGGGCGAACCCGGCCAGGAAGAGGGCGATCGATGAAATCCAGGCCTCCTCTGGCCGCATCTCGAGAGAAAAGGCTGCGGATGGCAGATAAAGTTATCAGATGGTGGAACACACAGATAAAATTATCAAGCGGCTCCGAGATGGACGTCGTTGTCCAGCGGCACTCATTCTGCTCCAGGATTAAAGTTCAAGAACACCCATCATCAGCCTCGCCATCATTAGCATCATATTCATACTCATCATCCTGATTATGTATAATCCTCACCAACAACATCGTCACTCGCATCATCATCCTCATCACCGTCGTCTCCGTCATCATCACCATCACCATCATCGGCATCATCAATATGCCTTAGCCCCATTATCATCCTCCTCCTCATCCTCACCACCGCCAACAACATAATATTTCTCAACGTCACCATCCTCATCATCATCATGCTTGTCCTCATCCTCATCCTCGTCGTCATCATCATCATTATCAGCAGCAGCATTATCGCCGTCTCCGTCACCATCACCATCACCACCATCAGCACCGTCATCATCATTTTCACCCTCATGATGTCATCAACATCATATTGCCACCATCATTATCACCATCATCATCACCCTCATCCTCATCCTCCTCATGCTCATTACTATGTTCATCGTCATCCTCATCCTCATCCTCATCATCCTCCCCATCAGCATCATCATCATCAACAACAACAGCATCATCAGCAGCAGCATCAGCATCATCATTATCAGCAGCATCATCATACTCTTTATCATCCTCCTCATCCTCATCCTCATTCCCTATCCTCGTCCTCATCCTCATCCTCCTCGTCGTCGTCGTTGCCCTTGTTACCGTCCTCTTCAAGCTTCTTTTCCTCCTCCTCCTCAAACTCCGTTATCCAAGTGAGCGTTTTTTTTATTCGGCGTTCCGACATTGGGCGGAAAGGGGGTGGGTCTGGCTCCAGACCTCTGCTTAGTGCGACTGTTTGCAAGAGTGCTGCCTCTGGGGGAGACTCCACCCGCTCGAAACACGCGCCAAAAAACAGCCAAGATCCACTCCATGGGGGGGCGGAGGGGGGGGTTCGAGGGCCCACGCCGATCGGCAAAACAATGAATGAAAAAACGATCACCTTCCCTCTCCTCGCTCCGTTCTCCAGCCCCCTCCCGTGGGCGCGGGGCCTCAAGGACCTTGTCCCGAAGCACCACCGCCTCGGGGTTCGGGGTCTTGGAGCACCTCTTGCCAGGAGGGAGGCGGGCCCTGAGGCGGGTCCTGCTTCGGGCCCTGGCTCCTGGGCCAGGAGGAGGAGGAGGAGGAGGAGGAGGAGGAGGAGGAGGAGGAGGAGAAGGAGGAGGAGGAGGACGGGGACGGGGACGGGGACGGGGGGGGAAGCTCTTTGGCGGCCCCGGAGCCCGTGGAGGGCCCAGGGCGGCCCACGACGGCGAACACCTGAGGACCCGCTTCCCTCGGCATACCTCTGCCCTGGGATTCGCTGGTATGATTATGTTCGATCCGCAGCCCTGGAAGTGCCTGACCGCTTCCCTGGAGGGAAATTCGATCCATGCTGACTTGACCCGGAGCCAGGAAAAGGCCCAGGGGTTTATAGTCCCGGCTGATCACAATTCGGGGGCGGCCAAGAGGGGGGCGTCCAAGAGGGCGGGGGTGCAAATCATGGCCGGCGGCATGTGAGCGGTCCTTGGGGGGGCCAGGGATGCAATGAAATAAGAAGAGGCGCCCTGAAATCTGGGAAAATATCATGGCCCCCGCCATGATATCCCCCCCCTTAGTCATCAACCCCCTCTTCGCCGCCCCCGAACAATGTCGACCCCCAAAGGTCTGGACCGCTTCCCCGGGACCGGTGCTTCCTCCCGACTCGTTTTGTTGACGGCCCCGAGACCTGGCGAGGGCCTCAGAGCCCAAAAACAGTGAAAAATCACACCGCGAGGAGGAGCCAACCGAAGAATCACATCGTCGGAGATCTGGGCTTCCGCCGCGGCCAGCCTGGCGTAGTAGTCGACGACCCCAGTGGCGTCGGACCTTGGAGAGGCCACCACGCCGACACCGGGGTTGCTCTCTCCCACTCTCTCTCTCTCTCTCTCTATCGCTCCCTTCCGCTGGCGCTCGCGCGCGCAGGAAGCGGAAGGACAACGAGGGAGGAGGAGGAGGAGGAAGAGGAGGACGACGACGAGGAGGAGGAGGAGGAGGAGGACGAGGAGGACGACGAGGAGGATGAGAAGGAGGAGAGGAAGACAAGGAGGATTAGGAAAATATGTCTGTTTTACCCCAAAGGACACAACCCACCAACGAGAAGGTGCATGCCTGGAAAAAGTCCATGCGCGTGTCGGGCGTCCACTAGAAGGGAAACTGGCACGCAGAGGATGAGGAGGTGGAGGAGGAGGAGAAGAAGAAGAAGAAGAGGCAAGGGCGCTGTAAAAACATCCCCTGCGGCCCAGCCACTGCGAATTACAAGGGAGAGGAGGCAGGAGGCAGACGAGAAGCAGGAGGAAGGACGATGAGGGGCATGAGAAAAAGGATGCCAAGGACAAGGAAAAATCACAGGAGGAGGAACGGATATGAGGACCAACAGGGTGACAAATGCTGCCTTCGGTGGCTCTGGGGTACGGCAATGGGGGCTCTACCCCCTCCAACAAATCCAGAGCAAGTTGTTTCCGCAACGCGTCGGCGCCCCGAGAATCCCCAATTTCAATGTTCACGCCAGAGCTGGCCACGTTTATCTTTCTTCCTTCGGAGCCCGCGCACGCGTGGCCGAGCACTGAAATGTCGGCACCAGGGGGTGGATGATCTTCAAACTGGCTTTCGAGGTCGCGTGGGCTTGTTATCGAGTGGGGGGGGCCTCGCGCGCGCACGCGGCTGCCTCCATAAGGTTAGAGGGAAGACGGGAGAAGAGGGGGCACGTCAGAAAGAAGGGCTCGGTCGCAGGGCGACGGCGGGAGAAGTGGGCAGGGCCGTGGCTCCCCGTGGGACATAGGCATATGCTTACAGGCGAGCACGCATGCCAATGCCCTTTACTTGCTTGTCATGCTGACATCATAGTATTGTCCCGGCTGCTCGCCGAAACGCTTGTCGCATCCCTCTCTTCATGCCAATCCTGTCCCGTCTCATTGTCCTCCTCCTGCGCCCTTCGCTCTCATTGATATCCTCCTCGTCCCTCCTCCTCCTCCTCCTCTTCCGTCTCGTCCGCCTCCCCCTCCTCATCCTCCACCTCCTCATCCACCTTCTCCTGCTCTTCGTCCTCCGCTTCCACCTTCTCTTTCTCTTCCTCCTCCTCCTCCTCCTCCTCCTGCTCCTCATCCTCAGTCTCCTAGTTCACATCCGTTCCGATATCAATCCCGATTAGACACACCAGCGCCATCACCATCCCCCTAGTCCTGCCTATGAAACGGGACGTGCTGGGGACTGATGAAGGACGGGGGGTGGAGGAACGTGTTGGTGGTGTATTCGGTTTGACGCAGGACGCTGGATTGCGACATTCGCTTGCGCTGCGGTGATATAAGCAACATTGAAAAAGGTGATCATGCTGTTCATGCCCACCGTGGCGCATGGGGGCATCGGTCCCAGAGCATGGATAGCCTCTCCACCATCAAGGAGAACATGAAAAACATCAAACTGCCTCACAATGGAGACAACCACTCGGGCTCCAAAATCTTATCTGGACGGCAACCGTTCTCATGTTTGGCTGGCAAATGCGTAAACCCAACAATGAAGCCTCATCAGGCCCAACCTACGTAAATCCAGTCGAAAGTCGGACAAGTCAGCCTTATCTGGCCCAGACATTTGGATAGACCGACCCATGTAGCAAGGCGGACGACACCAACAACCAGCCGACGTCCTTGTTTGAAACGGAAATAAGCTGAAGTCTTGCGAGAAGCCATCGCGATGCTGCTACCACACGAGCGTGCAAGAAAGGATGGAAGCTTGAAATATTGCCAGAATCGACCACGAGACTGCCATCACACAGGCTGGCACCAATGGAAATACGTGGTTGATAGCAAGACCAACATAATTTGAAACGTGCATATTGAGCACACTGGAGAGCAACAGCCCCGGCCACCCTCTGAACTCCATTTTGCACCTGCGCTGCTTCATTAGTTTGGTTTGGGGGGATCTCTACGAGGCCCTTGCCACCAGAGGCAGCTGAAGTATGTGTCGAACACGTAACAGCCTCCTTCGTCCTGATATTCCCTTTCGGTGCGATCTATCAGGCTACGGCAACTGTTTCCCGACACGGCTGGAGCGTGAGCCCCCCATATCTTGACCGGCCCCGCCCTAGCTTTTCATAATACCCTTCAGGAAATACCCAATGCTATTTCCAAGTAGCCCGAAACCTTTTTATCAACAATCCACCACCACACCAAATACCCGCACCAACTACTCCAAGACAGAATGAAATAACCAAATATCAACAACAGGTATCCGCCTGGCGAAAGACCCAACCATATGCAGCTGTGAGTACCGCAGTTGTTGGTATCGTCTTGAGTAGAGCTCCCCATGGGCCACGAAACGCTGTACTGGGTGGGGGAAACCGCATGTGGACTTTGCCACCAGGGCCTTCCGCGTAGCCCACCATGAGCCACGAAGCGCTGTACTGGATGGGAGAGACGCTTGCGAACTTTGCCACTGCAGCCTTCGGTGGAGCTCCCTATGGGGCCGCGAAATGCTGTTCAGAATGGGGGTCCCGCGTGCGAGAGCAGCCACCAGGGCCTTCGGTGGAGCTCCCTATGGGGCCACGAAGCGCTGTACTGGGTGGGGGAGACGCATGCGAACTTTGCCACAAGGGTCTTCGGTGGAGCTCCCTATGGGGCCACGAAGCGCTGCACTGGGTGGGGGAGACGCATGCGGAGACGCATGCGAACTTTGCCACCAGGGCCTTCGGTGGAGCTCCCTATGGGGCCACGAAGCGCTGTACTGGGTGGGGGAGACGCATGCGAATTTTGCCACAAGGGTCTTCGGTGGAGCTCCCTATGGGGCCACGAAGCGCTGCACTGGGTGGGGGAGACGCATGCGGAGACGCATGCGAACTTTGCCACCAGGGCCTTCGGTGGAGCTCCCTATGGGGCCACGAAGCGCTGTACTGGGCGGGGGAGACGCATGCGAACTTTGCCACAAGGGTCTTCGGTGGAGCTCCCTATGGGGCCACGAAGCGCTGCACTGGGTGGGGGAACCGCAAGCGAGTTCGGCCACTGGGGCCTTCGGTGGAGCTGCCTATCAGGCCACGGAGCGCTGTACTGGCTGGGGGGAACGCATACTGATGAGGGTAGAGGCAAGCAAGGAAGCTCACTGGGGCCTTCGGTGGAGCTCCCTATGGGGCCACGAAGCGCTGTACATCGGGGGGGGTCCCGCATGCGAGAGCAACCACCAGGGCCTTCGGTGGAGCTCCCTATGGGGCCACGAAGCGCTGTACATCGGGGGGTGTCCCGCGTGCGAGAGCAAGAGCAACCACCAGGGCCTTCGGTGGAGCTCCCTATGGGGCCACGAAGCGCTGTACTGGGCGGGAGAGACGCATGCGAACTTTGCCACAAGGGCCTTCGATGGAGCTCCCTATGGGGCCACAAAGCGCTGTACAGCGTGGGGGTCCGGCGTGCGAGAGCAGCCACTGTGACCTTCGTTGGAGCTCCCTATGGGGCCGCGAAACGTGTGGTGTGTGTGTGTGTCAAAGTGAACGAGGAGGGGGGGAGAGGGGGATGGGGGAGAGGAGAGGAGGAGACGCGGGGCGCTGTCTCGTCAAAAACGAGGACCCAACACCACAAGATGGCTGGTCATACAAACAAGCGCGCGCAAGGAGGTATCTCTGTTTGTATACGCATACATACACATATATCTGTACATGTGTGTATCTATGCATGTGCATATGCAGATATGCATATGTAGGTATACATATATGTATTTGTATGTATATGTATATATGTATATGTATATATGTATATGTATGTCTATATATATGTTTATATATACATATATATGTATATGTATATATAATGTATGTATCCGCCACCGTGCCGTTGGGCACGGTGTGGGCGCGTTCTCAGCTCCTTGGCCTCAGCCCTCGGCGCGCTGGCCCTCCGCCCATGAGGCTTCTCTCGCGGCCCCCGGGCCCCCAAGTGTCCGGCATGTCTCCCGGGGCGCGCCCCGCGTGCCCCCATTGGGCTCCTCCTCCTCCTCCTCCTCCACCTCCTCCTCCTCCTCCTCCTACTCCTCCTCCTCCTCCTTCTGCTCCTCCTGCTCCTCCTCCTCCTCCTCCTCCTCCTCCTCATCGTCCTCTCCTCCTCCTCCCTCCCTCCTCCTCCTCCTCCTCCTCCTCCTTTCCTCCTCCTCCTCCTCCTCCTCCTCCTCCTCCTCCTCCTCCTCCTCCTCCTCCTCCTCCTCCTCCTCATCCTTCTCCTCTTTCTCCCGCGCGCCTCCCCGCGCGGACTTCTTGGAGGCCCAGGAGGGCCCCAGCCAGGGCGGGCCAAGAGCCGGAGGGTTCCAAAAGGTGGTTTTGGGGGCAAGGGGTCTTCCAGAGAGCCCCCCAGGGGCCTCGGAACCGCCTCAAAGCAGGGGGTGCGAATCCCCTGGGGGACCCCCTCCTGGAAAACCGCCTCCCCAAAAACTCCCTTTGGAGCCCTGCGGAAGAGGGCCCCAAGGGGCCACCAAGACAGGCCAAGAGGGCCCCCGGGACGCCCAGTGATCGCTCCGAAACGCCCAGGATGGACTCCCAAGAACGTTCCGAGACAACCCCAACGGTCCTCCCAGAGGGCCCAAAGACGGCCCAAGAGTGCCCAAGACGGCCCAAGAGGCGCCCGAGACGGCCCAAGAAGGTCCAACCACGGTCCCAATAGGGGTCCAAGAGGGGGACCACAGACCAAAAATTCTAGTCTTCCGCCCCTAAAGGGCCGCAGGAGGCCCCAAGAGAGCTCCAAGAGGCTCCCAAGAAGCCCCCAAGAGGTTCCAAGAGGCTACGAGAGGCCCCCAAGAGGCCCCAAGAGGCCCCCAAGAAGCCCCCAAGCGGCTCCCGAGAGGCCCTAAGCAGACCCCCCCAAAACAATCCTGAAAACTCTGACCGGCAAGCCAAGCACGGTGGCGGGATGGGCCGAATGCCATTTAGTGTTGATTTCCTGGTGGCTAAGCTACCATTTACAAGAAAGGGCATAGGAAAAGGGGAAGGAGGACCATCTTCCGTGGCGCATAGTGGAGTCAACTGCCATGCGGTCCGCCGCCCGCCCACTTAGGCGCGGTAGAAAGACTAGGGTGAAAGGAGCAAAACGTGCTACCGGCTCGTGCCCCAGAGGCCACAGACAGGCAGCAAAACTGGGAACAGGGGGGGAAAGCCAGGCAGCGGCCAAGGAACCCATCTGCCACTGGCAGATGCGATCGTTGCTGTTACGAGGAGTGGTGGTGGGCTGGGTGACGACCGTCGCTGCGCGCCGGGGCGTCAAAATCACGCTCTCGAGAACGACGAGGCGACGACGGGGAGGCCCACAAACCCGCCCGCCCCCTGACGGAGAGGCGGGGCCGCTGTGTCCCCGGCAGCGCCGCCTCCAGGTCGCCCAGCTCGAAGAGCGCGCGCGCGCGCCGGAAGCTGGCCTGCCGCCGCGGAGGGGGGCAGAGCACGCCCAGACATCTCCCCAGATCAGCGACGATGTGAATCCTTGCAGGGGGCAGAGCACGCCCAGACATCTTCCCAGATCGGGGGCGTCCGAGAGGCGGGGCGTCCAAGAGCTGAGCGGGGGCCGCCCGCCCCCGGGCAGTCCTGGAGGCATGCCACGGCATAAAGACATGGTATAAGAATCGCTCGGCGCGGAGATCCCCACATGTGCATCTCGTACACCTGCCAGGTCTCGTTGAGGAAGAGTCCGCGTAGACGACGGGCGCGAAAACTGCGACGATGACGGCGACGACTTTAGCAACGTCCTCCTCCTCCTCCTCCTCCTGCAAAACCCCGAGGAGGGTTCTGCACGGGAGCCTGGTAACAATGATGCTGATAGGTCACCTTTATACTCCCGCACGGCGAAGCAAGTCTCGGTAGCTTCAGCCGTTAAACACTTGAGCCAAAGGCAACAGGGTTATTATTCCTCCCCAGTCACCTGCACGCTTGCATGTTAACACCCCCCCTCGGACGCCAGTCCGCACTGGCTGACGGGGAGGTGTCTTTAAACGCAAAGACAGGTTAAACCAAGCAACATGCTGCACACAAATCGTTATAATGCCGAATTCGAAAGATCTCGTGACAACGTTTACGAGCACCACGTTTCTCAGACATGCAACATGAGCTCAAGTAAACGTTCTTGCGGTTGCAAGTTTAAACGTAGCATCCAAAGCTTACACGGCAGGCTAGCATTTATGTGATTTTGATTGCTTTCGATTTTTATTCGCCAATACCTGCGGTAACTACAAAAGATGCACATGCACACATATTCAGCTCAACAAGCCACTGCAACACGATTGTTAAGCCGAGTTAAGAGGGGAGATGAGGGAGAGCGTAAAAGAACAGCATGCCGGTCACTGGTCGCCGTTTACGAGCGGCGCGGGCGCCTCACTGACGGGGTGCGTGCGCCCCTGGACCTCGGTAACCCACGATGCCCCACACTGGCCGCTGTGTAGGACGACACCCTGTTAAGGGCCTGCGTCGGGCTGTAATAGTCGGTGTCCAGGTACGCGATAATCCGCTCCTCGTCATCGAGCCAGCACCCCTCGTCAAAGCTCTTGATGGACCCGTCAACAATGTTGTGGTAGGTGCCGATGGCCCTCCAGTAACTGGCGTGGGGGGCCTTCAACAGAGGTTTACCACCTGGATTGTTGCGGAGGTGCTCCTCGACCGCAGCGCCGGTAAACGGGTTCACAGCCCAGGTCGGATCGGTAAGCCAGTTGGGGAAGTCGTCGCACGGTAACCATCCAAACCAGCAGAGCTTCTCACGATGGTCGCTTTTACGCTCGGTGATATGATCAGCAGGCCAATTGTCACGGTAAAGTGCCCTCATGGACCCCTGATCGTTAAGAGCGACATCTAGGATGGTCTGGTGCCAGTAGACTGGAGGCCTGTTGATGCTGCCCTTTAACTCCTCGGCGCTCCTGACCTCGAGGTCCTCGATGAAGTAGTTGCGGTAATACACCTGGAGCCCGTTCATGTAACGGCAATAGAGCTTGGCCAGGTCAGGCGTCGCAAACCGAATGACGGCAACTCCAGTCGAGATGTAACCGTGCGGCCCATAAGTGTCCTCCACCAGATGCTTAACAGAGACCACAGTGGGGTTGCCGTGGGGCAGCATCCCTGCCCACGTTAAGAGAAGGCCGTTAAGGTGCTTCTCGTTCATCTCCGGCACCTTGTTGACGTACACCTGCGTGTCTGGGCAACTGTGAACGTCAAACCACGATGAGTGAAGATCGTCAACGTGGAGTGGTGGCACGTATTCGTCGTCAAACAAGGACTGTACGTGCCCCACTGCGTCAACCCACTCGTCGTGCTTGGCCAACTCTTTCTCCGTCAACTGAGATCTCCAGCTGCTCGAACCCTTCAACACGGAGTAGCCGATGAAACCGTAAGCATGTTGGCCGTAGATGTCAACGAACACTTCATCGTAGTCGTTAAGCTCCCGCCCCGTGTTGCCCTGAATGGACCGACCGCCAGGAGTCGTTAATCCCGCCTTCGCCACATGCCCGACGAAGTTGCCCTCAAACCTGCGCCAGTTGTCGCGCGTCTTCATCGTTAATGCGACTACCTCCCTGGGGTTAGGTTCCGCCTTGTAGTTGACGTCGTGGTCCTCGCCCCTGTCGTTCACCATGGGCATGTGGCTGTTGACGTGGTACAGTGGGCGGTAAACAGCCCTGGCAATGTTCCGAGAGTATGCCGCAAGCTGGTCGTTCGTGCGGTTAACAGCTTGAGGCTGTGGTGGCGGGATGTGCTGGACCGATAACTTCTTGGGCTCCGGAGGCGGGGGCTTCATGCCGCTAACGCTGCTCGATGCACTTGACTCGCCAAGGCCCGGAGGAGGCGGCTTGGGCGCCCTCACGTTCACAACAGGGGCAGGACCTTTTGGTGCTTCGTCACGTTGACTGCTCTGCGCACGATCTTCATCCATCTTCATGCCGATCTGCAGTAACTCTTCCAATTCCCGTTTACGCTCACGCATGGCCTTGGGTGCTTTCTTGTAAACAGGTTGCGGCGCCATTGACTGAGGGATCTTATTCGGCGACGTGGACCGACCGTACCCTCCGGTCTTGGGTGTGGCGCCGGTAAGGCCCTGAGCCGGGGGCGCGCCCGAGGCCGCGGAAGCTCGGGCCAGAGGCTGGCTAGCCTCGGCCGCCGCAGTAACGGCAGCGGGTGGCGCCTTGGCGATTGCTGCCGTTGGGGGCAGCTCGGGCAACGGCGGAGGCACCTGCGGGATGATGGTAACCGAGGAACTGATCGGGTCATTCAAGAACCTCTGTAAACCTTCAAGTCTCTCGGTAACTCCCACCAACATGCGTAGTGCCGCACCCCGTTTGCCCTCGAAGTCCTGCAGGGGCGCGATGTTCTCGGTAAGGCGTCTGGCGGTGTTCAGGAGGTAACCAATGTTGTCGTTGATGCGCCTGTACTTGGTCGCATTCTCCGCCGCGTTAACCCCCGAGTCACGATTCTGGATGTTCAGCTCCGTAATCGTCGCCATCAGAGCGTTAATCTCGTCTTGCGCCCTCTTGAGATTCTCGTTGACGTCGTCACTGGCGTTGATCAACGCATCATTCTGCCGCGTTAAGTCCTCGATCCTCTGCGCCATGTCATCGGCGGCCCTTTGCACCTCGTCAACGTGTTTGTCGTAGGCCCCGTGAAAGTTAATCGCCATGTTAGTGAGGGTCACGGTAAACGCGTGGGCAACGTTGACGATGTCGTCAACACGGCGGTTGAGGTTCTCACGCGTAACCGGCCCATCCCCAGGCGGGCTCTGGTCGACCACGGAGCCGTTGATGGTGAGGTTGACCTGATGAGCCGCCATGCTTTCGTTCACGCCCAAGAGTGAGAGGTAATGGGTGGAGATGGCTTTAATCGAGGCAGCTTGCTTGATAGAAATGAGCTGCGAGTGTCAACATTCGGTGGCCGGCGCAAGATCATGCCTGCCTGTTAATGCACATTGATTCGTGTTTCGTAGGTGTGCGTTCATGCTCTCACGACTGACATACTTGGTTAATGCATCAGCTGTGTTCTCATGTGTTCCTACTTTCACAATACGGAGTACTCCCTCCTTTCCCTTCTGCTGTAACCACAGTTGACACACTTCAATATGTCTCACTTTCCCCAAGCCTCGTCTGCTCGCAATGGCAATCGCAGCCGTGGCATCACTCTTCAGGGTGATCTCAACTTCCAAGTTTAAATCTCTCAGTACTGCCTGAAGTCGTAGACCAACCGATCCTCCTTTTACCAGTCCATAATATTCCGCTTCCCCTGACGATAACGCAATCACACTTTGAGTTGTGCTCCAAGACTTTATAAGATGTTTACCCCACATCACTACTCCTCCACTCGTAGACTTCCTAGTTCGCTTGCATCCTGCGTAATCCGTGTCAGTCCAAATCGTTAATTCTCGGGGCTGTTCCTGATATTGGTACACATAACTGCTTCTGCTGTGGTACTTTAAATACTTGCCTAGCTTGACCAGACCTTTCCAAGAACCCATTGTTGGCTTTGACATGGTTCTAGCAAGCTCCTTCACTGAATACTGTATGTCTGATCTGTCTTGAGCTAAATAATTCGCTCTGGCCGTCAATGCCTGATACCTCTTAGTCATGCTGGGCGAAAGTTCTACCTCATCTCCCTCTTCAACTGGAATGCGCTCACCTGGCACTTCAGTTCTCACTTTTACTCCCTCTAGCTCAAGCTCTTTCACAATTATCTCTGCATGCCTTTGATCCGCCTCATATCTTAACCCTTCCTCAGTCCATTCGACTATCCTGTTAAGAATCCGGATCGCCTTCATGTCCTCCTTTCCTGGTCCAAGTCGTCCTCTCACTTTTACCTCAAACTCCTCCTTTATTTCATTTTCAAACCAATCGAGATCATGGTCACCTCCTAATAGCGCGAAGTCATCCCCATGGACCGTCAACCATAAGGCTCGAATCTCATGTTTGAATACGCATGGTGACGCAACTCCACTCTTAAACCCAACCTCGATAGCAAAGTCCATGTAACAGTCTTCCCAGTTGCTCGCCGCGTCCCTTGTTCCGTATATTGACTTTAATAGTTTTCCGCACATGCCTGGTTCATGATCCTCGTCTGGTAATCTGATAAATATATCTTTCTTTGCCGGAGCGTAAAAGTAAGCTCGTTTAGTGTCAATGAATGCCAACTTTAATCCTTTCTCGCGCTCGCCGTTCATGAATCCAACTCCTCCGGTAAATGCCATTGAAAAAAGCAGTTTCTGTGCCTCCAGTGGAGGTGTGGCAGCAAATATATTTCTTTCCTTGGAATTGTATTTAACCTGCTGGGCCACTAGCCTTGACCTGTGGTCTGGGCTCAACTCATCTCCTTTGTTAATGTCTATCCACCTGGTTCCGATGGGTGCCTTCCCCGTAACTTGCCAGCATACTTCTTCTTTCACTTTTTCGTAAACTTTGTGTTTTCTGAATTGTCCCATTTCTTCTTGGCGTGCCTTTACAGTCAGTTTAGGATCAAGTTCGTTTCCAGTAACATCGTCCCAGGCTTGAGTTATCTCTCCATTTTCCTTGTGAACAACGTTGACCATATTCATGGGGAGAGGGTTAACTGTGCCGATCCTTTCACGCGCTGCACAGGTGCTGGGCGTCTTGAGCCAGCCCCCATGTTCACATGCGCTGCATTTCCACTTGTGTGGAGCAATCTCGCCAACGGCCTCATACGTAAAGGTGGTGGAAGTGTTAACTGGTCCCTTCTTGAACATTCTCCTTCTCTCTCTCCCTGTTATTTCGTTCACGGGCCTGTCCTCGATAACCTTTCCCGTGTCTATGTCAATGGTAAGTCTCCTAACGCATGAACTCCATTGTGGTCCATTTGGTCCTGGCAGCATCAGTCTTTGAGTTCCATAATCCTTTCTCGTCCACGTTAACTGATGTTTGTGTTTTCTATCTTCGTTCACATATTCACATGCCCAGTTAGTCTCGCTTATCTGCATTTCACTTTGCTCCTCTTCGTCAACTTCCATGTGTGTTGCTTCTTCTTCTTTAAACGTGCCTCCTTGGCGTCCGTCACTCTTCATTTGTCGCACAAGCCCTCTCAGTATCGCTCGGCACAATTTGTCTGGGTAAACTTCTGATCTGTGAGTTCTTCCGCCACCAGTTAACTCCATGTGTCCATGTTGCCCTTTGCATCTCCAGCTTAACTCGCGACCTATGGCCGGACTGTTTGTCATGAACTTGGTCGGTTTCTTAATGAACATCTCTTCACCTTTGACCATTTGCTTTAAGTCGTAACAGCACAAATCTCCATTGTAGATTTTAACATCTTTGTTCCTGAGCAACCGTTGCACGGTTGAAGTACCCCAACTGGTCGCCCCCGCGGGGTGTTCAAATAGAAAGTATAAACCATTTCGCCGTTGAATTTCGCATAGCTCCATTGCGAACGTCAAATGCTTGATCCCGTAATCCAATATTTGTTTTACTCGATCAGTGCCTAATCTTTTAAAGTTGAACGTCTGAAGTCTGCTGAAAGCTGCGCACATGGGGCTCGCCACCAGTAACAGGGCTGCTTTGGATTTGACGATCTTCTTCGCTTTCGCTCGCATAGCTGGCACATTAAAGTCCCATGGGTTACCATGTTGATCCCGCGTTGTCAAGTCCATCGCTAACCCCGGTATCAGTCCCATTTTCTCTGCCATTCCTGTAACTCTCACCGGCGAATATGCCTCGGTCACGTGCGCCTGAGTTTCATGTTGACTAGCTCTATAAAGCTTGGTGACTCTCCTCACCTCGTTTAATTGATGCACGACGTTCAATTCCCCGCTTGTCAGCCATTCAACCAGCTCAGAGTTGAATCCCATCATGTTAAGCCCCGATCTGATATCGTTCACCTCCGACATGTCTTCATCTTGTTCTGGATTAAGTTGACGATGTTGAGTTGCCTGTTGATCTTCTTCGTCGTGATCGCCCTCTGCTTTTCGTTTGATGGGTTCACTTGGGGGGTCATTCATTTCTTCATCTTCCACTTCAAACTCGGTCCATCCGGTCCAGTAACCGTTAAAGGGGTTTCCCATGGCCCATGTTTGATCATCTCCCTCTTCACCATACCAAGCGTCTTCGTGCTCATGTATTTCACCACTCTCAATCATGATGGCATGGGTAAATCTTCTGGGCTTAAGTTTGTCCCAGTTTACAGGACATCCACCATTGGTGGGAAAGGCTAACTCTTTTCTTGGTCGCCGGTGTTGACATATAACCTTGTTTCCTTTCACTACCCACTCATCCTTTGCTTCCTCAACTTTAGCGCTCGGCGGGGGTGGCACGTTGGTCCTCAGTCTTTTCGCTTGACTTTCTAATTCTTGATTTTGATGTTCCGGCGCACGGCTTTTACCTTCGAGTCTCAGTTGGGCAGATGCTAGCCTTGCCTGGATGTTTGGGCTCTCTTGTTTCTTTAACCACTCGATAACCCGAGTCCTGCAATCAGCGTTATGTGGCTTGTGCTCTTTGTCTCCTCTAATGAGACACTTACATCCGTAACATCCCGGCGTCGGTCCCATTTTTACATATTCATGCTTCTTTACAGCGATTCCTCGTGCAATAAGTGGCTTCGCCTCAGGTGCAGTTAACTCTTGCTCTGGTAGGTCCATGGGTACCATGATTCTAGACTGTAATTCCATTCCTGCCGTACTGGGGTCAGGCTGCCAAGGTAACCCCTTCATCTCGGCGATCTCGACAATATTCCATCTTTCCGCCTCACTTCCTTTTCGCTTAAACTCGTGCGCCTTGATTCCCAATAATCAACTCCTGACTCTTCTCGTTTATGCCCAAAAACACTCCACTTTCCCATCTCATTTCAAGCTTCTCGCGGCCCTTGTGTGCAGGCGTCTTTAAGTACATGACACATTCGCCAAATTCAGGAATTTGCTTATTAAACTTTCTTCCCCTGCACCTTTCATGGGCTGTCTTCCCATCTGTATCTATCGTGAACTTGTTAATCAGAGAAGACGCATAGCTCACCAGCCACGGTATTATCGGGTGACTCTCACCAAACTCAGTCTTATAATTGGCATCCAAAGCACTCTTTAACGTTCTGACTTGACCCTGCACCGTTCTAACAGCCCTCTCGATTTCACCGTTGGCCTTTGAGTCGCCCGCTGGACTGACTTCAACACCCATGTCAAGGTCACACGACGCTTTGATTCTATTGGCCAGTGCCGTAATTGCTGCTTCTCCATCGCTTTTGAGAATAACCTTCTTATATCCGGTAAAGCTAATCATATCACACCCCACCTTTACTGAGTATGAGTCCATTCCTTTTTTCATCAACACTCTGCTCCACGTTAATTTGGTCTCCCTGCAATGCATGGCCAGAATTGGATTGCCATTACTGGCACTTTCACCTTCTTCCTTTTTTCCTTTAAGCCACATGTAGTCCATTGAAATCACTGGCACGTTTCCGCTCCCTTCTCTTTTGCGTCTACGGTGATTGCGCCCGCGTGCTTTTCCTCTAACACAATGTGGGCACCAGCTTCTGTAAGGTAAAAGCGTCGTGTTGTGCGTCTCAACTTCCTCCTTTGAGGGTCTCAGGTCACAGTAAACTTTCTTCGGTAACTCTGCTTCATCGCTCACAAATACATCTTCCACATCACTCAACTCACTCTCGTTGCCCCCACTTTCACTCCCTTCGTCTCCTTCGGTATTAAAGACGTTTAAGTTTTCGCTTGGTCTTACGGGTAATGGGGGGCTTAGTAGAACAGGTCCGCCTCCAGGGTTCCCGGCCGCGGAAAACCCTCAGCTGCGTTCACTTCGCTTCTGGGATTAACAGCTTCCGCTGGTCCCCTCGGCACCGTAATGTTAAACTGAAGCGTGCCGTTCTTGTCGTGGATAGTTGTGAATTTGCCTGTGGCCTTATTCATGATGTGGCTCAGGGACCTCCCGTTGAGATCCTTGTCAAACACAACTCTATTTCCAACGTTTACCATTTCTCTGACGGATCCCAGCACTTTGTTGACTTCCGCTACCTGGATCGGCATACTGACTGCGTTCCCATGTTCATTTTTGCCCGTGATCACTCGTTGACCATAATTCTTTATCGTCGTCCCATTCGCTGCGCTGTAATGTCTTCCTTGCTTTGACGCATCCGCGTGCTTAATGGGGAAATAGGTGCCAACCTTGGGGGGCCCCACTGTGTTATACGCCCCAGAGTCCACGGTAACCACGATTGTCTCATGCGTTGCACTCAGCGGTGGCACCGCGTTAATTTCTGGATCACAGTCTCGCATTTCAATTAGCCCAATTTCTCTGCATTTGTCTAGCCAACTTTTTTCCTGTTTTATACTTTTACTTATCCTCTGGTCCCATTGACTGACATGATTACAATCTCCGTTACATTGATGCTCCTGGTAAATTCTTTTCATGCCCATCGCAGTCCTACGCGCCATTTTCATTCTGGCATATGAGGGCAGATCCCATTGCCCGTTAACCTCCTCAGTTGCGAATGGGTTCAGTGGCACGTTCACTTCGTCCTTCAACTCAACGCTGAGAACATGTTGCGGTTGGCCGAACGAGGTAGTTTTTTTCACTTTCAGCGTTCATTGTAAGTCTCTCCTGCTCAACTTCGTTGGCGGTCTTCTTGGAGCCCGGGCAGTTAATGGCGATGTGCCCTTTGGCACCGCACTTGCAACACTCACGCTCGCTATGGGGAGTGAATTTTCCTTGGCCTCCATAACTTCCACCCCACGAGCCACTTCCTTTACCACTTTGTTTACCGCCGATCTTACCTTTCACGTAGGATCCGTAGGTGGCCCGGTAACCTTTGCCTTTTCCGCCTTTGCCGCCTTTACCTCATTTGGTAAACTGTTTAGGTCTTGTGCAATTTCTGGCTAAATGGCCCACGCCTCCACAATTGTAACATTTGGGGCCCGCGCCTTTACCTTTGCCTTTGTTTGCGGCGTCAACTTCTTCATGGCCCCCACTGTCACTCTCATTGGCCCAAGACCCGTAACTCCACGATCCTTCTTCTGGCCACCAGTTTCCGTCCTCGTCAACCCATCCTGTTTGGTCCCAAACATTTTCGGACCCTTGACCCATCTCGTTGATGTTCCCAATGTCCATCGCATCTTTATTTTTTGTGTCTGAATCGAGTTTCTTCTTACGCGCCCAGTCTTCGCACTTGGAGTATAACTTCTGGAATGAGTCAATGTTAAGCGCGTCGGGCGTTCGCCAGCACGCCTGCTGCCACTCGTCAAACCAATCGTTCGCATGCACCATTATTGCTCTGAGTGCGGTGACTTTAAAAGGAAGAGGCAGCGAGTAATCTTTGCCGTACTTTCCAAGGTTTTCTGCCAATGCGCTCCACTCCTCAAGTCGGGTAACGGTGTCAGTAATCTTCTTGGGCGGCTCAGGGTTCATGGCGTGTGTCATCTTTGATGACAGAGTCGCTCCCGCAACGGCCGAGTACCATTTGTAGACCTTTTGCCAAGCCACGATTCCATCTCCATCCATAAGTCCCTTTAATATTCCTCTCGCTTCTGCACCTTCGAGCTTCTCGTTGAGAATGTACCATAAGTCTTCCTCCATTTGAGTTTTGTCTCCCTCGGTAAACTCGTACTCTCCTTTGTTGTCATCCTCTGCTTGTTTAGCTGAATTCGCCTTCAAGTATTCGCTCGCTGTTAATCGGCCGTTCATTACGCGTATGATGTCATCATCGTCCTCCTCTGTTACAACTCCGTCGAGCGTCTCCAACTTCTTGTTTAGCATCTTCAGCGCCGGTCTGTAACTCGGTTTTACTTGGGCCAATGCGTTTAAGAACTTGTCGTTCCAGTCTCTGAACTTTGCTCTTTCTCCACTGAAGTTCTTCAACGCCTGTAATGCCTTATATTCGCTTATCGGTTTACCGCTCCCGAGCTTGCTTCCACTTCCTCCTTTAATTGCTTCCGAGAGCTGACCAAATTTTTCAATCAACTGTTCTTGTACCTCGCTGTTGGTCTCCAACTCGGTAACTCTTTCCACCAGTCTGCGAGCATCCCTTTCAAGTGCAGCATTTCTTTTCGTAATCGCTAACAACATACTGTTGGTCTTATGAGCACTCTGTAACATTTGGAATGCCTCGGCGTTCGATACCTCCCTTCGGTCCTGTGTCACTCGCTCGTTGATGAACGTTGCGAGTCCGAAATGGTTCGCGAGTAACGCTGTCTGGACGTAACTGAAGTCTCCGCTCAGGTACGCTTGCTCACACAGGTCGTTGAATCGGTTGGGGTCCATGTTGACCCATGCGTCTCTGTCTGCCGGCACATTGATGTTAACCGGCGGGTCGCCCTGCCCAGGCCTAGCTGCAGCGGCCGCCGCCGCCGCCATGGCAACCGCGCTCCGCTACCATGCAAAACCCCGAGGAGGGTTCTGCACGGGAGCCTGGTAACAATGATGATGATAGGTCACCTTTATACTCCCGCACGGCGAAGCAAGTCTCGGTAGCTTCAGCCGTTAAACACTTGAGCCAAAGGCAACAGGGTTACTATTCCTCCCCAGTCACCTGAACGCTTGCATGTTAACACCTCCTCCTCCTCCTCCTCCTCCTGCTCCTCCTCCTCCTCCTCCTCTGGGCACCTTTCGAGAGAGATGAGGGAAACACTCGTGGAAACGCGAGGGAGCATGCGATCACCAAAAGAACAATACTGATAATGAATATGAGCGTGGGTGATATGGGTGTGATGGAGTCTGAGTGTGGGCGAGGCCAGGTACGATTGAGTTTGAATAGGAGTGGATCAGTGTATGATCGAGTCTGAGTACGAGTTGGTCCGAGCATGCGTAAGTCTAAACAGGAGTGAGTCTGAGTGCGAGTGAGTCTGTCAGAATGTCTGAGTGTGACTGGGCCAAATAATGAATTTGATGAATCTGGGTCTGGACATCACTGAGTCTGAGAACGAGCGAGTCTGCGTGACAGTGAAACTGAGAATGGGTGAATCTTAGTGTGAGAAAGTCTGAATGTGAGTAAGTATGGGCGTGGGTGAGTCTAAATATGAGTATGATGAGTCTGACTCTGCATATGAATGATTATGAATACGAGTGGGCTTGAGTATAAATCAGCCCGAGGGTGGGCGAATCTGCGTGTGAGTAAGTCCGAATGCGCGATTCGTCCGAGTGCGGTTGAGCCTGGATGTGAGAGAGTCTGAATGCGAGTGAGTCTAAGAATGCATGTCTGGGCATGAGAGAATCTGAATATGGTTGAATCCGAGCGCGATGAGTGAATGAGAATTGGGAAAACGTGCTGATGAGTAAGTCTGAGTCCGACTGCGGCTGAGTGAGGGAAACGAGGTGGAGGTAGTGAGTGAGTGAGAGAGCGAGTGAGTGAAGTCCCGAGACGTCTAGGTAACACAAGTCCGAAGACAAGCGTGGGAGGCCGAAACAGACAACCCCCCTGAAGCATCCCCGATCTGGGCGCGAACGGGCCCGTGAAATACCCCCTGGCGGCTCCCCCCCCCGGGGTGCTGAAACCAGCGCCTGGCCTGAATCAACCTCACACTCTGTTCTGACAACAGAAGAGTCGGTGGCCGCGAAAACATGCAAACCGCTTAAGACGTCCCCACACACTGGGCGCGAACGGACACGTAACATACACCGTGGCGGCGCCCCCTTCGGGTGCTGAAGCCAGCGCCTCGCCGAAGACATCCTCACAGTCTGCTCTGACAACAGACGAGTCGGGGGCGCCAAACCATGCAAATCGCCTGAGACATCCCCGCCTTGGTCGCGAACGGGCCCATGAAACACCCCCTGGCGGTCCCCCCTTGGGGTGCTGAAGCCAGCGCCTCGCCTGGACATCCTCACAATCTGCTATGACAGCAGAGGGGTCGGGGGCTCCAACACATGCGAAGCGCATGAGACATCCCGACGCCCTGGGCGCGAATAGGCCAGTGAAATACTCCGTGGCGGCCCAACCTTGGGATGTTGAAGCCAGCGCCTTACCTGAATCGTCCTCACGGTCTGTTTCGAAAGCATGGGATGTTGGGCATACGCACAGGCGAACCGCTTGACACAACCGAGCGCTCTGGGCGCGAACGGGAACGTGGAAATACCCCTTGGCGCCCTCCATTCCCCCCGGGGTGCTGCACCCAAGGCCTCCCCTGCAGAGGGGTCGGGGGCGCCAAACCATACAAACCGCCTGAGACATCGCCGCCTTGGGCGCGAACGGGCCCGTGAAATACACCATGGCGGCTTCTACTTCTGGAGGTGCTGAAGCCAGCGCCTAGCCTGAGAAATCCTCAGTCGGCTCTGGCAGCAAGAGGAGTCGGGGGCACCAAGACATCCCCACAAATTGGGCGCGAACGGGCCCGTGAAGTACACCATGGCGGCTTCCTCGTAATGGGGTGCTGAAACCAGCGCCTCGTTTGAGATATCATCGCACCCTGCTCCGAAAGCAGAAAATGCGCTGGCATGCAAACAGGCAGACCGCCTGCATCATCGCCACCATCTGGGCGCGAACGGGCCCATGAAATATTCTCTGGCGTCCCCTCCCGCTTGGGCGCTGAAACTAGCGCCTGAGTGAATCTGAGTACGATTGAACCTGAACCTCTCTGACCCTGAGTGAAAGGTGTTGCGCGAGATGGCATAGCGACCTTAACAGCTTACGCAGGCAACTTGCGCGCAGATGTCGACACAGTCGAACAAGTTTGTCTGCACCGCTCATGGCCCAGGGCAAACAACTCCCTCCGAGCAAGGGGTCGGGACATTTGGGGCTGCGCGTTGAAGTACAATGAAGCCGCTTGAGGCATCCCACAAATGTGGGAGCAAATCCTGGAATGCCCCCCATCCCCTCTCCCCCCCCCCTGGGAGTGATGGAGCTAGCGACATCCCCACAATCTGCTCCGGAAGCAGAACATGCTGGGGGACAGAAAGAGGTACACCGCCTGAGACATCCCCATAATGTGACCGCGAATCTTGGAGTGTCCCCCCCCCCGCTCCCCCCCCCTGAAGTGCTGAAGCCACTGCCTTGCCTGAAACATTTATAATTGATTTGAAAACAAAAAATAATGCTGCGGGTGCAGAACCAATCAACCCGTCTGAACCATCCCCACAATCTGTGTGCGAGTGCTGGAGTGTCCCCACCCCTGGCGGCTCCCCCTTGGAGTGCCCAAGTGTCACGCCTGCTATATCGCGGCGAGCAATGGACCACCATAATACTTCGAGCCAGTCTGAATGAGGAAGAATATGTCGGACTGCAGTAGTTTGTATGCGTATTGTTGAGAGTGCGTTTGAAGCTAATTCCCTCAGTAGGTATGAGTGGGTTGGAATGAACATGACTATGAGTGGGTCTGACTGGAGGAGTGATGTGACCGAATCTGTGTGAACAAAAAATGAACCCAGCCCCCCGAATTAGACATCCTCAGGAATTGCTCTGGACGCAGACAGGTCTGCCCACCAAAACAAGCGAACGGGGGAATGAAATGCCCCCTGGCGCCCCTCCCCTTCGGGGGTGCTGAAGCCAGCGCCTCGCCTGAGACATCCTCGCCATCTACTCTGGGAGCATAACGGGTCGGGGGGCGCCAAACAGGCAGACCGCCTGAGACACCCCGGCAATCTCGCCGCGAACGGGCCCGCGATATACTCCCCAGCGCCCACCCCCCACATTGGGGTGGTTGAGCCAGCGCCGCGCCTGAGACATCCGTGCAACCTGTTCTGAACGCAAACGAGTCCGGTCACCAAAACATGCAAGCCGCTTAAGACATACCCACAGTCTCGGCGCGAACGGGCCCGTGACGCACCCCCTGGCGGCCCGCCCTGGGTGTGCTGGAGCCAGCGACTCGCCTGAGACATCTTTACAATCTGTTCTGACCGCAGACGGTTCTGGCTACCAAAAGAGGTTACACCGCCTGAGACATCGCCACAATATGGGCGCGAACGGGGGAGCGGCATACCCCGTGGCGTCGCTCCCTTGGGAGTGCTGAAGCCAGCGCCTTGCCTGAGACATCATCGTTCCCTGACTCGCTCACACTCAGGCCGCCTGAGTGTGAGCGAGTCTGACTCCGAGCGAGCGTGAATGGGTCTGAGTGCTCGTGTGTATGACCATGGGCGAGCCTGAGTGTGAGTGAATCTGGGTGGGAGTGAATCTGATAATCAGTGAGTCTGAGTGCGTGAGTCAGATTATGAGTGAATATCAAGATGAGCGAGCCCGAATACGAGGGAATCTGAATGTGAGCGAGTCGGAATGTGAACGTGAGCGAGACCGATTGTACATACACGCTCATGTATATGCTTTCATAGACAGACGCGTTTATGTATGTATGTATGTGTATACGTATACATATATATATATATATATATATATATATACATATACCAGAGCCATCGCGCGCGCTTCTCGCGCGCGCTTTGGTTCTAGCCGAGATCACGGCAAGGCCCTGGCAGCAGAATCAAGGCAGGCCTTTTCTTATCTGTATATATATATATATTTGTCCGTCATTCTCCTCCTCCTCCGCCTCCGTCTCCTCCTCCTTATTCTCTTATTCCTCCTCCTTCGTCCTCTTTCTCCTCCCCTTCCTCGTCTGTCTCTTTCCTCCGTTTTCTTAGTTCCTTCCTTCTCCTCCACCACCTCCTCTTCCTCCTTCCTCATTTGCTTCTGCTCCTCCTACACGTTATTCTCCTCCTCCTCCTCTCCCCTCTGCTCCTTTTCCTCCCCCTCCTCCTCCTCCCCCTCCTCCTCCTCAATATCCCCTGCCCCCCCTCCTCCTCCCCCTCCCCTTCCCTGGCCCGGGCACCACCCGATCCGGGCGCCCTCCCCCGTCCGGGCGCCGCTGGGAACCGCAGGCCCCGCGACCCTTGAAGTCGGCCCCAGGAGTCCTCCGAATCCTTCGGCCCCTGGGCGCCCCTGACCCCTAGGGTCGAAGATCCTCAATCGCGGCCCCGCGACCCATCGGCTTCCGAGACTCTTCGGCCCCACGACCCGCGGAATGACGAGGAATGACACGCGGCAGAAGCAAGGGGGAGAGAGTGAGAAGTCGAGGGGGAGCAGGAGGAGGCGGAGGAAGAAGAGAGAGAGAGAGGAACAGGAATAGGAGGAAGAGCAGCCAGAGGAGGAGGATCAGAGGAAGGAGGAGGAGGGGGACGGGCCGCCCAGGAGGGATCAGGCGCTTGAGCAAGGGGATGGGACTCACGTTCCCGGGAGTCTTTCTGGGAACATCTTGCACGATAGAAGGAGGAGGAGGGGCCCGAGAAAGAGGAGGAGGGGAACGAGAAGGAGGATAATATCGGTGAGGTGGAGAAGCGGAGGCACGCGGAACTACATTCCCGGGAAGCTTCCCGAGAACATATTTCGTGACAGCAGGGGGAGGAGGAGCCCGAGAAGGGGGAGGAGGACAGGAAGGAGGAGGAGGGCTAGAGCAGGAGGAGGAATCTCAGGAAGAGGAGGAGGAGGAGGAGGAGCAGGAGGATGAGAAGGACGAGGAGGATAGACACGCAGGACAAGGTGAGCGGCAGGAAGAGGAGGGGGAGCAGGACGAGCAGGACATAAGGAGTAGGCGGAAGGGAAGGAGGGTGAGGAGGAGAAGAAGGGCAGCGGGAGGAAGGGAGGTTCAGGGGGAGCAGGAGGAGGTAGAAGAAGGACAAAGGGGGTGCAGGAGTAGCATGTTGAGCAGCCGCATCAAGAGGAGGACATGGGAAGAAAGTCAAAGAGGCATGGTGGCGAAGAACAAAAAAAACACTCGAACGCAAGCAAAGAAATTGTGTTCCCGGCAGGCGTTCCGGGAACATGCTTCGAGAGACCGGGAGAGCGCCACAAGCAGGTGGGTGAGAAGATGGGGAAGGGGAGCGGGAGGTGGGGGAAGGGGGAGGTGCGGGAGTAGCATGAAGAGCAGCCGCAGCAGGCGGAGGATCAGGGAATGACGATGAAACAGGGCGGCGAAGAAAAAAAACACTCGAGGGATGCTGTTCCTGGCAGTTCCGGGAATCTGTCTAAATTTCCTGAGACCAGGAGAGAGGTGGACAACCAGAAGAAATGAGGAGGAGGAGGAGGAGGAAGGTGATAAGGCGGACGAGAAGCAGGGTGAGACGCAGTTGTTCAAGTTTCTTGGGGTATGCTCTGGTGTATCTCGGGGCCTTTTTTGGAATCTTGGGCGGCCTGGGCATATGGATGGCCTCTGTGAACTTTTTTTTTCGCCTCTCGGGGTCCGTGTCGGAACTCCTTTGGGCCGTTTTCGGTGCATCTTGTGCCGTCTTGGGGCCCTCTTGGGCCGTCGTGGGGGCCGCTTGGAGCTCTCTGGGGCAGTCTTGGTGCGGTGTAGGAGGCGTCGTGGGCCGTCTTGGAGCGCTCTGGGGCTGGTTTTGGGCCTCCGTCCGAAGGTCAACAAGATGTCTGGGGTCGCCGCTGCCGCCTCGGAGGCCCTGGAACGCCGAAGCCCTGTAAAAACACACCAGGAAAATGAGCCCCGGAGCTGCCATCGGGGGCGCAGGC
>CAUYUJ010004903.1:348443-450943 GCA_963575745.1 Prorocentrum cordatum | reverse complement strand
CGTCTCTGGGGCCCGAGTCGGCAGAAGGATTATTCGGGGGAAGCCCCCCCCACAGCCCATTCATGTTACTGGCCATGCCGCAATCACTCACATTCTCACAAAGTAAAAGTTAAATTAGCAACTGCAATTCAGAGCACGAGATAGTTAAAACAACAACCTCCCTACGTGTGCGTGCTCGATATTATCGGCTGCAGTGATCAGCCATCGAGCGCCCGCTTCCGCCAGCCCCCGCGGGCAGGCCTGAGCCAGAGCAGTCCGCCGGCTACCTTCGAGGACGAGGTGCGGTCGAAGGGACTTACAGCACAGAGACTTCCCACGACACCTTTGGACAAGCGGGGCGGGCGGTTCTGAAACATTCCAGCCTGCAAGTTTTGTGGGCTTCTTCCAGGGGGTGTTAAACTGCACTGGTCTACAACAGCTATTTTACAACTACGGCGTGCCATCAATCTCTTCATTTCGGGGACCTGCCGCGCCATACTTGTGAGAGGATTCTCAATAACAGCTGGGATCTGTCTCATGATAGCAGCTGTGATGAAACGGACAGTGGCGGCAAGGGTCTTATTACCAAGGCTCACTTTGTGCTCTTGCTCTGCTGTCAAATTCGCTCGACATCGGAGCTCACCTGGGCGACGGCATGTGTGCCGCGAGGCCGCTGACCAGGTCGTGCACGGGAAGGCGACCCAGAGCCCTCGCACGCGCCTGCCGGCCATCCAGCCCAAGATGAGCTGCTGGGCCGAGCGGCGGGTGAGATCGAAGGCTGCGTCGGCCTCATGTCAATCTGGATGCAGCCGTTGTCGCCGTGGCGCTCGAGGGCCTTCGCGACGCCGCCAGCACCGCTGAACAGGTCAAGGAACACCTGCCCACGGCGCCGGCCCCGCCGGCTGGCCCGGGCGAGCCCCTGGCGGAGGTGGCGGACCACCTTGGTGTCCGAGGCCCGCTCGACCGCCTCCAGGGTGTCGCCTTGGCGCATCACGGCGCCCGTCCGCAGCCCGCGGCGCCGGCGAGGGCCGGCGGCGGCGGGAGGCGAACGCGCCCGCTCAGCACCCCGTCGAGCTGCCTGAGGACCAGCTCGCCGTAGGCGCGGGCCCAGCTGTCGAGGTTGTTGACCTCGGCCAGGTACCTGGTCCCCTTCTTGTACCGACGGGTGCTGGACTCGCACAGGTGTCGGAGCCGCTCCTGGATCTCTTTCAGGCTGCGCCGGCACTCCAGGCCGTCCAGCGAAGCCCCCCCGTGTCTGACCTGGTAGGGGTTCTTGCCTCCGAGGCTGACCTTCGCGGCGTACTCGTTGAACAGGCGCCTGAAGGTGGCGCTCGAGAAGGACCACAGCGGGCTGGCGTCGGAGGTCTGGGACTTCAGACGGCGAAGGAAAGGCGCTAGCGTGGATCCGAACTGGCCGTCCAGCATGATCCCCTCGTCGTAGTGCCCCATCTTGCTGCGCGCCTCCCCCTCGCGCCTGGGGGCTCAGCACGCCCCAGGGGGCTCCTGGCGGCCAGCCTGACCAGCGAGGCGCCCACCATGCTCACGAGGTCGGGCGGCAGCCTGAGGTAGGCCTCCCACGCCAGCACCAGCCCCAGGGCAAAGGGGAGCTGGCCGTCGGCTGCCGCTGCACCCACGATGGCCATCACGCCCGCCAGCGGCAGGGGGCTGCGGGTCCTCGCGCTCGCCCGGCGCCGGAACCCCGCCAGCGCCCGGCGAGCTCCTGGAAGCTCCATGCCCTCTACTGGGCCGTGGAAGGCCACGGCCGCCAGCGTCCGCGTTGAAGGCCTCGTAGTACAGGTGGTCCATGTACCTGCTGAGGGCCCGGTCGATCTGGAGGTCGGTGTCCAGCGGCTGACCCTCCTGGCTGCTCCACTCCAGGAAGGCCTGGTGAAACTTCTGGTACTGGGCGCGGGAGCGAGGCCCGATCTTGGCCATCTGGAGACTGGTGAAGCCGTGGCGCCGGGCCTCGGCGATCTCCCGCGCCTGGTGCTGTCGCCTCTGCTGTCCGAGTCGGTCGTGCCGCAGTCGGCCCGCCCCGTGCGCGGCGGCGCCTGGCCGTCGCTGCCGCCGGCGCCGGCTGGCCAGCTCTCCCCCGAGCTGGAGCTGTCGCTGAGCTCGCCGGCGCCCGCGGCGGCAGCGCCGAGCCCGGCCGCCTCAGCAGCGAGCTGGCCCCCAAGGCCGGCGAGGGGGCGGCCGCAGGCGTCCCCGCCGAGGGTGGGCCCAAGGCTGCGGGCCGCGCTCTCCAGCTCGGCGTCGAAGCGGCCGGCGAGCACGGCCTCGGACGGCGCAACATCGCCCCCCGCCGCGCGAGGCCCACCCCCGCCCAGCGAGATGGCTGAGCCCGGGAGTCGGGACGCGCGGTCGGATGGATTCAACTCTGAGGCGACCCATCTCACCACGACCTGGAGGTTGGCAACAACTGACAAACACAGAAGCTCACGACATGTTCGGTTCATCATGATGGCTGCTGGATCTACCCTTACCCAAACTCAATATCACACTCATGTTGTCCACAAGGAAGAGTATACGTTTTCCGTGCGTGCTCGTGGGCCAGTTCATGACGGAGGCCGATCATGCATGCTCGGCCCTCGGTCCTCAGGATGCCTTCGGCCCGGGCCGATCGGCCCCAGCACGCCAGCTTCCAGTTCTCGAAGGCACCGATGTCGTCCCGCGTCGTGCTCTCGAAGTCCGTGGTCCTCTCGTCGCTCTCCGCCGCCGGGCGGGGCGGGCTGGGGTCCGCGGGGCTGCCCAGCGCGGCCGCCCTGGCCGCGACGAGCCCCTGCACCCCGTAGCGCCACTTCTCGGCATGCCCGCAGCAGCGCCAGACCTTCTCCGCGGGCCACTCCTGCGTTGCGTGACCACGCCGTAGCTGCCGGCGTCGTCCAGCCTGGCGCCCGAGGAGTCGGTCGCCACGACCGCGGCGTGGAACGGGCGCTTCGGGTCCGCGAAGGCGAAGGCCACGAGTGCGGCGGCCTGTCGAAGCTCTCGTTCGGCCGAAGGCCACAGGCACCGCCTCTTGTCGCCCGCCTTCTCCGCCCAGGCGTAGACGCTGCTGAAGACGCTGAGGAGCTCGCGCCGCAGAGTCGCGCTCCACGTGTAGTGGCCGACCAGGCGCCGCATCTGGCGTCCAGTCAAGTAGCGCTGGTCCGCAGCAAACAGCAGGGCCGCGCGCGCGGCCTCCAGATCCTCTCGCGGCTGAGCGAGATGCGGCCGGAGGTCCGATCGAACTCCATCCCCGTGAAGGTCTGGGAGTCCGAGGGGCCTTCGACCCCCTTGACCTGGAGGCCGCGCTCCTCCAGCTGCTTGGCCACGGCGACTCCGCCAGCCTCGACCGCCTCCAGGTCCGTCCCCACCACGGCCACGCCGTCGACGTACACGGCGGCGCCTGGCTCGGTGGCGATGTCGGGGACCGAGTGGCGGTCTAAGAACATCCGACCGTCACCGAAGCCGGCGTCCTCCGCGGCGTTGCGGACCATCTCCTGGCAGAAGAACAGTGCCCAGTTGAACCCCGTGGGGAGCACCTCCACGCGAGGGGAGATGCGGATGCCTGCGGGGGGCCCAGGGGCCAGATCAGGAGCGGCCTCGGTGATCCACTTGGCGTCGATGCTGGGCAGGATGAAGTAGTCGTTCATGCCGGGGGGGAGCTGGATGCAATAACGCGTTGTTGACGTCGGTCTGAGACATCATCAGCTCCGCCTCTGGTGGCAAGTAGAGAGAAGACCAGCTCGATGGCGTAGAGGGCTGGGTGTGGCAAGGATCCCAAAACAGCTTGTTTGCCTGGCGAGTGTCCAGAATGAGTCGAAGACGATCTGGACCTTTCTTTACGAAGAAGACCCCCACGGTGGATGGCCTCTCGCTCGTGAAGGAGACGAGCCCTGAACGTGCCATATCCACCAAAAACTCGGCGTACGCGCCGCTGTCCCGAATCAGCTTGGGGTCCGAGTACGGCCGCTCTGCCCCGGAGAGGTCCGGGTTGGGGTGCAAGAGACAGTCTCGCCACCCTGTCCACATTTGCAATGCCGGCCCTCGAAGACAAACGTCGCCACGGGCAAAGTCAGCTCCAGGTGCCGGCTGCGCCTCGTCGATAGGGTGAATGTTCTGCCGAGGGCTCAGTGTACCCTGGCGCCGAACCGCACAGCACTCGAAAGGCTGCCGCGGGCTCGATCATGGGCGGCCCCGCCCGCTGCACCACGTCACGGATGTGGTCCAGGGCGAGCTGCTGCCCAGCTGAGACGGAGTGATGCTGCTGTACCTCGCCGTGGAAGTACAAATTATTGACTGCGTCGATGATCTCATTGGCCCAGGACGAGCAAGCTGTGCGCCGACGAACACGTGACCGCACAGCACGACTGACGCCTGCCAAGGCTGGCGAGGCGTCTGAAGCCGCAGGGCCCCTCAGAGGGAGGAGCTCCCGCGGCGCGATCATCAGGGCGACTAGGTGCCTCGGCCGCGGCCCTCGGCCGCGGCCTGCCTCTCTCCCGTGGCCGGGTCGCCCCCGCCGCCGAGGTTGAGCTTTGCCGAGAGCCTCGAGAGCTCCGCCGCCTGCTGCTTGATCTTCGTCTCCATCGCTGCCGCGGACGCCGAGCCCCCGCCGCCGCCAGCCGGTGGCAGCCCGCGGGGCGCCAGGTGCTCCTCGCGGAGCTTGCGCCTCTCCTTGAGCACCGCCGACTCGCGGTGCAGCTCGTCCGAGATGTGGGCCTGCAACTCCGGGGCCACCATGAGCAGCCCCCTCGTCTCGGCCGCCCCCATGTAGAGGAACTCGTCCTCCGCCGTGTCGTCCAAGAGTGGGCGCCCCAGCACGCGCTCTCGATATCTCCACTCCGTCATCTGAGCGCGCCTGAGCATGAGCTCGAAGCTGGCCAATTCCCCGATGTTCAATTGGTCATAGGTGATGGCCAGCTCCAATACTCGCATACACAACTCGTGCTCGGACACCCCCACGTCGGCGGTCGTGAGACCGCACTCGGCCTTCCACTTCGTGCGCCTCGAACGTGGATGACTGTCCTGGTCGCCCACGAAGTTGGCACACCAGACAGTCGTACGTGGCCCGCGCACGGGCCACTCTCTCCATGCCGTCTCCGTGAGCCCCTTGAGCGAGTCCTTGAAGTGCCGCTTGCGCACTGCCTCGACCTCCACGAGCGGCAGGAGCCCGGCGTCCACCTCCGCGTCGTCCTCGGGTGAGGCCTTCTCGACCTCCCTCAGCAAGAGCAGCTCGCCCTCCTGAGCCGCCAGCGCGAAGCCGCCCGCGGTGCAGTACTCGTCCACGTCGTAGTCCTGCAGCGGGCGGCGCTCGGGTGTTGGGCCGCTGGCGGCCTGCACCTGCCAGCGCATCCCCACCGCGGACGGCAGGGCACCCGAGCCACGCGCAAAGCTACTCGGAGGAGCTGCCCCAGCCAAGCCCGCGCCAGCTGGAAGTGGCCCCTTCTTGCTCATCCGTCGCAGCACTGATGCCGTCTTGTCCGCCACTTGTGGTGCCGCCTCGAACAAGGAGCCGCCCAGCGCGAACTGCAGCGCGTCGACGAACTCCTCTGGCGTCGGGGTCCACTCCTGACCGTAGATCCTGCCCCCGGCTCGCCAGGTCCTCCCGAACTGCAAGGACCCGGTCCGCTCTGGCAGGCCCATCTGATCGCACAGCGCCGATCCCCGGACTCCCGGGGGTTCCAGAACGTGAATGTACACGTCCCCGTCTGGCGTGAGCGCGTACCAGATGTTCCCGTTCTTGCCCGCTGCTTTCAGACCAGTCATCTGGAGGTCGTTCTCGGCGTCGGCGGCGGTGCCAGGACAAAGGAGCACGCGAGTCTGCCAATCCTCTCCGTCCTTCCAGAGGACGCCGATCCTGTGACCAGCTCGCCAGGCGGCCATGGCTCACAGCCAAGCCTTTGCAGCAGAGACACCCTCCGATGCAGCCCAGCAGCAGCCCTCCGACGAAGAGATACGTGAAGGCAACCCTCAGGTCGCCGATGCTGTTCGCTATCTCCACGCAGTTGCCGGCTTGGCTCGCCCACTGCGATGCGAGCCCGCCGGCGACGGCAGCCAACTGGTGGGCCCCCGAGAGAATGTGCCCGAGGGATTGCATAGGCGGTGGCCGCAAAATAAAAGCTTGAGCAAAAACGGTGACGGACCCACGTCCGTCCCCTGTCGGCTTGCTGATTTCTGCACAACGTGTTTAATTACAAACCGCCAATGTGTGTGTGTGTGCGTGTGCGTGTGCGTGTGCGTGTGCGTGTGCGTGTGCGTGTGCGTGTGTGTGTGTGCCTGCCTGCCTGCCTGCCTGCCTGCCTGCCTGCCTGCCTGCCTGCCTGCCTGCCTGCCTGCCTGCCTGCCTGCCTGCGTGCCTGCGTGCCTGCGTGCCTGCGTGCCTGCGTGCCTGCGTGCCTGCGTGCCTGCGTGCCTGCGTGCCTGCGTGCCTGCGTGCCTGCGTGCCTGCGTGCCTGCGTGCCTGCGTGCCTGCGTGCCTGCGTGCCTGCGTGCCTGCGTGCCTGCGTGCCTGCGTGCCTGCGTGCCTGCGTGCCTGCGTGCCTGCGTGCCTGCGTGCCTGCGTGCCTGCGTGCCTGCGTGCCTGCGTGCCTGCGTGCCTGCGTGCCTGCGTGCCTGCGTGCCTGCGTGCCTGCGTGCGTGCGTGCGTGCGTGCGTGCGTGCGTGCGTGCGTGCGTGCGTGCGTGCGTGCGTGCGTGTGTGGTGTGCGTGTGTGTGTGTGTGTGTGTGTGTGTGTGTGTGTGTGTGTGTGTGTGTGTGTGTGTGTGTGTGTGTGTGTGTGTGTGTGTGTGTGTGTGTGTGTGTGTGTGTGTGTGTGTGTGTGTGTGTGTGTGTGTGTGTGTGTGTGTGTGTGTGTGTGTGTGTGTGTGTGTGTGTGTGTGTGTGTGTGTGTGTGTGTGTGTGTGTGTGTGTGTGTGTGTGTGTGTGTGTGTGTGTGTGTGTGTGTGTGTGTGTGTGTGTGTGTGTGTGTTTTGGTGCTTTGGTGCGTCGGCGGCCTGGGGCGTCTGCACCTCGCCAGGCCCGTGCGCTGGGCCCTCGAGCGACGTCCGTCGCCTGCCGAGCCCGAAAGGAGCCGAGCCGCGGGCAGCGCCCCCGCGCGCTCCCCAGGGCGGCGGCGCCGTGGCCCTCTCGAGGCCGCGCCCCACCCTAGGCCCCTCAGCCTGCTGCCAAGGGGGGCCGAAACGCAGCGAGAAACGCGCCGCGCCCAGGCCACCCGCAACGCGGGGAAGCAGGCCCGAGCGCCCCGAGCGGGGCGGCAGCCCCGCCCAGGCCCCTCAGCTCACGGATAACACCGCGCCAAGGGGGGCCGCACGCACTGAGACCAGACAGATCATTGAACGAGCACAACGGCCTCAACTCAGATCCCTTCCAGTCTTTGGGTCCTGGCCGCGCTGGATGCAGCGAATGCGCCTGAGGCGCTCCTTGTCGCCTGGGTCGCGCGGGCCCAGCCGCCTGCGCGGCCCGCCGAGGTTCCTGGCCACCGAGCTGTAGTAGGAACCGCACACGACGCAGACCACGAAGTTGCCAAAGATCTCGACCGTATGTGGCCGAGGCTCCGATGAAGCGGCTCTGGCCGTCGCAGACAACGCCTGGCCACTCCTGGCGGGCTGGGCAGAGGCCGCCCGCCCGCGCATGCCCCGCTCTGGCTCCGAGGCCGCCGCAGCCCCAGCCGAGGGCGGCGGGGGCCCCGCCAGCGGTGCCAGGCCGCCCTGGCCAGAGCCCGCCGCCGCCGCCGAGGATGCTGAGGAACCAGTCCTTGGGGCCTTACCACCGTGTTTCAGGCTGCCCTGGCCAGCACGAGCTTGGTGTGCCACCAAGGGGGCGGAGCACACAGCGGCCGCTGCCTGGGTGGCAGCCTTGCCGTCCACGTCCAGGGAGCTGGCCAACTCGCCCTGATCAGCTCCAGGCTCGCCAGCGGGTTGAGCAGCAGGCGGCACCGTGGGAACAGGAGCTGCCCCAGCGCCAGCCGTAGCGCCGTCGTCCACGTCCTGGGAACAGGTGGCTGCCGCACTGCGGATCCGCAAAACACCCTCCCGCCTCGCCCCTCCCGCTGGAGCTCCCTCCTCCTGTGGCTGGAGTGCCCTGGGGGCGAGGTCGGGATTGGGCGACGACTCGCGCTCTGACGCCTGGGTGCCTGTGGCCTGCGTGGCCTTGCCGTCTGCCTCCACCACCTCGAGGTCGCTGTGCACGCTGAGGGCCGCGAACTCGTCGGTATCGTCGTAGCCATGGGCGTCCTCGGCGGCGCGGCCTGCCGCATCACCTCCTTGGTCGTCATCCGAGGAGAGGGGCTCGAAGACCCACTGGTGCCAGGAGGCCGTCTCAGGCGGGGCACGATCTCCAAGAAGATCCCTGAAACGCTCCCTGACCTGGTTCAACACATCGAAGTGATGCCGAAGCAGCCGACGGCGCTGCCTGGCTGTCAAACCCGAGTCAGGCCGTACCCTGGCGAACTGAGCCTGACGGGCTGGTTCGGCACGCGTCCAAGAGGTGGCGCATAGGTCGTCGACGACCTGCCCGAGAGTGCGGCCAGGGTTGCTACGTAGAAGATGCTCTCGAACTGGTGCCCACGCCGCCGAGCTGAGAAACCTTTCAAGATATTCCGAACACCACGTACGGTAGTCCCACTCGTTGGTGAAGCCTGCCACGTCGAAACGATCGATCCAGAAAGACGCCCAGATGATGGCATCGTCCATGATGGAACGGACATGCTGCTGTTCGGGCGTGATGTGTGGCTGGCTTGGCGGGGTTCCCATGCACACAGGGCCGTCAGGTATCCGCTCCATCCTGCCAAGAGCCGCGCGGGCTGCTGCGACAGGAGCCCACAGCGGGTCGGGGCCCAGCTGGGAGGCAGGCGCAGGGTCGGGCTCTACTCGAGGCTCACCCTGATCTCCATGGTCTGCTCGCTGTCGCACAGGCCGAGCGGCGGCGCCTGCCGCCACGAGGAGAGGCACCGCCACACTGCCTCTCTTGGCCGCACTCTTGACCAACTTGGAGCCCTGGAGCCCTGTGTGTGTGTGTGTGTGTGTGTGTGTGTGTGTGTGTGTGTGTGTGTGTGTGTGTGTGTGTGTGTGTGTGTGTGTGTGTGTGTGTGTGTGCGTGTGTGTGTGTGTGTGTGTGTGTGTGTGTGTGTGTGTGTGTGTGTGTGTGTGTGTGTGTGTGTGTGTGTGTGTGTGTGTGTGTGTGTGTGTTTCAATCGATGTTATGACCGTCTTCGTGCCGATAACTGTACTGTTGCCGGGGGTCTCTCGAGGCCGCTGCGAGGCCGCCCGAGGCAGCCTCGCGGGGACGTCCTGCCAGCCCCCCTCGGCGGGCTTCGGAGGCCCTCGGGCGGCCCCTCCCGCGAGGCCCGGGGCGAGCCGAGCGGGCCTTGAAGTTGAGCGCGTCAGCGGCGAGGGCCGCGGTGGCGTCCGCCGCGACGAGGCGCCACGCGGCCTCGGGCCCGAAGGCCAGCGCTTCCGGCTCGCCGGCTGGGGGCGGCCGCGTGTTTGCGAAGGCGGGCGGGGGGGAGTCGCACCCTGGGTTTCTTAATTAGCGTTAGGTCGGGCCGGTCCCCCTACAGGGGGATTTTGGACGACAAATGAAAAGGAAACTAAAAAAATATTCAAATGATGCCCCAAAATAGTAAAATTAGCCTGGCGAAGGACCCAACCATATGCAGTTGTGGGTATCGCATTCGGGGGAGCCCCGTATGGGGCCACGAAACGCTGTACTGGGTGGGGGGGACGCATGCGAACTGCGCCACTGGGACCTTCGGTGGAGCTCCCTATGGGGCCACGAACGCTGCCCTGGGTGGGGGGGAACGCATGCGAACTGCGCCACTGGGGCCTTCGGTGGAGCTCCCTATGGGGCCACGAAACGCAGCCCTGGGTGAGGGAACCGCATGCGGGCTGTGCCACTGGGACCTTCGGTGGAGCTCCCTATGGGGCTACGAGACGCTGCCCTGGGTGGGGGAACCGCATGCGGGCTGTGCCACTGGGACCTTCGGTGGAGCTCCCTATGGGGCCAGGGGGAACCGCATGCGGGCTGTGCCACTGGGACCTTCGGTGGAGCTCCCTATGGGGCTACGAAACGCTGCCCTGGGTGGGGGAACCGCATGCGGGCTGTGCCACTGGTGACCTTCGGTGGAGCTCCCTATGGGGCCACGAAACGCTGCCCTGGGTGGGGGAACCGCATGCGGGCTGTGCCACTGGGACCTTCGGTGGAGCTCCCTATGGGGCTACGAAACGCTGCCCTGGGTGGGGGAACCGCATGCGGGCTGTGCCACTGGGACCTTCGGTGGAGCTCCCTATGGGGCTACGAAACGCTGCCCTGGGTGGGGGAACCGCATGCGGGCTGTGCCACTGGGCCTTCGGTGGAGCTCCCTATGGGGCCACGAAACGCTGCCCTGGGTGGGGGAACCGCATGCGGGCTGTGCCACTGGGACCTTCGGTGGAGCTCCCTATGGGGCTACGAAACGCTGCCCTGGGTGGAGGAACCGCATGCGGGCTGTGCCACTGGGACCTTCGGTGGAGCTCCCTATGGGGCTACGAAACGTGTGAGGGGTGTGCCGAGAGCAGAGGCAAGGAGGGGGAGGAGGGAGGAGGGCGAGGAGGGGGAGGAGGAGGAGAGGAGGTGGGACGCGGGGCGCTGTCTCTTCAAAACGAGGACCCAACACCACAGGATGGTTGGGAAAAAATAGTCCTCTGACAATGTTCTTACTATTTTTGAATTTTCCCCCTGTAGAGGGACAGGCCAGACTTAAAATTAGCGTGGGGGGGACACCCCCCCACGACGGGGGTCAGCCTGGCCTCGTCGTCGCGCCGCGACGGGGGTCGGAGCGCCTCTGGCGCGCGGTGGCTGCCCGCGACGGGGGTCGATGTGGGGCTGTCGGCGGGGGTGACGTCCCCCCGACGCTTGCTGAGAAACTCGGAGTAGGCGTGGCATGAGGCAAGCGGGTCCTGAGGGGCACGGGTGATGGGCCCCAGGGGCATTCTCAGGGGACCAACATGTCGTCTAGACCCGTCTTCGGGCAGTCCGGGGGCCTGTGCGAAAACTGCAAGCAAAACTGAGAGCCCGTTTCCCTCAGGATGCATTCGTGTCACGGGCCATTAAACAAACAGGTTGGTCATGGCGACAATAAACGCGTCGCTGTTGGCTCACATCGGATTATCGCCGTGAATCAGAACGATAAGCTGAGGTGAGCCGGATGGGGGCACCGTATCGGGGGGAGAACCAATGACCCGGATTGGACGACACATCGCCGGTGAATCGCCGATTGGCCTGCGACAGCAGCACAGCAACTTGTGCTAGGCAGGCGGGAGCGCCCAAGCCCCGATGGGCGAGGAATGGGTGACCGGGGAGTCGATGCTTCCACTCCTTGGCAGTAAAGGCCGGTATCGCATCGCGAAGCGAGCGCGCGAGCGAGCGAGCGCGCGCGCGCCTCAGACATTCAGAGACCGGCCCCCATTTCAGGGGAGGGCGGTAGGCTGCGCGCAGGCAGGCGGACCCGCCTACAGCAGCAGACAGGCAAACAAACATCGAACATGAAGCCTCGACTGCTACCTCTGCTACTGCAGCATCCGGTCTGGAGGCAGTTGAGACCATCAAGGGGGGGAGGAGGGACGCACGAGAGCAGAGAGGGACGCACGACGAGCGGGGACGAGAGGCCGAGGAAATGGAGAGGGAGGGACGAACGACGAGAGCGACGACGGATGACACATTGGGGTTGACTGCAGTCTTGCCAGCGCAATGTGTAAGCCGAATGGGGACCCCGATGGCTCTTGTAGATAGTGCCGCGGCTGGTCTGGATACAGCTGAGACCGCCCACTGGGGAGGAAGGACGCACGAGAACAGAGGGACCCACGACGAGCGGGGACAAGAGGCCGAGGAAATGGAAAGGTAGGGACGAACGACGAGAGGGACGAAGGAGGACACGCGAGCGGGGTTACCTGCGGGCTCGCTGGCGCAGAGTAAAGCGATAGTCGGGCCAGGATGACTCCTGCTATAGTGCAGCAGCCGGTCTGGGTACAATTGAGACCGCCCAAGGGGAGGAAGGACGCGCGAGAGCAGAGAGGGACGCACGACGAGCGGGGACGGGAGGCCGAGGAGAAGGAGAGGGAGGGACGAAATGACGAGAGGGACGACGGAGCACACGCGAGCGGGGTTAACTGCGGGCCTGCTTGCGCAATCGCCTCGTGCTCAGTATTCAGTGCGCGGTGAAACATGGTTCAAATTTGGCCCTTTCCTCTGGGTCCCGCGCCGTGTCTGTCTACATTTTCCCGCTTTTTTGACTTGCGAGAACGAGGGCACCGCGCAGCCGCGGACGCCCGGAACCGCGGCGCCTAGTCCGGCACCTTGGGGAGCTGCGCGATTCGCTGCGCCGCTAAGCGTGCAAACGCCGCTGGGCAGCCCCCAGGGTCAAGTCGCCCAGGATCGGCCGCGTGGTGCCGCGCAGGCAAACGCTCCTGCCATCTGGGGCACGCGCCCCCCAGCATCTCTGCCGCAGACGCCGCGCTGCCGCCGCAGCGGAAGCAGAAGACGCGCCCGGGCCCGCGCGCCAGGGCATGGGGCCACCATGAGCGGCCAGCGAAGGACGTGGCCAACATCTCCCCCCTGCTGACGAACGCGTCAGCACCACTCTGTCGCGGGCAAGGCGCCAGAGACAGCTGGGCGGCGGCGGCGGGGGCGCCGGCCGCCGGGGCAGACGCGGTGCGCGCCCGAGCTCCGCGGCGGATTCCACGCCAGTCGCGCCGCCGACGGCGCGCGGCCGGCGGCGCTGCCGCCAAGGCGGCCTGCTGCGCGGCTGCAATGACGCGCTGCGCCGCCTCCAGCAGCTCGAGCTCCTGGCGGCGCGAGCGCGCCAGCTCCGGAGGCGGGGCCCGGGCTGCAGATGCGACGCCAGCATTGCCGTCGGCCGCCGCGTTGCCGAGGCGGTCCCGCTCGCTCAGACCCAAGCGCCGCGCCTCTGCTGGCGTCTCGTGCGCTGGCACCCAGCGGGCCTGGAGCCGCCCGCTGCGCACGGCGCCCACCCGCTGCTCCCACAGGTCGGCGTGCCCCCAGTCCCGCAGGTCGGCGCCAGCCACGATCTGCGCGCGCGCCCGCACGACGCACTGGCTGTCGATAGGGCCGCCGACGACGCGAGCCGCAGCCACCGCGGCCGTGACCTCGGCCCGCTGCGCCGTCTGCAGCTCGTCGACTGGGTCAGCGAGATTGGGGCCCGCCGAGCCCTGGGCCCGCAGGCCCCATGCCGCTCGCGCGAGCAGCGGGTCAGCGGGGTGAAGGCATGCCCCATCGCTCCACACCGTGCGGCGGGGCGCCTCGGGGGCCATGGGGCGGGAGCTGCGGGCCCTCGCCCCCGGCGGCCTCCGCGAGGGCAGCGAGGAGCGGCGATAGCGCTAGAACCCCCGTCGGCGCGACTGATCCGGCGGGCAGCAGCTGCCTCAGGGCACCAGCGTCACTTGGCAGGGTCTCCGACCGTGGCGCCGCGGCAAGCGCGGCGCGCCGCGGGCCCTCCCACGCCGGGCACAGCGAGGCGATGTCCGTGGTCTTCGGGAGCTAGCCCGCAGCGCGGGCATGTGCCGGCGTCGCCCTTCCATTTCGCCGCAACGGCCTCGGTCACGATGCTGCCGCACATGACGCTGCGCAGAGCCGACGCAGCCTCGGGCGCCAGCGCTGGGGCCGCCGGGAGCGCCCCCAGGGCCGCCGGGCGTGCTGGGGCGGCCAGCTGGCGCGGGGCGCCCCCGCTCGAGCGTGGGTTGGCCGAGTTGGGCCGGGACTCGGCCAATTCCCGCGCGGGCGGCGCGCCCCTCCTCGGCGCGGCCGAGGCCGAGCGGGGGGCCGCTGGCGCGGCGGTTGCCGGGGCTGCTGTGGGGCCGCCAGGGGGCACACCAGGGGGCGCGAAGGGGGCCGACGGGAGCGCCTCCGGGGGCGCCTCCGGGCCGCCGGGCGTGCTGGGGCGTCCAGCTGGCGCGGGGCGCTCCCGCTCGAGCACGGGTTGGCCGAGTTGGGCCGGGACTCGGCCAATCCCCGCGCGGGCGGCGCGCCCCTCCTCGGCGCGGCCGAGGCCGGGAGCAGGCGTCGCGTGGCCCATCTTTCCACTCCTTGGGCCAAGTGGGCAAAACACGGCCGACGCGCTGCCACCTTGCGGCACTCGGCCCGGCGCCGCGCCGCGATGACCACTCGCTCTGTGGCGCGCCTCGACTGCTCAGCCGGGCGCCACACGTGCGGCGCCGCAGGCGCCCCGACCCAGCGCTCCACGTCGTCGCCCAGCCCGAGCTCGCGCCGCAGGCTGCGCAAGGCGGCGGCCACCGGCCCAACGGCGCGCGCAGCACCGGCGTTGACCGCGGCAGCCGTGTTGCGCCACGACGCGAGGTCGAGCTGTCCTGCCCGGAGTGCCCGCGCAGCCTGCAGCACGGGCGCAAAGGACACGGCCGCCTTCGGGTCTAGGCGCCAAGTGGGGCCGAGGACGCCGAACATGATCTCAGCCGCCGCGCGTGGCCCATGGCCGGTGGATCCCTTGGCAGCCCGGCGGAGCTGCTCGAGGTCCCTGGCGGCGGGGCGACCGCAGGACGACCCGTAGGTGCCGGCAGCCGTGCCGGCGGCAGCCCCCATCAGGCACCGCCACCGGAAGGGCACTGGCAGGTGGCGCAGGCGCGCAAAGCGGCCGCGAGCCAGCTGCACCCGCGCGGAGGACACGGGGTGCTTGCGACGCCTCCCCGCGACCGCGACGACCCCGAGGTCGCGGATCTCGGTCCCCATTGAGATTGATGGCATTTCGCTCTGGAGCCACCGTCGCACCGAAGCATCGTTGGCGAACTGTTTGCTCTTCACCTCGTGGAGCCGCCAGTCAAAGTCTGACTCGTAGGCGCGAATGGTCCGCAAGGCTTCGGCGACGGCTCCCGCTGTCTCGTCGGGGCCCCCGCGGGCCCACAGAAAGAGATCATCGACGTAGACCCGGCGCCGCAGACCATCGTGCACTCGGCCCGTGCGTTGGCACCGCGGCCGGACAAAGACGCTCAGCACGAAGACGGCCAGCGCTCAGCCAAGCAGGATCCCACTGGTCGGCACCCACGGTCGGCCAAGAGCGCCGTCAACGCGGAGCCGGCGAGGCGCCCGGTAGGTGGCAAGCAGCGGGGCGCGCAGCCATGCTGGCACGCCCGCGCGAGTGAGCACCTGCTCCAGGATCGGCAGGCCGACGTGGTCGAAAGCCTTCCTCCAATCCAAAGCTCCGCCGCAAATGGCCGCCCCAGCCGCCTCCGCAGCCTCCAAGTCAAGAGCGAGGTCCCACGCGAGATCCTCGGACCCGATGCTGCCGTCGCCGTCGCCCCAGGCCAATCGCCAACGCGCAAACAGCTGCGCCCGGCCTGCCGCCCAGACGCGGCACAGCATCGGGAGCAACGGTCGACGATCCATGGGCCCACCGTCGCCGGCCTCGGGCAGCAGCAGGCCCTCTGGCTGGCAGAGCTCGTCTGGCCAGCGGCCCGCCCGCTCCACAGCTTCGAAGAGCTCCGCGACCCAACCCAGGAGCTCCGGGGGAAGCAGGCGAAGCTCGGCCACGGTCCAGCCCTCGAGGCCCGGTGCTTTGCGCTTCGCCATCCTCGTGAGGATTGAGCGGACTAGGTCGGCCGTCCACGGCACTCTCTCCGGAAATGCTGGCAGAGAGTCGAGCACGACCAGCCAGTGCTCGATGTCGGGCGTCGCTGGGACTCGCCGCTGCCATAGCGCCCGCCAGCGGTGCTCGAAGTACCTGAGCTGAGCGGCAGCGCCTCCTCGGAGCGATCGACACCACCGCCGACCTCCGGGCCTCGCGTCAGCCGCGCCCCCGTCGTCGTCGCACGGGGCAGGCGCGAGGGCGGCGGCCAGGGCGCTGTCAGCGCGGATCCAGCGGCACAGGCGCCCTCCTCCATTCTCCATCGCCTGCCGAGCCCACTCCTGCCAAGAGGTGCGGCGTCGCTCACGGGCAGCCTGCTGCGCCGCCTGGTGGTCCGCCGCCGCCCGCTCAAGGCAACGGTCGGTGGGGCCTGGCACAACTGCGAGGCGCTCCAGGCCCACCACCCAAAGACTCCCGACCGGCTCATCTCTGCAGAGAGCCGCAGCCACCGCCAGCGCAGGCCGGCAGCCTAGGCCCCACTTTGTTGTTCGCTGGGTTGTATCTCGCAACCCAGTAGTAACGCTGCCATGACATATCTAACTCGGCCGTAAGGTTTACTAACATCCAGAGGAGTTCGTAACCAAATCTGTAGAGGTATGAGGTTATAAAACACTTACATAGTCACCAACATAACCCAGTTATAACTGTATGTCACGTGTACACCGTACATACCAACACATACTGTCCACACACATGTGCAACAATTGCATTTCGATCTGCATCACACCATACGTACACACGTGCATGCACACATTTAGCGTTTGTGATTGCCGTACATGTGCGGGAACTTGTGTTTGGCGTCGGTAATCGCATCTTGCCATCAGCCATGCATCGTTGACCGCTGCCTTCCGACATCGTGAGTCTGAAGCTGCATTGGAATATCGTCGATTGTCTTGAGCGCCATCCGACTATCTGCTCACGCTCCGTAGCTTGTTTGGGCTTTGTGGTTCAGTTTAGTTGGTAGCGGCGATCGGATATCGTTATTTGTGCGTTCGCATATCTATCCAGCTTGCGTTCAGTCATGCACTCTGGAGCGGCAGACGTTCAACAGTTTAAGGCCATGGCATGCTACAGAGAGCTCAACATGTTGTGCGACGAGCACGACGCCGAGAGCAAAGAGTCAGCAGGCAACGCGGAGCTGAAGGACCGCATCCTCGCTGTGTGCCACAAATACCAGCAGTCGTACCAGCAGGCGTTCCACTGCAAGCAGGTGGGCGCCATGGAGAGCAACCGCGGAGGCGAAAGCGTCCAGTGGCGTCGCGCGCACGGGCGCGTGCAGGTCATCAAGACGTCGGGTTTCTCCTTGGCCGCCATCATGAATAATGCCGTGGCTGGCGAAGACAACCCCTACACCAAAAAGAACGCAAAGTACACGGTGAAGCAGTGTGCCAAGCACCCGTGTTTCGCAAAATACCAGGAGGACGAGATTCGAATTGGGGCGTGGGGGCAATGCATGCTCTTCACGGGTTTGCTTGCGTCCACGACCGCGTCAAGAGCGAGTACGAGAGCTTGACGAATGACGGCGATGTGGACCTCGACGTCGTGTGCAACCGAGACAAGAGGGGTCTACTCAGGGACGCGATCGTCGACGGTGTCAAGTTTACCGTCGTGGAGTGGGTCGTCCACGCGGCATTGCCCATGGTTGCCCACGGTGCAGCAGACGTCCGAAGGTTGTGCCCTTTCTTCCTTCCTCCGATGTCCTCCTCCCTCTTCTTTTCTTTTTTCATCTTATCCTTTCAGCCCCCTTTCGTTAGCGCGATAGCCGTCGTCTGCGTGTTTCGTGGTTTGTTTCCAGCGACAGCCAGTTGCGGTATCGGTTGTTGTTGTCACGGCAGCGGCGGGTGCATCATTGGCGGGGAGCAGTTCCGGCGAGACTTGGTTCCCTAACCTCCATGGGCACGCAGCCCGACTGGACGGCCGTCGCCAAGAAGGCGTTGAAGTCACGGCCTCCGAGAGCAATGGGCGTCCCAGACATGGTAGACTACATCATCAAGTGGGGCGGCATGCCCAGCGGTGGTTTGATCAAAGGGCTCTCGCCCCTGCTCAACCACTGCGCGCCTTCCGACCGCGCGGTGCCAGGCTTGTTATTCAAGCAGCTGGCGGAGCTCAAATTCCCCATCGGCTGCGCGCCAGCGCACGCGGTGAATGCCGTCCTGTTTCGGCACGCCGCGGCGGAGGGCTGCGCGAGGGACGGGTTCGCAGGGTATGTCACCAAGCCCGACTGGGTCATGCTCTCGAAGCCCGACACACGCCAGGCGGTGACGCAGGCGAACGGCGCCCTTATGCGCGCGAAGGCCATGCTCGAGGAAGTGGAGTTGGACCCGTCAGTGAAAGAGTCGCTGAAGGGCCAGCTCATGATTGACGTCGTGGACTTCCTGACGGAGAAGAAGGACAAGGCGAAGATCAAGGGCGAGGGCTCCGATGGCAAGGGCAAGGACGCCACGGAGAAGAAGGGGGCGTTGGTGACGATCCTTGAGGAGTTCATCGCCAAGTTGGACGGAAACCCAGGCGATGGCCAAACGCATCCATCAGAAGATGTTGCCGCTCGCCAGCTCTGGCGGCAAATTTCGCGCAGTATACCGATGGTGGCGAGGCTTCGGGCTTGGGCCAGACCACTGCGCTCAACAAGGACATCGTTGTCGACGCACGCTTGACTCTCCGAAAGCCATCCGAGGGCACGCCGCTGGCAATGGTGGATATTTGGGAGATAACGGATGTCAGTGGCAATGACGCTGTTACTCTCAAGATTTTGAAGTTTGACGGCGCGCTTGACGACGATAGCACTACATCCAAGCCATTGCAAGAAGTCGAAGAGCTGCTCCAGACTTGCAAGGGTAGGGAGTTCATGGCCAACAATCCTCACTGCGATGCTGCCGACGACAAGGACTGCATCACTTTCGAGCTCAAGGGCATGATCTCTGCCGCGCTTAATGCGCTGCAACGCAAACACGGGGTGCAGCACGCCAGGGCCATGAAGAAACCTGTTGGGGCAGTGCTTGCCACGAAGGAGCTCGGCATTGGATGCTACGTCGCAATGCCTGGTATTCGGCCCGTTGTGCCGCAGACGAAGCGCGTCGCGGCGCGCCCACCCAGGGCTCTCGAGGTCAGCGCCCCCGTGGGCGGCGCCCCGCAGATGTTCATCATGCCGTCGCCGCCGACCGATGAGTTCGTTAGTCAGTACTGGTGCCTCCGCGTGGAGCGTGACAGGGCCAAATGCAATTGCGAGATCACCATGCTTACGGCGAAAGCGAAGCGCCCCGCGGTCGGCGAGAAGATGACGGGCCCAACGACGACATCACCATCCCGTGCGCCACGAACTTCAAGAAGGTTGCCGAGCACGGGGAGCTCGTGCTTCACTTGGAGGCGGTTGCCACTGCAAAAAAGTCGAAGATATCTGGGCCCGTTCTTCAATCGAAGCGGGCTCGCAAGTATGCGTGAGATCGCTGAGCATTCGCATGCGTCGCTCAGCGTGGGTGGGCGGGGCGGGGGCGCCCGCGGCTATCAGGATTGGGTGGGTGGGGGGCTCCAATTGTGGGCGAGCCCCAAGCGCCATGTGAACGCGACGCGCTTTAGAGTTTGATGCGTAGCTCGGCCGATTACACACTCGTCGACCCTTATCGCGTCAATCGTTGTCGCTACCATAGCACGTCGTACTTTCATCGATAATCGATGCAGTTGCCGGCGTGGCTCAATTGGTCAAGCATGGCTTTCGGACTCAAGCCAGCTGTCGAGGTCACCGGCCCTGGCGGCGCGAGCGTGCACATTCGCATCTACGAAGTTGGCGGCGGGCAGCTCTTCAGCTTAAGCTCGACAGGCTCGCCGACAAGATGTTCCTGCGTGGGCTCGGGAGCAAGACGCGCGACAGGCCGTCGAGTCGGACGACGCTGATCAACGACATACGCGAGCTCAAGGACGACGCCGTCTATTCGGAGTGCAAGGTGAGGAACATGCGCTGGACCAGGGAAGCGCTGTCGCGCTTGCTTGTGGCCGAAGATGCGTTCAAGGAGGTCGCGTTGCCTGCGATGGGCGATGAGCCGTCCCGCAGCATCAAGGTCGTCCTGAACAAGCCCGGGGTGCCTGATCTTCTGGTCGAGTGCAACTCGTCGACGCTCGCGTACATGTCGAGGGCGATGCGGGCCCAGTTCGACGCCTTCGACAGCGCGAAGCAGCACAAGGAGGAGTCCCCGATCGCGAACTTGGGTCTCATGCACATATGGGTCACCAACAAGAGCGGTCGGGCTTGCGTTCGGGCTTGTAAGGGGAGCGACGACGGCGCCAAGGCCAGCAAGTACTTCAGGCTGGGCAAGCACGGCAACTCTGTCGAGGTCGCGGCGGAGAAGGCTCAGTCCTGGCAGGTCGGCGATGGCGTGGCCGAGGCTCATGCTTGCGCGGAGGTCGCGGGGACGGATAGTGAGGAGGAGGACGATCGAGCAAGAACTCGTGACTGATGCACGGTAGCACGGTGCCTTCGTAGAGCGCGCGACGCGGGGTTGTCGTGCATTCTCAATCTTGTGTAGAGCGCATGCGTTGGGAGTTGAGCATTCGCTGCGTGGGCGGAGATGTTGCGTCATGTCGCCAATCACTGCGGGCTCGGTGATCGTGTTGAGGAGCGCCGTGCAACGACACTTACCATGATAGGATACACAACTCGTCAATCGTAGTCGTGCCCATCCTCCGCATCATCCTACCACGCGCATGCTCCCCTAATCATATCCTCATCATCGTCCATGTGACACACTGTGCGCTCTGCGTATGTACACCCACTTTACAACTCGGCCATCGCGGCACATTCAGGACATTGCTATCACATGCAGCATTGGTTCGTTAGCCTGCCAATTGTCGACCACCAGTGGCCGACTGACCGATGCGACCCACGTTATCATCATCATCATCGCTTCTGACACCCACGCTGGGCATCTCATACGAACGATGGTCGACACAAGTCTGTCGACGCCCTCGCTTCAGCCCCCATCGGCGACCTCATGACGCCCCGTGCATGCATGCATATGTAGATGGATGGCCATCGTCATTGCCATGCGCCGCCATCAGCAATCGTTGCACTGATCGGCACAGAAAGTATGGGCAAAGTAACGTGCACCATCGTTGCCATCGCCATTGCCGTTTTGGCTTTGCCGAGCCTTCGCGCACCGCTCGGGGCCCCAGCGCGCACGCGCCCCGCGGGCCCGACGCGCGGGCTCCAGCGCGCCGTCGTGCTGCGCTCCCCCATCGCATGCCATGGGCGAGCACGCGCAGGAGCTCGCGGCCTACGTGCGCGAGCACGCGATCCCTGGGCCAGTTGCCATCCTCACATACGGTGAGGTGCACCACGGCAAGTCGGTCTGGACGTCGCGGATCGCCGAGGAGTCCGACATCGTGCCGATCAAGGTGGACCTGAGGCAGGTCATGCTGGATCCTGGGTTGGACAGAGTGTCGCACAAACAGGATGGCTCCTCGCCGAAGACCATCTTGAGCGTGTTCGGCCAGAACACCTGCATGCGCGCCGTGAGGGAGGTCGTGCACGGCGTCCTCACGGCCGCGGAGCAGCTGATCGGTGAGCCCGACATCAAGGGCGCCGTGGCCTTGATCAATTGCTCCAAGGGCTGCCACCGCAGCACCACGTTGGGGAGGGCCACCAAGGAGTGCTTGAAGCACGTGCGCAACGGCGACGGCAGCAGGGTGTTCAACGCGGAGTGCTTCCACATGTTCAACCTCAAGGCCCCCGAGCACCAGAGGGTCATCGCGCAGGCGAAGCAGTGGACCACGGGGCCGTGGGCCATGATCGCCGATCCTCTCGATCGCGGCTACGCGTTCGACGCGGCGTCGCAGAGAATCGAGAACCAGCAAAACTACGACGAGATGTGGTCGATGATGGCGGGCATCAACAATTATTCACTGCGTGGAGCTCCCCATATGTGCACCTACTCGCATGGACCTGTCAGCCGTGAATGTCTAGGCGCAAAAGCTTTCGAATACTAACGGGCTTCAGTTGTGACGGTCTGGACATCAATCTAACTGCGAATGAATTGGAGTGTGAATGAGCCTCAGTAGTACGAGCGCGTCTCCGTGCATGAGCCTGGGGCCTCTTCGTGCCCCAGGAGAGGCGCAATCTATAGCAACAGACGTGCATAAAACATTGCGGATTAGAGCCAGAGGAGAAGGGCAATCTATAGGCACACGCGTAAAACACCCAGGACTCGTGGCCCAGGAGAGGCCCAATATATATAGGAACATGAATAAAACATTTAGGACTGTGTACACAGCAGAAGGACCATCTATAGAAACATACGTAGAACATCAAAGAATCGTGCTCCAGGTGAGGCCCAATCGATAGCAGCATACGTAAAACACATGGGATTGGAGCCACTCATGTTGCCTTCTGAGGCCTCCTGCTCCTGGGGCCTCTCGGGGCCTCCTGTTGCCTTCCGGGGCCTCCTGGCGCTTCCTGTTGCCTCCTGGGCCCCCCTGTGGTTTCCTGAAGCCTTCTGGGGCTTCCTGGGGCCTCCTGGAGCCTCTTGGGACATCCTGTGGCCTCTTGGGTATTTATGTGGCCTCCTGGTGCCTCCTGGGACCTCATGTGGTCTCCTGGGGCCTCCTGGAGCCTGTTGGAGCCCCCCGTGGCATCCTGAGAAGAATCTGCGCCCACGAGCCAGGCCACCAAAACAAGCGAACCGAGCGAGACATCCTCAAAATCTGGCCCACCTGGGGGGTGAAAATGAACGCCTCGCTCGAGACACCCTCCAAATCTGCTCCGAAAGCGAAGGATGTCGAGCCCAGAAACGAGCAAACCGCCTGAGACATCCCCACAAAATGGCCGCGAACGAACCCGTGCAATCACCCCTGGCGGCTCCCCTTAGGGCCGCGAGCCTGGCCACCAAAACAAGCAAACCGATCGAGACACCCTCAAAATCTGGCCCACCTGGGGGTGAACATGAGCGCCTCGCTCGAGACATCCTCCAAATCTGCTCCGAAAGCGAAGGGTGTTGAGCCCAGAAACAAGCAAACCGCCTGAGACATCCCCACAAGATGGCCGCGAACGAACCCGTGCAATCACCCCCGGCGGCTCCCCTTAGGGGTGCTGAAACGAGCGCCCCGCCTGAGACATCCTCCAAATCTGATGTGTGTTGAGTAAGTCTGAGTATGAGTATGTCTGAGTATGAGTATGCCTGAGTATGAGTAAGTATGTGTATGAGAAAGTCTGTGTATGAGTAAGTCTGGGTATAAGTAGGTCTATGTATGAGAAAGTCTGTGTATGTGTACGTCTGGGCATGAGTAAGTCTGAGTATGACTAATACTGTGTATGAGCCAGTCTGGGTATGAGTGAGCCTGTGTATGAGTACGTCTGGGTGTGAGTCAGTCTGTGTATGAATAAGTCTGTGTATGAGTATGTCTGAGTGTGAGTAAGTCTGAGTATGAGTAGGTCTGAGTATGGGTAAATCTGAGTATGAGTAAGCCTGTGTATGAGTAAATCCGACAGGAGGGGAGGAGAAAAGAGGGGGAGGGAGGAGGAGGAGGAGTAGGAGGCGTCCAAGTAATAACACTAACCCCATCTTAGGATATGGGGAATAACCAGGAGACGGAGAGCGGCAACTGGGTGCTGCTGGCTGGCACTCCAGCGCGCGCCACCGACCTCGGCGACATGCCGCGCGCTCCGAGGCCGTCGTCCACGGGCGCGCGTCGCCCCGCGACGCCACCGCGGTCGGCCGACGCCGACGACGACGAGGTCGTCGAGGCGCAGCCGAAGAAGAGCCCAAAGCCGAGGCGGCGGTCAAGACGAAGATGATTGATGGGCCGACACCGCCAACCACGGCGCCACCAACCTACCTCAAGGGTGGCGCAACGGCATCCGCGGCCGCATCGGCTGCCGCGCCGACGGACGCCGTGACGAGCGCCTTGCAGGCCGTGGTGTAGGCGCTGCAGGCCCAGCAGGCCGCGCCGCCACCCGCGGCGCCCGCGGCGCCGCCGCCGCCCGCGGCGTCGAAGGTGGCGCCGCCGACGGCCTCGCCCCCCCCGCGGGCGCGGCTGCTAACCATCAAATACCAATACACCTCCACATTGGGGAAAAGGGCGCTGCCTCACGGGGTGGGGGGGAAGGGGGCGGGGGGTGGGGTTAGGCAAGGATTAGTCTGGATTGGAGCCGTCGTGGGCCGTCGCACGCAACGGGCGCACAGTCTCGCAAGCCTGCATCTGCGAGCTCCCCCATCAGACATTGCCAGGCGCGCGTGGGGGAGCTCGCGGATGGCGACTTGCGGCGCATCATGGCGGCCCAGTGGCATTGGGCTTTCGAACAAAGCAAGAATCCCCCGGGTCTTGAGGGGGGGGGGGGGCGCGGAGGGGACAGGACGATGGATGAGGCATGACAGAATGGAGGGAGGGGCGATGGTGGGCGAGGAGGATGACGACGATCATGAGGAGGAGGAGGAGGAGGAGGTGGAGGAGGTGGACGAGAGGAGAGGAGAGGAGGAGGAGAGGAGGAGGGGGAGAAGGAAGAGGGGGAGTGGGGAGGGAGGAGGGGGGGGGGAGGGGGGGGGGGAGGGGGGGGAGGGAGGACGGGAGGGAGGGAGGGAGGGAGGGGGGAGGAGGAGGAGGAGGAGGAGGAAGAGGAGGACGATGATGATGAGGAGGAGGATGAGGAGCATGGTGGGGGTCGCCCGAGGGACATGCCGCTCGAGCCGTGGGAGTCCTTCGACTTCGACCCGCGCGCCTGGTCGGCTGTCCTGCGCCGCGCAGGCGTCGACGACACCTCGCGCATGGAGCTGTCCCAGCTCGCGCAGCTGGGCGAGGACGGCAAGCGCGAGGCCAACCAGGTCATCTCCAAAGCGCAGAAGCAGCAGGCCGACGGCACCGAGGTGCGCGACGTGCTCGCGTTCGCGCGCGCAATGCGCGCCGCAGGTCGACGGGCGGACGCGCGTGCACCTTGATTTGTTCACGTCGCATTGGGCTGTGGGCGCGCATCAGATCGATGATCGAGCTCGTGCGATTGGTCTAGAGTTGGATGATGAGGTGTTGGGGCGTTCCCCAGTGGGCAACGCCCCAACGCGATGATCATCATCGCGACGTCGGCCCAGTTCGAATGATCGTCGCACGTTCGGCCGATTCGGTCGCGATCGGTTGGGCCAACTTCGGGGCTCGCGCATGCCGGACGCATCCGTATCGTTCGCAGATCGTGCGCCCACGGCCCAATGCGAGTGGCATACTCAAGCATCGCGAGCCGCTCGTACCAGGGTCGGCATCCAGTACGAGCCGACGGCGTGAGCGGCTCGCGGCTCGGCGTGAGCGGCTCGCGCGCCGCTCGGCGCGAGCGGGCCGCACTCGCGCGCAGCTCGCGCGCATCTCGCGCGCAGCTCGCGCGCGGGCGCCCAGGCGCGCGCCCAGAGGTCCGGGGGGCATCGCGCCCTGGACCTGTAGGAGCTCTAGGGGGCCAGCGGGCCCCGTAAGTCCAGAGGCCCAGTCCGAGTCCCGGGGGGCCCCATGGGCCCCGGGGCCTCGAGGCCCATCATGTCCAGGGGATCCTGGGGGGGGTCGAGTCCAGGAGCCAACCAGTTAAGCGATGTGTAGCGCGCAGTGGGCTGACGGGCCACTTCTCGCGTCTTTTCGAGAGCCCGCTGCAGCGCGCTCAGCAAGCGTCCGCGTGCGATGCGCGGAGGCAACCTGACCTCCTCCTCCTCCTCCTCCTCCTCCAATGTAGCGTGCAGCTATCTGTTTTGAGCATGATGGGGAAAGGGCGGGAGAACGATGGATTGGGGAAGGGCTCATGACAGAAACGAAGTTTCGACGCATACGACGACGACGGCAACCATGACGAGACGCATGACGGTGACGGCGTCGACGACGTCGGCGTCGGCGACGGCGACGACGGCGACGTCGACGGCTACGAACTGCTGCCACCTTGGGGGTCTCCTGGGCCCCTCGTCGTCGGCTTCGACTATCTGCCGACTGTCGTCGTCGTCGGCGTGCCCGCTATCCATGCGACAACCGATTATCGCGCACAACGTCATGACATGTTCACGCCACACTCTCGCTCACGTAGTTTCATGCGGGCTCATTGTCGACCATGCGCGCTCGCATGTACATCGATGGCATCTCGCAAACGCGGGGCCAGCAGCTCGGTGAGCGGTGGCATCGCGAAGCGACAACGTGGTAGTTATACGAGAAGCTAGCGCAGCGCGGCGCGAAAGCTGGGGTGGTGAAGGCGCTGAGCGCGCTACAAGAGGCAAGTGTGCTGCAGGAGGGCGTCCTGCATGATAGCCCATCAGCCCTCAGACGGCAATTGCGTGAGTCAGTCGCCCAGCACGGTCATGCAACGACGCCGTGCGGGGCCGCCACTCAGCAGTTCGACTTGGGGTTGCCAGAACTTCGCCGCCGGGATTATATACACCCAATGGCGTTTCTGAATTACGCGTGCGGCAGGTCGCCACAGTTTGCCTAGATCATGGCGGACTGCTGCACTGGCCGCTCACTTCGCATCATCATTTACATCGACGAAGTGTGCCCTGGCAACCCACTTCGCCCTGAGATATTGCGAACACTACAGGCGAACAGTTGGGCGTTTGCGGACTGGCCGAGGTGGTTGCCCCAGCGAGCAATGGCATGGCCGACTTCCGGCACGATTCGATCAGCGTTGGTGGAGAAATTGCCTGGCAAAGTGTCAGGCCTCATGCGCAGGATCATGCGCGTGTTCTTCCCTCCCGAAGGGCACTCGTTCAAGCGCGGCGTCAGCCTCCCCGCGCGCGACGGACATGCACTCAGTGTCACAGCAACGTTTAGTGGATTTCTATGCGACGAAAAAAACTCATAACCAAATTGCTGCCGCGAAAGGCGCAAGTGGCACTAAGCCGTGTATCACATGCAAGAACGTGTTCAACCGCGTGCCGGATGCAGCGCTCGCCCCGGGCGCGGCGTCGATCCGTTGCTGGGGCCGCGCATTGCTTGACGAGTGCACGAACGACGAGGTCTGCGAGGCATGCGACCTCATTGCAATCAGTCCCGTCGATCAGCGAGGCCAGCTGCAGCAATGACTTGGCATCGAAGTCGTGGGTGAGGGCATCATTGAAGATCGGTGCCTGAGGCAGATCTATAAGCCATCGACCATGCGCCAAGAGATCCCATGCACGCATTCTTGAACAATGGCAGTGCCAACGTTGAGATCGCTTATCTATGGCAGGCGGTTCGCGCCCACGACTTCAAGCTCGAGGTGATGCAGGACTACATGGTGCAGTGGCGCATGCCTGCGACATGGTACGATCGATCGCAAGTGGCCTAGCAGGAACAGGTTTGGGACGAAGTGCACATGTCTGTCATCATTATCTGGTATTTTGCTGACCATGATCCCAATCCTCGCTTGCTTTCTTCAGGGCGTCGTTCCTCGTGGAAGCCCTCTTCAGGAGCATAAGCGATGTTTTGTTGCGTTGGCAATGATAGTCTGCATACGTTCGCAGATTGGACCGTCAGATGCGACAGCGTACGTTGACGTGTTAGATGGCTTGCTGAGGGCGCACGGCGAGAGGTTCACTCGCTTGTATCCAGCTGCAGCGAAGCCGAAATTCCACCAGGCCCTGCACTTGCCTCAGAACATGAGGTACCTGGGCAAGTTGCTGTCGTGCTTCGTGACGGAGAGAAATCACAGGCTTGCCAAGCGGCGTGCGTTATTGGATTCCAACACATCGACACCACAGTGATCAAAGATATCCTTTCCAGGCAGATGGTTGCCTCCACTGGTGATTTAAGCCTGTTCCAAGCAAAATACCTCGGCCCCTGGTCTGAGCAAGATGCGCTGGGCACGACATTCCACGTGTCGAACTTGGCCGTGCTACGGCGCGGACAGGTCGCCCGCGGGGACATGTTGTATATGTCATCGGACGAGGTGGTGGTTGCCGATGATTTCTGGCAATACCCAGGTGGCGGTGCCATTGTCGCTCGCGTGACGAGGTGTCGCAAGAGCGGGCTGGGTCATAACTATTGGGGACCAATTGCTGAGAAAGGAGCATCGTGGATCGCGATGGCATCGTCGATGCAGTTACGCGTGCATCGTGCAAGGCGCGATCCGCCGAGTTATTCCTCCAGCGCGAGTCCTTGCAAGGCAACTGTCCACTGGTGGTGGTATAATGTTCTAATTCTCGGGCCTTCGTCTCATGCATGCGCTGTTCCACTTCGTGGTCGCGGATGTCGGTACTGTGATCGATCGTCGCTCAATGCATCGCACATTGCCCAATATAATCATCATGCCGGTCATCGCATTACCTCATCGTCGCCAATCACACTCACGCACGTGCCCCATTTATTGTGCCACGTTCGCACTTGTCTCTATCCATATCGCTTTGGTAGCCGTCTGGGTCAGCAACGCTTTGTTTGTTTGGCTCGGCTCGTCGATCTCATCACGGGCGCCCCATGCCGAGCCTTCCAAGCGCCGATGCGTTCCGCCGCGCAGTCCAGGAGGCCCGCGGCGCAATGCCCCCTGAACTCCCGACGTCGCCCATGCAATGGCGCAGAGAGGAGGATTTCGCGCGCCCAGGCGACGTCGGATTCATGTCGTCGCCGGGGCGGGGCCCTCCGTTGCGCGCCCGCGCGCTGCCGGTTGCCGCGCGGCAGCTCGTCGGCGCCATCCGCGACGACGGTGAGTGCGACAGCCGCGAGATGGACGATCGCGTGCGGCAGTTTGGCTACTACGTGCTCACGTACGCCGACTTCTGCTACGACGGGACCATCGAGGTGATGAACGTCCAGGGCGGCGCCACATGGACGCTCGATGATGAGCATGGTCGAGCCGATCTGGCCGTGGGACTCGCGCCAGCTTTGCCATCGGGCCTCCGCGCCGTCTACGCGCTGACGCGGCAACGGAAGGCGGGCTTCGGTGACTTCGGCGGTCCTGCCTGCGCGGCGCAGGGGGCCGCGGTCGCAGCAACGTTTCTGTGGGTCACATTCCGTCTTGGATTGCCCCTAGCATCAATGCCAATGCAAGCGGCCCCGATGCATGCATGTTATGAGTGGTTGTTCGAGGCGACGCGTCTCTCTATATAAGGAAGTGTTCTCTATACCTTGAAATGCACCAGCGAAAAACATCATCATCACCACCGCCATCATCATCACCATCGTCCAATCACTACGTCTTTGTCGTCATCGTCGGTTGTCGACTTCGCAACCCCGCCTGCGCCCTCAGCGATTGAACGTGCATGTGTGTCCAACAACAGCGGCGCATCGATGGCTGGCGATTGTCAAGTCCACGCGTTGTCCTGATGCTGCCCACTGCATGGCATGCGATGTTCAATTGTCGGTTGATGGGCGAACACCGTCGGCTGCCGACGTGATTGATTGTGGCGCGACCCGCCGATTTCAATGATGCACGCCATGCACTGCGCCGCGCAGCATCGACAAACGAGAAACGATTGCATATGCATGCGTATACGATACCACATGGCGAACCACAACACACGATGCTCGATGCGAGGAGGGGGGCGAGGAGGAGGAGGAGGAGGAATATGAGAAGGAGGAGGGGGAGGATGAGGTGGAGGGGGAGACGGGGGAGGGGGATGAGGAGGAGAGGGTGGGGGAGGAGGAGGGGGGGAGTCGTTGACGTTGGCGTCGAGGTGCGATCTTCGGTGGCATTGCCGCCCTAATTAAGTGCAGACCCAATCCACTCGTTCGGCAAGCGGGGCCGTTCCGTTGTACAAAAAAAACGCCCTTTAGTTGTGCAAAAGCGGCGCCCTTTAGCGACGCGAACAGCGTGCCCTTTAGCTGTGTAAAACGGAGCCCTTTGGTTGTGCAAGCACGGGGCCCTTGATGCCATCGAATGTCGAATGTGCATCGTCGTTGGTCCATCAGCTGCTGTCGTCGATTGTCGAACGATCATCGCCGCCGGTCGTAGCTATAGCCGCGTGCGCCCGACGATCGGATCGCGGCGAGTCTACGCAGCCATGCTGAATCTGTACAACGCCCCCCTGAACTTCATCAGGCGGGAGCAACAGATCTTCGGCGACGCGTGGACTGGCCTGGAGGGCATCGGATTGTCAACGGGGCGATGTGAAAGAGCGCAGCGGGAAAACACAGAGCCATGTGCGCGCATAGAGAGAGAGAGAGAGAGAGAGAGAGAGAGAGAGAGAGAGAGAGAGAGAGAGAGAGAGAGAGAGAGAGAGAGAGAGAGAGAGAGAGAGAGAGAGAGAGAGAGAGAGAGAGAGAGAGAGAGAGAGAGAGAGAGAGAGAGAGAGGGAGAGAGGGAGCGGGGAAGGGAAAATGCAACGATGACATGACGACGACGACGACGACGACGACATTTCCAGCGCGATCTTACGATTGTCGGTATAACGCCACCCACGCACCTCCCGTCTTCTGCCGACCCCCAACAGGAATCCCGCCAGTCTCGCGCATCACATTTCTTGGAGGCCTGGGAGCGTCGAAAACAAGCTCAAAAAAAAAAAAAAAAAAAAAAAAAAAAAAAAAAAAAAAAAAAAAAAAAAAAAAAAAAAAAAAAAAAAAAAAAAAAACTTGCAAGCGCCCCCCCCCCCCCCCCCCCCCCTATTTGCAAATCCGAGTGTTTTTCAGAGAGAACCGCGGGCCTGAAAAATAGCAACGTCACTTGTTTTAGGGCGGTCCGCAGGGACCTAAATTGAATGTCAGCTAAAAAATCACTGCCACAAAACATGATAAATACATGATCTGGGATCGCGAACACTCCTTCTGGGAGGGCTGAAAATAGCCATGTTCGCGGCGTGATCTATCTCCCGACAGGGTAAGTTTAAAGGCACAACGGCTCCGACGTCGACCCAAACCCACTTGTCTGCTAAGAGGGCCCCGAAAAACTTACCAAAAAACATATTCTACATAAAAAAGCCCAGCGTTAATCAACCTCACTTGTCAATATCACGTTTGCGCGGCATCTGGTCTGGTTGGTGTATCTGAGATGGGGCACTGGCGCGGCGCACGGCCAAGTGGTCAGATGCCTTGTTTACCGAGCTCGCGATGACCATGTTTAATTGACTATCAAAGGGGGGAGGGGAGAGAGGATGGCGCAAAGAGGAGGCGAAGAAGGACATTCATTGTTTTTTGTGGCCAACGGAATATATTGCGTGCATTTTCATTGCGAATCCTTCCAAGTGGGGGAACGGTTCCACTATTCCGAGACGGGGAAATATCCATAAGCGCCGCTTGGGGAACCGACATTCGGGTACCTCGGCAGGCGGTGGACATGGGCATGGTCGGTCTCCTCGGGGCCAAGCATATGGTTCCAGAACGACAGACCTCAGGACGTCGGCCCCCCAGACGGCGGACATGAATATCCCCCCGACCCCTCGAGAGAGAGGAGCAGCGACGTCGGAGTCGTGGCCGTCGTCGTCTTCGTCGTCGTTGTCGTCTCGTCGTCTCAGTCCGTCTCGTCGGACTCGGAGTCGGCGGCGTCTGTGTCGCCGTCGTCGGTTGTCCGACAATGGTTCCGACGACACCGAGTCCGATTCCGAGGACGAACCAGCGAAACGACACGCGACGATGATGACTCCGACGACCCGACTCCGACCACAGCGACGACTCGCCATTTCAACGCGGCGGGCGGGCTCGGTCGTGCTCGAACCCAACCCGTGCGCGGCACCGTCCGTCCTTTCCCCAAGACAGGGCGCCGCGAACCGCCGCCGCACGCGGCACGCGCTCGCGCTCGAGGCGCCGCGCACAAGCAGGGGCGAGGGGGGAGGGGGGGAGGGGAGGGGCCGGGGAGGGGGCAAGGTAAGCCCCAGGGCCCCAGGCCGCAGAGGGGCAGCAGCAACGGCGGAGGTAACCCGACGGCAACGGGCGTTGAGGGCATGAGGTCGAGGGTGAGAAAGGAGGCAGGGCGGGACCCGAACCCAGCAGCAACCCAAGCTGGGGTCGGTCCGTGAGACTATATTCATTTCATGATAGGTCCTACCTGAGGATCGGCACACGTTGTTTTACATGAACGGGTCCACGCGTACCTTACATACAGCCAACCCGTATCATAAGGATGCGCGACAAGGATGCAAGGGCCTTGGAGGCTCACACGGGCAAAGATGCAAGGGTGCCTTTGAGAAGGTTGCATAGCCATCCTTACTATGCGGTTGGACTGTAGTGTCTGGTCTGGTTCGATGGTTCCGTTTCTAGTAAAACTACAGGTATCCGAACGCATGCTAAAGAACGAATGGACGAATGGTTGTTTTCACACACCACGGCGGCCTAGACCACTCGACTCAACAAGTCCTCATGTCAGCATCTTGGCTGCGCGGGTATCCCCATGGGACGGACCTACTACAAAAAATAATTGCCAGCTCGAGCCGCAACCAATCGCCACAGCCTGGAGTTTGATAAATACATTCCGTGGTCTACCCTGCCCTGTCCAGTGAAACCGAAAAGATCATTGGGCCCTGACGGGCCTGCTACCTAGATGGCCTGGCCCCAGGGGGGCGGCTGTTGGCGACTGGCGCGGGCCGCCGTGCCGACGCCGCCGCCGCCGGACTGGCGGCGACCTCGGGGCAGAGACCGCCCTCGGTCACTGGGCCCTGTGCGGCGCAGCTCAAAGATGGGGCCTGGGGGTCAGGTCCACCTACAACATCAGGGGGGCGGGGGAGAGTCAGCCTGGGGCCCAGCGAACCCGTCCTGTTCGCTTATAAGAGCCCTTCGGGCCCCCATCCATCCGGGCCCCATCTTTGAACCGCTGAAGCCCCCCCCCGGCGTAGCACGCGCAGTCGCCACCTACTCGAGGATGTGCTTCGCCGTGCTCCGCGCCCGCTTCGACGCCCCCACGACCTCGCCCGGGAAGGTCACTGCGACCGAGTCCTCCGGGAGGGAAGCGGGAGCGCTGGGAGTGGAGGGGGGGGTGGGGGAGATCACGGAGATCACAAGATTTCACAGGATCAGGAGTCCAAGATGCCAGGGATGAAGGGGAGGGGAGGGGAGGGGAGGAGGAGTCCGAAGTCCCGAAGGCCGCCGACGGCCGAGGGATTGGATGGAGACAGGGGCGAGGAGGGGTGAGAGAGTCGGTTGGCCCCTGGGCCCGTAGGAGTCCTCCTCGGGTGTTCTTCATCATCCTTCTCCTCATCTCATCCTTATCCTTCTCATCTCCTCATCTCCTCCTCAGACGTCCTACCCCTAATTTTGAATGATGTTCGAATGATGGTCCTCCTGGCGCTGCCTCTTCCTGTCCTCCGTCGCGGCCCTCATCCTGGCCGCGTTGGAGGCCAGCTCGGGGAACATGCGGCGCTTCACCTCGATGGGGCAGTCATTGACGTAGTGGCCCACGATGGCCGCCTTGACTGCCTCGGTGAGGACGGTGGAGTCTGGCATCCGAGGCGCCAGCCAGCGCCGCTCCGCCTCAAACTTGGGGAAGTGGTTCTGATCATCCTCGCGGGTCAGCCCTCTCTGAGGGCCCTCTCTCGCCCCATCCACCCCCCCCCCCTGGGCGGGGCGGGGAAGGTAATGGGGTCGGGGGGCTTCCCGAGATCTCGAGAAGCAGCCAAGCAGCCTAGGGCCTACAACTGGCCCCACACCTCATCCTCCGCGGGGAGTCCGAGGGGAGTGGGGAGGAGAGAGAGGAAGAGAGGAGAGGAGGAGGAGGAGACAAAGGGGGAGAAGGAGGAGAAGGAGAGAGGAGGAGGAGGAGGAGGAGGAGGAGAAGGAGGAGGAGGAGAAGGAGTAGGCCTCGGCCTCGAGGAGTCGGAGAGTCGGAGGAGGGAGGAGGGGTTACCTCCGCCTCCTCCTCATCCTTCTCCTTCTCCTAGCCTCCCTTCCTCCTCGATATCTTCCATACTAGATCACCCTATCACCCTCGAGACTCCTCAGGACTTGCGCACTCCTCCGCGGGCTCAGGCTTTTGGAGCCCACGCATTAGGAGCTGTGCGTGAGTCCTGAGGTCCTGAGGCGTCTACGGCACAATAGGGGATCCATTGTCGATAGTCGATCGACTCGATCGACCTATTCCTCGAACACCATCTTGTCGGACCACATCTCCACCGTCTCTACGTCGTCCCCGGAGCCGTCGGCGGCGCAGAATGTGGACACGCGAACAGCCCATGCATGCACACATGAGTCACTGTTGAAGTCCATGTGCGCCTGGTCGGGCACCACGTAGATTGGCACGGCGCCAACAGTACCACGCTGATAGAATCGCTTCCGCGCCAGAGGTGGTGGGCCGACGCACGGGACAACTTTCCCGAAGAAAGGGAGACGGAATCCACTAGCGGCGGGCGACTCAGCGGACGTCGGAGCTGACGGTGGCGGTGGCGTAGGCGGCGTTGGCGTCGGGGCTGTCGACGCCTCTCCGACTCCTCCCCCAGCTCCGGCCCCGGCCGCGGCGTCCTTCTCGCTCTCGAGCTTCTCCTTCTGAGCCTTGGCCGTGGGATCCCGGAGGCGCTCGTGCGAGTCGAAGTGGACGGGGCGAACGTACACGCCTTGCTTCTTGAACTTTGTACCAGCTGCCTCAAGCTTACCACAGAGGTGACGCATCGACGAGAACTGCACCAGTGCTTGCATCAACCAGACTTCCACGCGGGCGCATGCTGCAAGCGCCTGCCACATGACCGAATCGGCATAGAACGTAGGTGACCGAGCGAAGTTTGCCCAAGGAGAGATCGTCGCCGTCGTCTCGACCTCAGTCGTAGTGGTGGCGATGGAGTCGGAGTTGCCGCCGCCGTCCTCCAGCGCCAGCTTGTACGCCTGATCCACACGCTCGTCCCACGCCACCTGGGCGTCCTCATCCTCGCGCTTCTTTGCAGCCATGTCGGCATTCACCAAGTGGCGCACGACGTCCTCCTTCTTGGCCGACTTCAGATCCTCAGCGGCGGAGGTGCCATCCAGCAACTCCTTCAAGTCTGGGGCAGTCATGCCCTTGATTCGGCTCACGACCCCTCGTTCGACCTGCTGCCACTCAATCTCGGCCTTGGCCCTGAATGGCTGCAAAGACTGAGCGTGCTTGATCAGTGAGGTCCAGCGAGCAATCCACTCCACCTTGTCGGATGCACCGATGTCCAAGCTGCCTGCTTTAGCAAGCGTCGACTCGAAAAACGCAGCGGCCTTGCTGATCGCCTCCAGGACGGTCGGCTTCAGCATGATAGAAGCCTGACTGGAGACTGGACGACGCGACGCCACGTCAAACCAAACATCAGCTCAGCTTCTCCTCCTCCGTCGTCCTCCGTCGCCCTCAGGACGACCCCAGACTCCAGACAAAGAAGGAGAAGGTGTGTGTTGTTGTTTGGGAGTGGGGCGGTGCCGGGATGATGGCATGATGAGAGAGCGGGCGTGGAATAGTGGAGTGGAGCGGCAGGGGGACAACATCGCAACATAGGACCGTCGGACGAATTGTCCTGTGTCGCCGTGTCGCCGTCCTCCCGCCACTCCACTCCAATACTCCAATACCCCGTCTCTCCTCCGACTCCTCTTCTCCTCCTCCTCCTCGCTCCGTCATCCCCGCCGCCGAACCATCCAACCATCCTCCTCATCCTTGACTCGTCCTCATCCTCCTCATCCGCCTCCTCCTCTCCTCCTCGGTTTGACTGGCATGGCGGTCCTCGGGCAACGTGCTGAGGTCAGCGGCGTCGGAGATAGCTGCGACGCAGTCCTGGGGCAGCCCAGCGAAGTGCACTGCGCGAACCTGCATCCAATTATCAATCCCAGGGCGCGATCTCCATAGCGTGATCATGTCTTTGAACTTTGGGCACAACGTCACAAGCAACGACACCTTGTCCTTGTAGCCACCGCCAGTCCCATGGTAGAAGTCTCGCAGCAAGGTGATCGCGTCAGCGTCGATCGTCTCGAAGATGATGTTGCCGATGATCTCTACGAGGTTGATGATTGCCGTGTCCATGTTATCTGCCCCGCACACCTTCTTGAGGTTGTTGTTGCTGCTGTCTGCAAGGCACCTGAATAATGCAGACGACTCCACGCTATACGCCTTGTGCATGCGCTTCGCCAACTGGATGATGCGGCTGGCAGTCATATCTGCTTTCGGGGGCAAAGCATTGTTCGACAGCATGGCAGGCATGGATGAGACCAATCCAGGCTTTGCTCCTATAATCTTGAGAACGTTCTTCAGCGACTTCCACTCCATGCCCTGTTCCTGCAACTGCTTGGCAAGCTTGGCGTCGCCCTTCTTGTCGACTGGTTCTTCTGGCGCTGCGGCGGCGTCGGCATCATCTGCTAGATCATCGTCGTCGGTCCGCCCAGCGCAAGCGTAGAACGTGTTGATGCTTCTCTTGACGACTGGACGGAGTTTGCGCCAGTTGTCGTATTGCTTCCATCTGGACTTGCCGACGTAGTCAACAATTGATTTCATGAGAGCAGCATTGTCGAACTCGCCCATGATGTCAGTTGCGGGTGGGGTGTCTACTGGCGAAGACGATGGTGGTGAATCGGTGGATCCGCCGTAGTTGAGCAGCTTCGGGTCCAAGATAATGTTCATCATCCTCTCGTCCCTGAACACGTCCAGGTCAGGGGGCATCACGCTGCCTTCACATCCGAACTCAAAGCACCAAGCGACGATGCGGGAGTTGAACTTCGGGACATGCTTCTCAGCAGGGACGTTCTCAGTTGTGAACATGACCGCATTGAGGACGTCGTCGATGAAGGTAGTTTTTCTCCCAGCGGTCATCCTCTCGAACTTCTCACCAACATCGTCGGCAACGTCGCTGACCTGCTGCTGCACCCGCTGCCCAGGCTTACTTGGACGGCCCCTGCCCGCCGGCTTGCCTTTTGCCTGGGGCTTCGCTTTGGGTTAGCTGACTTTCGGCTTGGGGGCTGCGCTGGCATTTAAGAGCTTCGATGTCTCCATCTCTTGGACAAGTAGGCGAAGCTTGGCAATGTCGGCCTTTTCCTTCAGCGCCCAAGGCGCGCCGTCGTTCGAAGGAACTGCAAGTTTTGCGACCTCGAGCAGATACTCGACCCTGTCGTGCTTGATCAGCGCTGAGAGAATCTTATCGAACAGGAAAAACATACTGATTGTTTAAACCCTTGTCCGAGAACACGCAGTGTTGGTTCATCCAGCTCTTAAAGGTATCCCACGGCGGCTGTTCCTGGGATAACTCCATGAAATTCCTGATCTTCGGGTTCTTAGGATTGATCTTGTTCATGAACGACCGGGCGGACCTAAAGTCCTCGAATGAGGTGAAGAACCGCTTGTACTTCTGACCAATGTACTTCCTGTAGTCTCGCTCGTATCCTTTCTGTGACTTCTGATTCCTCTTTGGGCCGCCGTCGTCGTCGTTCGGGTCCGCATTCTCATTGCCCTGGCCATTCATCTCGTCGTCCTCGTCGCCGCCGCACTCCACGTCATCGCCATCTCCAGCATCCCCATCATCGGGAAAGGTGTCGCTCTCCTTCCCCTTCCGCTGATCAGCTCGCCACTGGAGGAAGCCTGCAGTGGCCGTCTGTACTTTACCGAAGCCCACCAGGAAAGTGGTCTTCGAAGAGATGTCGTTCCCAAAATTGCCGATCTCGACGAAATAGGAAGCAACGTCTGGCGGCGTCCTCTGAAACAGTTCTGCGATCACCAGTCCGTCCGCAATGGTCGCCTGCACCTGCGGGTTGTTGCGATTGTCCTTGTCCTCGGCGATCCGAGGCACGTTCAAGTTTCCATCTCCGTCTCCCACACCCCCATCCACCCCCATCCTCCTCTGCTCCTCCTCCTCCTCCTTCTCCTCCTCTCCTCCTCATAGTCCTCCCCATCCTCCTCCGGGTAAGGAGGAGGACGGGACGGGCGGTCGGGCTGCGGGATTGGGATTGGCAAAGGAAAAGGGGATCCTCGGCAGCCAAGTAGATCCCCTCAACGATGTGCCCCCCAGCAACAACCAAGCGCTCTTCACCGCGCCCAGTGGGAATGGCCACGATCTCGGCACGCGCACCTACGGGGTGGCGGAGGAGAGGAGAGCGGAGCGACTCTGCCCCCCTCTGGCAGCCCCTCTGGGACCCTGGGACCCTGGGTCACCAGGCTGGGACCCTGGGGCCCTGGGACCTGGGACCCTGGGACCCCGTATGTTTCGATACTTCTACACACGCATATCTAGTTATACATATGCGTATACGCGTATACGTATACGCAGATGTAAATACATACACGTGCATACATGGAGCATGTTATGTGTAGCGTGATCTGTTTTATACAAGTATGACGCAGTTTATCGTAATTCAATGTGTTATATTGTAGTATACTGTGCGCCGCTGTGTCGCGTAGTTATATTCTGCTAGATCAATATATATATATATATATATATATATATATATATGCTACAATATAGAATATAGTCTACCATAGTATATTTCACATTATGGAATACATTATGTTAAGTTGTAGTCTATAAAGATAGTGTATCATATATGGCACGGGAGCTGTTCGGTTTGAGACCTCGAGACCGAGTCGTCGAGTCGAGGATGCAGGCGGAAGTTGAGCGCCAGTCAACGACGCTCATTGTCCCCCCTCCAATGAGCGAGGGGGGGGGGGGGGCTTCATCTTGCCTCCTCAGACTCCTCGGAGCTCTCTAGCCACGTTTGCGTCAGCGTCAGCGTGATCAGTGATTCTTTTGCACCTGGGGCCCAGGGGCCTTTGACGTATCCATATTGAGACGCAATCCTCCTGTAACGATCCACTGTGTCCGCTTGCTCGTCCCTGTTCAACGGGTGGCGAAGAAGCAGCCTCTCGCCGTTCTTCCCGTAGAAGGAGACCTTGACGTTCTCCTCTACTGGCGAAAGCAGGAGAGCCCAGAATCGAATCGATAAGTAAGTCGAATCGGCCGAATCGGCGAATCGGCGAGCGAAATGAATCGGATCGGCGGAAGCTGAATCGGTAGACATCGGCTGGCTGGCTAGTAGGCCTCCATTGAGACATCATATCCAACATCGGAATCCGACGTCAAATTCGTATCGAAATCAAAATCCATCGAGATCGAACCGAATCGAATGGTCGGATGGGGAGTGTGGATCAGGTTAGGTGGGTAGGTTTGAGCAGGCGAGCGCTCCTTGTCGACGTAATTGCCGCGGACGTGGTCCTGAAGTACACGACCTGTCGCGTTCGGCCAGCGTTCCTCCACGCTCCCGAAGTCGTGCGACCATGCCCCCGTATCCTTAATCTTGGCAGCTTTGCTTCGGGGTCCTCGCTAGGTGCGGTTGGGGCCTCGGTGCCGTCGGGCGGCATTCGGAAACTCCCCCCCCCCCAGCCGGCGCCAGGTCGGCCAGGGCATCCAGCGCCCAGCTGTTGGGTACTTGGAGGAAACACGACACGCGTGACGGGCGACGCACATTAACCGACCTGGCGCGCAGCTGGGGAGAGACAGTTTCCGGAGGCGGTGTCCACTGGAGACGGACCCCCGATCCACGCATCCTCCTCCTGCAGTAGAAGACTGATCTCCAGAAGTGCCCGTCGCGCCAGGGGTCGGGTCAAGGGCGCCGTCGGGCGTGGGTAAATTCCGCCGCGGGCTCCTAAAGGCTTGGGGCGGAGCGGTGACGGGCGGCCCCAGCAGCTGAGATGTCCTTCGTCCCCCCTCTGCATATGGCCGAGGGGGGGCAAGGAAGGGGGGCCCGAGGGGGGCAGACGCAGGCAGCCAGAGGACAGGAGGGGAGGGCCAGACTTATTGACTGTTTCGGATTGGTTCATCGCTCGGATGAGCGTGTGGGGGGGGGGGGGGGGGGGCGGTTCACTGCGCTGCTCGCTTCACTTAGTGATTGCTTCGGCTATGACGAACCAACAACACACACCCATACCCATAGGGGGGGTCGGGGGGTCGGAGAGGGCTATGGGTACGTGTTGTCGGATGGGGGTCCCCGCTCGAAAGGGAGCGTTCCCCTGGGTCCGACAACCCGCGAGTCCTCCTCCCAACGACCGCTCTTATGGGCATGGGTGGGTGTGTGTTGTTCGTTCGTCAGGCTAGGCGCGGGGCGGGGAGGGGGCGGGAACGGTTGGGCGTGTTGGAAGATTGGCGCGGCGGCGGCAGGAGCGGAGCGGAGGACAAGTGGAGCGTCGGTTCCACTCGCTTCACTGATTGCTTCAACACTGCCGAGTCTCGCTCGCAGCCCGCAGCAGCCGTGGGAAAGGAAACCAGCCGCCAGTGGCGTCGGGATGTGCAACAGAAACCACATAGTCGTCGCATCCCGAAGCTGCTTACACAAATTCACTTGCTTAAGGCAAGCGTGCGACCGAGTGACCGACGTCACCGATTCGTTCCTACTAAATGCTAGAGATCATCCAACAAACCAACAAAACCAATGACCCGCCCTGGGCATTGGCCACGCAGCGCCACAGCACCCCACCTGGCCCCCCCCCGTAGGATCTCAGCGTCTCACGGCAATCTATTGTTCTCACATGCGTCATATACTTACTTTGGCCCTGGCCTGGAGCCCTAATCATCAATCATCATTCACCCACTCCACCCCATTCCTGGATTCAATGGATTCCTGGGGATTCCTGGAGTCCTGGAAGTCACAGTCTACATGATCATTATCTGTTCGTAGTTCAAGGGCCTGTGAGGCCCGTCTGCCAGGGGGGCCGGGGGCTCGGGCTCGGAGTCTGGGTCAGATCTCGCAAGCTTCGAAAAGCAGCGAGGCGGAGGCTTGTATCCATGCCATCCGTCTGACGGACGTCTTCGGACCCCAGCGGGCGGTGGACATGGATATAGTTGGCCACTGGGGCCCCCGCCTATATCCATATCCACCGCCTGTCGAGGTCCCGCAGATCGATCGCCCAGGCGGCGGTTATGGATACTCCCCGCCTTGGAAACAATCTCTAGCCTAGCCTAGTCACCTAGTCACCTGGGCCCTTGCGACGCAGGCGCTTCGCAGGGTCAGGGCCCTGGCCGGGGCGACCGCGACCGCCGCCATGCGCGTGCATCAGCTCGCTCTGGAACGGCGTGAGCTGCGCGGACGGCGGCACCGTCTCGGGCGCGTTCCTCCGCGGGCGCGGCAAGCAAGCAGAGCAAGCAGGGGCGTGACAGGCATATGCAGCGACTGCGGAGAGGCTGAGAGGAGAGACCAATGGGACCCTGGGGCCTGGGTGACTGGGCGACGAGAGCGAGAGAGGGACGAGGGAGAGAAGACTGAGCGAGCGAGGAGGAGGCAGGGGGCGGGCGGCAGGAGGGAGGGGGGCGCACGGCGCTCACGACCCACTATCTCTCCTCCGACGCCTCCGACTCCTCCGTTGCGCCTCCAACTCTGACTCTGACCCTGTGACCGAGTGACCGACTCTCTCCTCCTCCTCCTCCTCCTCCTCCTCCTCCTCCTCCTCCTCTCCTCCTCCTCCTTCTCCTCCTCCTCCTCCTCCTCCTCCTCCTCCCTCCTCCCCCACCTCCTCCTCCTCCTCCTCCTCCTGCTGGGTGCGGCCCTGGGCCGATGCCCAGAGGGGGCGGAGGGCGGTCGGGTATGTGTTGTCGGGTCGGTTGTTTGAAATTTGAACGGGGGGCTCATCCCCCCTCCGACCCCCCTTAGGCCCTATAGGCCCTATGGGCCCTATGGGCATATGCGGCATGGGTGCGCGTTGTTCGTTCGCCACAATATCCTGCCGAGCATGGGGAATTTCAGAAGCAGGGTCTCGATGGCAGCGCCGATCTGGCAGACGTGCATTGCATTGCCGATCTGCTTGCACTGGCTGGCCCTGGTCCGTGCGGACGGCGCGTCCGCGGACCGGCTCCGGCTGAACACGCGCGACACCTGGGCTAAGCTAACTGGTCTGAGAGAGGAGGAGGGGGGGGGGGCGGGCCGGCGGGGTGGAGCGGGGGAGGAGAGGCGAGGGGAGGGGGGAGGAGGTCTTTGGAGGAGGATGAGCCCATTGCCAATTGCCCATCGCATCTGCCAGCCCTGGGGTCCTGAGTGGAACCATCTGAGAGTCTTGGAGCTACCGGTTGGGGCCCTCATTGTAGGGAGGGCCTTCTTGGAGCCTTGGAAACTTGGAGGCTGCCCCATTGGAGGCTTGGAGCCCTATGGGCCCCCCAGTGACCCCAGTGCCCCAGCGCGCCCAGGCCCGGCCCCAAGAGGGCCTAACATCAACGGATAACGCAGCCGAGCCGAAGGGAGGGGGGGAGGGGGGGGAGGCTCGGGAGGAGTAGAGGCTCGGAGGAAATGAGAAGGAGCAGGAGCAGGAGAAGCACCTTCACGACCTGCTCCACCGAGTCTGTAACGGGGAAGCCGCTTGCGAGCCAGAGCTCGATCGGGTGCATCCAGCGCACCGCCCTCCTGTACTCCTCGCTGTTGCCGATGCAATAACTCTGACGGGCACCAACAGGAATAGCCATGAGGCCCATGCCAGAAATGAGCGTCGGCAACTTTCCATTCGCCGAGCAGATGATGCGAAGCTGGGGATTCTGTCCCAAGTCGACCACCTGCATGGGCCTCATCAGCCAGTAATTATCCAAATGCTTCCCCTCGCACGACGTCAAGGCGGCCAAATGGCTGCCTGGGGGATCGTTCCACGTCTGACGGTCACGGTCGTTCGTCTCCTGGTTGTAGCGCGAATGGTAGCCGGGGCGTGACCTAGCCCACAGGAGGTCCCCGTTGCGCTCGTCAATATCTGCGACGAGAAACGTCTGCCACGTGTGCTGGTCGGACAGCGTGCGGGCAAACAGCTGGCTGACAGTCTTCCCGTAGTCGAGCTGCACCTTGACGAACTCATCGGTCGCTGGCAGTCCTGCGGCACGCAGCACTGGGAAGATCCACCCCTTCAACATCCCGACGGTGTACTGGCGAGTGCGATTGATCGCCCACCCAAACTCGCCAACGTCCTGGACCATCCGGACTATGACGTAGATGTCGCCCAGCTCCTGCTCGAGCTCCCACGCGCCGAAGGTCTCCACGTTCTCCTGGATCCAGATCGGCTCGCGCAGCGTCCGCCTCATGCCGATCCAGGCGTAGAAAAGCCCCGCCCGAGGTCCGAGCATGCGCCTCTGGAGGCCGTGCAGGGAGTGGTCGGTGCAGGGCGTGCCAGCCACGTGGATGTCGCACACTGTGAGCTCGCAAACCTTCTCGCAGCGCCAGCAATGCGCGCAGCGATTCATGTTGCAGCCCGTGAACTCTGACCGAATAACTTCGGGTGCAGCTTCCTGCTGGCTGGGGTCTGGGGTCGCTGCGGTCGCTGGGGTTGAGGGCCGATCGAGCCCAGCAATGTGCTGATGGACTCGGTCAGCCCGCATGGGGACACCACCCATATCATCCTGACCTGGAATCCTGGAACAGTTTTTCAGCTGCGACCAGCCGCGGACGGAAGACGAGCTCGCTGCATGCAGGGTATATACCCAAAGAAATGGAAACTGGGAAACCGATGCAGATCACCATTCTGCTGGAGCCGACCTGCTCGCCCAGTGTCCTGGACGCGTCGGTCGATCCTGCAGCGATGCTTCACGCGCTCGGGAACCATCGTCAGGATGTCCCCGAACACGCAGCACTGCTCGTCGATCGCAAAGCCCTGAGCAGAGATCCAGACATCCAGACACGATAGCGGCGAGGCAAGATAGTCATACGGGCCCTGGACGCGCTCAAACGCCTGGTGCGCAGCCCTAGGCAGCGCAGCTGAAAGAAATTAAGGCCCAGGGCTTGAAATCCGATATCCGAAATCCCAACAGTGCGGCCCCTTTGGCGTCCCAGCCTGGTTCAAGAAGTTCAAGGCTGGGGGCGCGAGTCCCAGCCTGGCTCAGAGCTGGGGCGCGAGAGGGGTCTCAAAATATGCACGTGCTATCGTACCCTGAGACGACCCAGACCCCTGCCTACACTTCATAGAACGAGACGAGACGAGGGGAGAGGGGGCAGTCATGGGGGTCGGAGCGGAGCAAGCGAGATTGGACCCAGCGAGTCCTTGAGCATCTCCATCCTGCACGCTGCGTCGACGTCGAGCGCCCAGGCATGCCGGATGGTCATCGTCGTGGCAGTGTCGAAGTTGTTCGTCCGGACGTAGCCACGAAAGGTGGCACAAATGATGTCAGGCGCGATCTTGTCGGCCCCGACCCCCGAGAACGAACTGCTCATCGTCGCGTCCCGATTCGTGATGCACTTGAGGGTGCGGTCCACGCCAAGCGTCGAGCTGGCTCGAGCAAGGGCGTCAGCACACCATGCGAATGACCTCTCCACGCTGCCCACGATGATCTCAGGGTACTTGCCGCTGGGCGTGCACAGGTCAGGCATCGGGGACGAAAGACGGCTCAACATGTGTTCGCACAGTCTATGAGGACGTGCCCCGAGCAGACGTAGGTGACATAATGGCAAACAACCTTGAACATGTGTGGCGACGGACGCAGGGCGGGGCATAGGAACCAACGCCGACGATCATCCCCTGACGCGCTGACTACGCGTTGTCATCTGTCACGAGAGGACACAAGACTAACTAAACCAGCAGGGCGGGGGGGCGTATGAGGACTCACAAGCGGCACGAATGACCCCCACAACGATACGGCGCGGCTCAAAATCCTGGAGATTAACTGCTAAACCCCATACAAATCGGTGAGATCACACACCTGCGAAACTGAGGATTTTAGGCTCCCGCGTGGACTTGAAATTAGCTGGTTGGGGGGATCCCCCCAACCGAGCCCTCAGGGTTGGGGCTCTGGGCCCAAAACCCCAACCCTGGGGGCTGGGTTGGGGAGATCCCCCCAACCAGCTAAAATTCAGCGCGCGAATTTGGCGAAATCCAAGGATTTGGAGCCTCGGCGATCTGGTCGAAACGGCCTGGTCATGGGGGGTAATGGCATGGTGTGAACGTGCTCAGTTCATGAAACGGTGGCCGAATCAGTGTAATCAGAGTGGTGCTGGGTGCGTTGTTTTGCTGCGAGCTGCAGGCTGTACGATGCCTGGCTGGCGACAGCTCTGTCCCTCGGAAAGCAGCCCGTGGCGGCCATCGTCCGCCAAAGCTGATCATGAAAGAAACTGTTCCAGCACTTATCATACTTATCATTGACTATGGGCGGGCGGGGTTCCATCAAGCCCGACACGGGAAAGCTATTGCATACTGGTCCCCGCCCGCAAATGGCAGAGGCAGCAAACGGCTTCCCTGCCACGTCAGCTGGTGCATCTGCAGGCGCCGGGTGCGCCTTCTGCGATACGGCCCAGCTCTGAAACGCGGTGCACCATGGACACATATACTCAACCAGAGCGCTCAAGTCGAACTCCGCGACGACATCGGGCGTCATGCTGTCGTCGGCGACCCTGATCGCACCCACCAAGTTCATCAGCACCTCGTCTACTGCCGTGCTGCACGTGACCTCGCAGCTCGAGTGCCAGTGCAGCTGGCACATAGGGCATGTGGTCCATGGAGTAGCCTCGCTGCGACCGCAGAACTTGCGGCATGCGAAGCACATGGCCTGGTCGTTGCACGTGGAGCCGTGCTGGGCAGCTGCATCGTCACCTGCGATGCGGCACCCGCCCGCACCAATCACAACACACCCAACCCAATACCAACCCAAAGAACCACCCAAAGGAAGTGGAGGCGGCCGGAGGAGTGGAAGGTGGAGGGAGGGGAGGGATTGGGATTGAGGTTAGAAGGTTAGCTGGTTAGATTGGAGATGGGTGAGGGAAGATCAGAGGGAAGGTGGTAGATGGAATGGGAGGCCGAAGGATGCGGGCTCTCCTGTTCCTGTTATTGCTCCGTTGTTTCACATGTATGCTCTGTTGCGCTGCCGTGTTGCATGTGTTGCACTTGTTCATCCTCCTCCTCCACCTCCTCATCATTGGAGCATTGGGGGCATTGTGTTGGGTGTTAGTTAGCTCGCAAGTCTCTGTCGATAATAATGTTCATCATGCTCTGCACTCTCAGGATCTCAGAGGGTATCTCCTGGGTCGCATCATCTTTCACAGCGCCCCGGATCATCCTGGATATACAATTGCGAACGCTGAATCGTAGCCCCCCTGAGCGAAGATCGACAGACAAGTCGTGCACGTCTGACCGAGCCTTCCCAGGATGTCTGCACGCAATGGCACCCCCTCTGATATCCACCCACCGTCCGCACCAGGACCCCATCCAGGGTCACAGGGCCCCCAACAGAGTCCCAGTGTACGTAGCGAGTGACAACCGTATTATCTTGAGTATGCTCCATGAGCGATAGAGTACCAGGCTTCAGATCAAGACATCGGTCGTGGCCACAAAATACAATAGCACCAGCAGTGCATACGTAAGCCGCCGCCCACTTGAATATCTGCTCAGCAGCTGTGCCATCCAGCGGGTCGCCCACGCCGTCGTCGTCAGGAATGTCGATCGCGATGCCAACCTGGGTGGAGGAGGGGGGCGGAAACAGCGTGACCCATAGGACCCATAGGGGCGCTGGAGGGATCGACACCGACACCCTTACACCTGGCTCCGCATCTCTCTCCTCTCCTCGACATCGTACCTCCTGCTTCGCAGCGTCGTCAGTAAGTTCCTCCTCTCCTCCCCTGTCCCCCCCCCCATCATCATCGTCAGCCTTGCCACCGCCACCGCCACCACCATCATCATCATCATCAGCAGCAGCATCATAATCACCTTAATCAGGTTCATCATCATCAGCATCAGCACGCGTCGCATCACCATCATGATCTGCAGGAGCATCATTAGCATTAACACCATCAAAATTTCAATCCTTATCATCATCGCCAGTAATCGCCTCACATCCTCTCATCGACGACATTGCCATCACCAACAGCACCAGCATCAGCATCAGCATCATCATCATCATCGCAATCATAATCAGCATCATCACCACTACCACCACCGTCTCCATCATCCTCACAACATCAGCATCATCAGCATCAGCATCAGCATCATCCTCATTCCCATCCTCATCATCAAAGGTTCTACTTCTACAGCCGCTGCAGCCTCGTTGCCGAACGCCGCGTCCACGAGGGCCTGAAACGCGTGCTCCTCAGCGCTCCTGCTAGGGTCGACGGCAGCACGATCCTTCGCCATCGTGGCAGCCCGAGCCCTGCTTGCTTGGCTCAGCGTCTGCTCCAAGGCGCGGGCCTCGTAGTCCTCAGGATGCAAGTCCACGCTCTCGATCGCATGCCCGTCGCCAGAACCATCGTCACCTGCAGGGCCAGCATCCGCAGCAGCATCCATGCCAGCCAACAGCTGCTCCGCCGCCTTGAGGACTGGAGGGGCGCAGTCGACCTGCTTCCCGGACTTCCTCTTCTTTGATGCCTCCATTGCAGCTGTCTCCAGACAAGAGCAATCCCGGGACATGCTGACAAGCCCGTGCGTAGCGCCGACCTTCGCGCTGCGCAGCGCCCCAGTCGCCCACCTCAGCTTCACCGCGTTCACCTGCGGCAGCTGGCGGAGGAGCGAGGAGACTTGGATTCGGAGCCTGGGGGGGATTGAGAGGAAGTGGAGGGGGCAGGGAGTGACGGGGTGAGCTAGTAGTATGTATTAATTAAGGGGCCAGTAGGTCCTGCGGTCCTACTGCCCTCCAACAACTTACTTCTGCCCTCGCCCTTAGCTGTCCGCGCCCTCCGCCGCCCCTCCGCTCTCCTCCCGAGGCCCCTCCCCACTGGGGAGGGGGGGGGGGGGCTCGATGGGCAAGGATGCAAGGATGCAAGAAAGCCCGCGTCGCCTTCACCTCGCTCAGCCCGCCAGCGCGCGAGGCCGAGTGCAAGTCCAATAGCATGTCGAAGAGCTTGGCGCAAGCAATGGGGCGGCTAAAAACACAGGCGCTGGACGTTCGCCGCATCTGCGCCGCCCACAATTCTGAGTAGAAAGCGTGGGCCACAAGCCAAATCTCGCCCGACTTGAAGCGACTGTGCAACGTGGGGAAGTCAGCTTCGAAGCGAGATGCATCGCAGATTGTCATCTTGATTTCGATGGCCTGTGAAGACGACGGGCCCAAGGTGAGGTCGTACCTCTGGCGAGGGGCCCAGGAGAGATCAGAGGAGAAACATGGGCCATCGCCGGGCCGACACAGAGAAGCAATCGGGCCATCGAGGCAGGACCGAACCCAGGAGGGGTGGCACGCCCGAGCGCGGTCGCGTCAACCCGCGGTGGCGACGCGCTCGGGCGCGCCACCCCTCCCAGTGTCGACCCCCCACGATCGCCGATGGATTCTAAGTGGCGGTGGCCCATGTGTCTCAGGGGAAGAGAAGTGAGAAGTAGAAAGACGAGGGGAGGAGAAGAGAAGATGGGTCGGGAACGGCGGCACCGCTCCTCCGCGGCAGCGCGAACCTTGGCCAGGGGCGCCGCGGCGCATGCGCGGGCGATGGTCCGGGGCCGCCGGAGCGGCGCAGCAGGCCGAGGAGGAACAGGAACAGCAGCAGCGCCGGCGTCATGCACTTCAGCGGCACCACCCTCACCAATGGCAGTGTCGGTGATGTACCGCTTGGCCTGCAGGGCAGGGCGGGCGCGGGATCATGCTCGTCCTGAACCTCCATCGTCCCGTGGCCTCCTCCACCATGCCTCCATGCCTCGCCTCCTCCACGCCCCCACCCCCTCCTCCCCCGACCTTGATCACCCTGCCCGCCTTCTTGGCGGACAGTGATTGCGCCCCCTTGTGAAAGTGGCAGCACGTGTCAACCAGGGCCTCTTTGTCCTCCAGTGTCGGAGCGTAGCGGAAACAGTACCTGCGCTGCGTGATTCGCGCGCTCAGTAGATGCCAAGACATAGCAGGCGCGCGCTTCAGCGACAATTTGATCATCCCGTTGACGCCTTTCACCTCTTGAGTGTCCAGCAGCCACCCGACAGCGATTGACCTTGCGGGCTTGCGGGCTGAGGAGCCGACGCTGCGGGAGCCCGAAAACCCCCGAGCGTCCTGGGGGCTGGGGGCGGGCGGGGGAGGGTGTCGTGGAACCACAAGGGCGAAGAGCAGAGCAGTCGACATTCGAAGCGACATCCCAGGGGCCTCAGAAGGTCCCAGAAGCGCTTCGTGAGCTTGCCCGTTGAGGCGGCCCCGTGGATCTCCGAGCTGAAGATCGAGCGGATCTCCAGCGTGGATACGTCGAGCTCCTCAGGCTTCTTGGCTTGGAGCTCGAGAGCGCAGGCCATGCGCTCCATGCAGCGCTCGGTCGGGTCAGAAAAGAGGAATATCATGATCTTGAATGGAAAGTCCAAGCATGGCGTGACAATGCGCCTGTAGAAGTCATACGCCACGCTGGCACACGCAAGTACAGCGTTGCCAATCCAGGTCTCTCTGATAATTGGACGCGTGGATAGTACTAGGTGGAAGGCCTGCTGCGAGTCACTGCTGTCTGAAAGCAACATCTCCCATTCTGACAGCATGGCCAATGATTTACCGCAAACAAGTTGAACATCTTTCGGTCGGTCCTGATTTGCGGGAGGCCCCCAAACACCAACGCCAGTACACTACTGCGCAAAACGCGCACAACCAGAAAGAGCCCGCTTGGACCCAGCTCCTTAGGGGATCCGAGAAAGGAATGATGATGGAGTGGGGTTCGGCGACTAAGGGAAAGTGGAAGGTTTCAAACTGTTTCGAAGGTAGCAGTCCGTAGGCTTCACGTCTGATTGGAGCCACCTCTGCAGATGGTCCGCGGGCCTGCGGCTGACGTTCGAGATCGCTAACGTTCTCCAAAAGTCATCGTCCGCCAACGCCTTCAGAGAGGCCCGTATCAACTTGCCGATCTTGGCAGAATAGGCCTTCTCGTCCTCCTGCCCGTCGGGCATTTTAAATTTTGCACTTTGCGCCCTCATCGTTGTTGGGGGCGCCGTCGGGCCATATCGTCTTGAATGCAGTCAGGTTTCTGCCCTGGGGTGGTGGGCCATGGCCTATCGCCATCATCGCCACCATCATCATCATCATCACCATCACCACCACCATCACCATCACCATAAGCATCATACCATCGTCATCATCATCATACAGCATACAGCCATCACCATCATTAATGTGCATTCTCATTCATAAGTACTCACCCTCCTCCTCCTCCTCCCCCCCCCTCCTCCTCCGCCCAGTCCTCCTCGCGGAGGGCGGATCGAGAGACGAGAGATGATTCATCTCTCAATCCGCTTCGCTTTTCCCACCATCCGCCCCCTCCAGCTCTCCAGCCCCTCCACTCTCCACCTCGCCCTCGCCCTCCGCCTCACCATCCATCGGGCGCGCGCCCCTTCGCACGCACCCTCGATCCTTGCCGAGACGGAGCAAGAAGTCTTCGGTCGCAGTGATCGATCCCCCACGGCCTCGCAAAGGTCGCGGAGGCAGCTTTCCAACGAATGAATTGGCCGACGTCGCGCCAAGCATGTCCTTTCAGAGGTTTACAAGATCCAGTCGGACTGGTTTAAGGGGGAAGGGCATGTGGGCCATGGGCCTCGTAGGCCCCACGGGCCCCATGGGGCCCGGGCCCAACGGCTCAACGGAGGCTAGTTGGGCGGTCATCTCGTGGGTTAGCGTGCCCAACTCCTACCGTCCAAGTGCTGTAGATCTTTTTGGCGGTCGACTCTGCTCGCCAGACGTTGACGATCGTGGCAAGACATGAAAAATAGCCTGCTTCCACGAAGTCGTCGCATGGCGCCAGCTGCCTCCAGGAGTCCGCCTCAAGTTCCAAGCCGACCGCTCGGGCCAAAAGGCCCGCCTAGGGCCTAAGATAAACCGACCCATTATTATCGGGGGCCTGGGCCGGGGAGATTGCCCCGCCAGCCAGCCTATGAACGATCAGGTGCTGCGAGTGGTGGAGACACCATTGCCGAAAATACCAGGTGCACACCTGGGATTGCGGGGGCCCAGGGACTCCGGCTGCACTAACCCTCTCGACCTAGATCTCCTGATCTCCCCCTCCCCCCCTGCCCGTCGGCCCGTCATTTCACCCCTCCCGCCGCCGCCCCTCCCCCATCCCTACCACGAGCTAGGTAGGTGCGTTTAGTGGATGCGTTGACCTTGTCCAATGGCAGGTCAGCGCATATCAGTCTGTGGCGCCCCGTTTGGTCCGGGCCCTGGTCTGTCGCAAAGCAATGCACTCTGACGTGAATCCGCGCCCCATCGGTCAGGGGCCAGGGGGCGACTGGCGACGGCTGACGAGAGGAGGAGGAGGAGGAGGAGGAGGAGGGGGAGGAGGAGCCCGAGGAGTCCTGAGGAGGAGGAGGAGGAGGAGGGTGAAGAGAGGAGGAGGAGGCGGAGGAGTCGGAGGAGGAGGAGTAGGAGGAGGAGGAGGACCCAGACCTCCGGCGGGCGACGACCAAAGAATTTGCAACCCATGGCCCATCGGCCCGCCCATCGGCCCGTAGGCCCACGGGCCCACTGGGCCCATCGGATCTGCACGCACGCGGCGGGCTGCAGGTGGGCTCTTGAAATGGGTGGGTGGGGTTGCGGATTGGCGGAGAGCCTCGTGGGTGTACTTCCATTCGGGGTTAATCAGATTCCCACCTCCTGCGCGGGGGTATGATACTATCCTCTGCTGGCCCTCGTCCGTCCACGGGGCAAGTCCCACGCTTGCGAGCTGATGTCATATCATGCGCTTGCGCGACGGGGCGTCGTTCTTAATCGGGATGATCTGTAGATCTCCGAAGCAACAGTGCGACGAGGTCGAGGGCTGGCCAGGGGCTGCGCCCTCATCCAGGGATCCCCCCACCCTCACAGCCACGACGACCCAAGGATTGAACATGTACCCCAGAGAGCCCAAGGTCCGAAGGCGGCTTGTTATATGACACACGCACATAACAAACAGCCTTCGGACCTTGGGCTCCCTGGGGTACATATTCAATTCACTCATAACTTATGTGTTCATGTATTCATTGAATGTGTGAGTGGTGTTGTATTATTGTTCGGCACTGTTGGCCTAATTTGAGGGCGCGAGGGTGCGAGTGTAGAACGCACAGGTCTCTCGATCGAAACGCCCGTTTGGCCGACGAGCTGGGTGGGTGGGGGCGGGGGCCCTGGATATGCACGCGCGCTCCGTCCTCCCCCTCGCCCGGCGGCGGCGGCGGCCTGAAACGAGGATGCGAGAAGCGCGAGCTCGCCTCCAGGGCGTGCGCCTTCTGACCTGGGCTGGGGCTGGCAATCGGGCTCATGGGCTCATCCTCCCTCATCATCAAGAATCAAGCATCAAGAATCAACCATGCTCCCCGCATCTGATGGTTTCGATTCCTCTTTTTCTCAAAGGACCTCCACGGGCGTACGGGTGTGCATTGTGCATTGTGTCTCTCTATCTCTGAATGCATCTAACATGTATAAATTTATCCATGCGTGCATACATACAGACAGACATCCATACAAGTATCTATATGTATATATATATACACATGCATGCATCCATACATACCTACAGACAGAGACAGAGACAGAGACAGAGACAGAGAAAGACAGTGACAGAGACAGCTCAGAGACAGAGACAGACAGGCAGACAGACATGCATGACGACATGCATTGATGCATGCATGCAGACATACAAACACGTAAACCTATATACTTTCATAGATATAGGTTTGTAAACATATGTGTGCACAGGTCTCTGCAAGGCTGTAAGGTTGCAAGGCTTTAAGTTTAGGGGGAGGGGAGGAGGAGTAGGACAGCAGATGCGTTTGAACCCACCTGGACCTGCTGGAGGTGGTCCCATCGCAGCGGATCGAGTGGACCTCCCAGCTCACGTCCCGCTCCTGGATGTCGATGTTGTCGGATATCTCGAACAACCGGCACGATCTCTCCAGCGAGGCGAAGTGGTCGGCGTACCACTTCTGCGTCTGGACCAGCACGTTGGCGCCAAAGAGGCACTCCCACGCATTCAGGGTCTGCCTGAAAACAATGTCGGGCAGTGGGTCTGATCCGTCGCGATTCCGACTCGTCCCATCCCCCTGACTCCGACTCCCATCCAACCATCGCCGCCGTCGCTTTCCCCCCCCCCTGCCGCCCGCGCTTCATCTCCTGACCCGTGTGAGCACGGGAAAGATGCTAAACGGAGCCAGCGGGAGAGGGGATCATGATGGGTTGGTTGGTGGCGGGCTGGTCAGGACGGGGCCTAGGGAAGAGTCGGAGTCGGAGACGCGGCGACGATATGGGCGCGCATGGGGGAATGAAAGAAGCGAAAGCGAAACAAGGGGGGAGGAAGGGGGAGGGCTTAGAGTAATGAGAACAAGTCGGATCAGACCCCAGCCCGGCACCGACTGGTTTGAAGCTCCATCGTCGCGATCGTCGTCTCCGTACTGGCGTGGCCCAAGTTGCGCTTCATGGCCAAGCGATAGCCGCCGCGCAGGGAGAGCTTCCGGGCCTTTGGAGCGGCGGTCCACCCCCCCGTCCGACCCCCCTCCCACCTGCCCACTTGAAACATCAGCCTGATTCGAGCATCATCCTCATAGCCTACTAGCTCGCTGTGTATCTCTCTCTCTCTCTCTCTCTCTCGCTCTCTCTCTCTCTCTCTCTCTCTATCTCTCTCTCTGTCTCGCTCTCTCATTTCCCTCTCTCTTCTTGTTATATACATGTATGTAAACACGTGCTTGCTTGCGCACACATCTATCATATACCATATGTGTGTACATTATATGTATTATGTTGTACATATATATATATATATCTGTATAGGTGCGTATATGTTTTACTTATATTTATGGGTAGGCATAACGATCAGTTGTTTATCTTATCCATGTACGTATGTGTAAATCTGTACACACTACTATATACATAGTATATGTGTTGTGAATCGTTCCATCTCCCCGGCCCCCTCTCTCTCTCTATCGTTTTTTTTTGGTCTCTCTGATAAATCTGCATTCCTGCAGTGCAGGGATGCAGATTTATCAGAGAGAGACCCTGCACTCCCGTTCCCAGCGTGCCTTGACGTTCGCCGGGCGGCGTCGCTTCTGAGCGACGTGGTACAACGTCTTCTCGGTGAGCGTCCTCTGGGCGTCGTGGCAGCGCTTCTTGCGCAGGGATGCCTCTGCTGCTGAAGGGGGGGTGGGGGGGCCGGAGATGGGGGGATGAGAAGGAGAAGGAGATATCGCGCCTGGCTCTTCCAGTAGTTGGCGCGGCTGGCGACGTTCCTGAGCTTCACGGCGAGGCGGACCTTCGCGAAGCTCAGCCTGGCAAGATGGTAGGCTCCTCCTCCGCCTCATCATCATCATCAAACATCAACTGTAACAACAACATAACATAGACATCAGTATCACCAACATCATCATCAATCATCTGAATCAGCAGCACCAGCACAAGCACCATCAAATCACTAATCACCACTATCGTCATACCATCATCAGCAGCAGCATAGTCATCATCATCATCATCAGCCCATCCGCATCATCATCATCCGCATCATCATCATCATCATCATCATCACCATCACCATCACCATCATCTCATCATCTGCGTTTAGCCATCATCGACAAAATCATCAGCATCATCAGCAGCGTCACCAGTCACCAGAGTCACCAGTCACCAGTATCATCACAACCGTGCCGTACCATCATCATCATCATCATCAGCATCATCAGCAGCAACAGCTTCAGCTGCGCAGTGCAGCAGCATCACCACCATCATCAGCAGCAACATCAGCACCATTACCAACACCATCACCATCACCATCACAATCACCATGCCACCACCAGCAGCATCATCATCATCACCACCATCACCACCATCATCAGCAGCAGCATCATCATCGTCATTTCAGCCTGGTAACGCTCCTCGCAAGCTGCTGCTGAGGGCGCTGAACCAATCGTTGAACTTGGGCTGCGAACTGCGCGGGCAGGAGCAGCGGCGCTCGCGCCCTGCGAGCGCCGCGAGCGCGGACGGGAGGCCCAGGAGGCTGCGCAGGGGCGGGAGGTGGTGGCCCGCGATCCAGCACGAGTCGTCGACGTGCTGGCGCCTGCGCTTCGGCGGGCCGGAGGAGGGCAGGTAAACGGATATGGATTAGGATTAGGATTAGGATGTTTGATCAAGAAGAATCTTCTTGATCAAGCATCCTGATCCTAATCGAGGATCAAGATCAAGAAGAGTCTTCTTGAAGAAGACTAATCTTGATCTTGTTCCTTGATTCCTTGAAGAAGAAGCTTAAGAAGAAGAGTAAAAGAAGAAGAGGAGGAGAGCAGGAGAGCGAGGGCAGGAGAGCGGAGGAGGCGCGAGGACGACGAAGCGAGGCGAGGTGGAAAAAGTTGGCGACCGAGCAGAGGAGCAGAGGGGAGCGGGGGAGTCCGAGGAAAGTGTGGGGGGGCCGAAATGGGCGCGCACGAAGGTTGGGAACGGTGCCCAACAGCCCAACAGCAACAAAACAACACACGAGCCCCGAACTGCTGCTGGATGTTGCACCCATGGTTTCCGCACCCATTCCGATCGTCCCGAGAAAGAGAAAGGGAGGGAGGGAGGGAGGAACAGGCGACCTGCGCTGGCGGCGCCCGCGATGCTTCGTCCTCCGTCGCCGTCGCCTCGTCCGCCGCGCCCGCCGCCGCGCTGGCCATCTCGCGCAGCTGCCTGGAGGGGCGAGGAGGAGCAGCGCTCGTCTGCATATCGGCATGGACGATATGTAGACGAGCGGCGCGACGAGCGACGACGAACGACTCCTTGACGGATTATCACTCCTTCTCCTCCTCCCCTCCTCCTCCTCCTCCTCCTCCTCCTTCTGTTCTCCTCATCCGCCTCCTCATCCGCCTCGTCCTCCTCAGTCCTCCTCATCGGTTTCCATTCCACGGGTCCTCCTTTGCGAGTCTGAGTCCTGTGGCTCGCATCCAACTCGCCCTCATCCTCGTTCTGGATTTCTGGATGAGGATGAGTCGGGTGCGAGCCGCATCCCGCATCCTCATCATCAGTGTCAGTGTCATCATCATCAGCATCATCATAATAACCATCATCATCATCACAAGCATGATCATCATCACCATCATCACATTAGCATCATCATCATCCTCATCCTCCTCCTCATCATCATCATCATACATCAACATCATCATCATCATCAGCAGCAGCCGCCTCATCATAATCATCAGCATCAGCATGCTCATACTCATCATCATCATAATCAGCAACATCCGCATCATCATAACATCAGAATGAGAATCATCATCATCATCATCCTCATCCTCATCATCCTCATCATCACCATCATCATCATCATCATCGCCATCCTGAAGATCCTGAGGCTGCCGAGGCTGAGGATGAGGAGATGAGTCGGAGATGGGGAACCAGGATGAGGAGCTCAGGAGCGAGGATGGGCTGGAGGGGGCCTGACGATGATGCGCCACTCGTCGAAGGTGACCGAGAGGCCCCCGATCATCTCCAGCGCGCGCCGGACCGCGTCGATGCCCACACCCCCGGGAGGGGAGGAGGGGGGGGGGGCGGGCACGAGAGGGCCAGGAGAGGGGGAGGGCGGGGAGGGCCAGGAGAGGGAGGGCCAGGAGAGGGAGGGAGGGGCAGGAGAGTCTCGGAGAGGAGGGGAGGAGGGAAGGGAGGGGGCCCAGGAGTGCCCCAGGAGGGGGGAGTGTGCGGGTGGGGGGAGTAGGAGGAGGGAGGACGAGAAGGAGCGAGAGCCGCGAGGAGGGGCCTGCGAGGTAAATCGACGATTAGGGTCATCATCATCATCATCATCAGCATCATCATCATCATCAGCAACCTCATCCTCATCCTCATCCGCATCCTCATCCTCATCCTCCTCCTCATCCCCATTCTCATCCTCATCCTCATCCTCATCCTCATCATCCTCATCATCCTCATCATCCTCATCGTCCTCGTCATCCTCGTCATCCTCGTCATCCCCATTCCTTCTACTATCATCCTCGTCCTCATTCGGGTTTTGGGTGGGTCCGCAGCCTGTCCGCAGGGCCGCCGGGAGCCGCTGTCAGCATGCCAGCAATGCGTGGGCGCTCATGATGGGCAGATTGTCCATCAATCACCACTACCATGGGTAGGAAGAAGGGGAAGGGAGGATGGGGAGGACCTCCAATGGCATCTGCCTCCTCACGCTGTCATTGGAGGTCCTCATCCTTCTCCTCCTCCGCTCCTCCGCATCCTTCTCCTCCCTCTCCTCCAGCTCGTCGGCGACGCCGAGACGTCGATGGAAATCCACCCTTGGATCACTTCCTATCCTTAGCCCTTAGGACCCCATCCCTCAGGGACCCAATCCAATATTTGAACCACCGATGGCATGGTAGTGGTGGTGGAAAATCTGCCCATCAGCTCCGCCCGATGAGCGGACGCGGGGAAGCTGGCCAGCAGCGCGTCGCAACATGCCGTGACCGCGGCAAAACGTGCCACGGTCACGGCGCCACTGGACACCCAGCACCCGACGCGAGCGGCCTTCACCAGGATGGCTCTGGCGGTTGCCGCGGCGGCCATGGCCGCGGCACAGGTGTTGACGGAAGGGCCACTGGCCCGATGTAGCCCCTCGCCCAGCCCTCTCCGGCACCACTGACAGGTTGCGTTGTGCACGCAAGATGTCGGGCACCAGAGGGGGTAGAACCTGAGGGCCACATCGGATCGGAAGCGCTTCTGCCAACACTGCTGGCCCAGCGGGGGGCCAAGGGAGCTCGGGCCGAGGGCGCGAACAGCGACGCGCCCACTCGCGCCCCACGCCCCCGCCAATGCGGACATCCTTTCCAGCCAATCTGAATAATAACGATGCGCGGTAAGGAAGCAAGGGCTTGGAAGGCCATGCCGACACGTTGCTGGCGGGGCGCGGCCAGCGAAAGCGGCCAAAGATGTGCCGAAGGAGAAGGATGCAAGGGTAACCTTGGAACGTTGTTCATCCTTACTATGCAATTCACCGTATCTGAAAATGGTCGCCCCGCGGCATGCCGTCCAGGCGAAGCTCCGTTTTCAGAAAGAAACCGCCTCCATGTTGAGTGATCAAAGAGGATATGCAGAACGAGAAAGTACAAGGTTGCGAGAGCAACATATTGAAAAGGTTCCGCGCTGACGCGGTATTATTCGGGCCAACCACGGGGGCAACTTGTGTTCCAGGCGCAGTAGTTGCTGCGGAAGTTATACATATGGACATGCTGCACATACATGGTTTTAGATCATATAATACAGCCAGATGGCTCAACGTGCTTATTCTTTAATAGTTGTCATATCCTAGTTTGCGGTTTCGGTGTATTTTACCAGCGGCGTGTCTCGGGAAACCCGTGTATTTTATGATGCTGATTTCCGAGAATTCGACGTATTTACATTCAATGAGTTCGAAGTGTTCAGCTAGATAATATAATACAATGATTGTTGGCCCGCCGCTATGTTAAAATGTTAATAGCATGTCTCGCGCGTAGTTTTTTCTGTTATACATGCATTTATCGCCATGCCGCTGTCACCCAAGAAAAACACAACATGCTATTTTTGACATTTTTTCGGCCGATCAGACACCTGTTATCACCTGTTTCGGGGCGCGGGGGGGGGGGGTGGTGCGGGTGGGGTGCGGGGGGGGGGGGGGGGGGGGGGGGGGGGGGGGGGGGGGGGGGGGGGGGGGGGGGGGGGGGAGGGGGGGGGGGGGGGGGGGCGCGCGGAGATGTTAAAACAAAGAATAAGCAGAAAAAAACAATCAGTCTATTACCTTCTCATTGGAGGCCGCGAAGAGCCTCCCCCAGGACATCGACGACAGCACTGCTGCGTTGGCGGCGTTGGCTGAACCCGCGCGCGCATCTCCAAGGACGAGCGGCAGGGTGCAATGGCGCCAGCCATCTCTTTGCACATGAAGGGCGGGCGCGCCAGCAGTTCGGGGGCCTCGCAGACTCAGACTCACTTGCACCTGTGCCATTACTTAACAGAGGGGCTTTGGGGGGCCATCATGGATAAGGACAACTCCTGGGAAACGAAGAAGGGGGCGATGGCCGACTTCCTCATGCAGATCGGACTGCGTCACCCGTCGGACCCTGCGGTCAAAGACCTGCTGGCTATCTTGTCGCATTGCCACGGCCGCTCGCTCCAGCCCGGCGAGGCGTGCGACCAGCTCCACAAATTCAAACTGAATATGTCCGCCAAGAGGCTGACCACCTCGGGCCAGATGGCGCTGCTGAGCTACCCCTTGGACCCCAAGGACTTCATGAAACAGTGCCAGAGGGCGCGCGCCGAAGGCGATGGCCCCGTCAAGACGAGGATTGAGCCAATGAAGATCAAGCACATGACACGGAAAGATTTGACGCCTGCGAGGTCCACCAACTTGGCTATCGGGGGGAGGCAGCGGGCCGCGGAGAGCTCGTCGCCCAAGGTTGCCGATCGGAAGGAGCGAAGCGACGACCTCGCGGAGTTGCTGCTGCGCAAGTTGAAGGACGACGGCGGGTCTCCATCTGGCAAGAGGCGCTACGCCTCGAAGGGCCCTGCAGTCGCGGCGTGCCTCGCGATCGCGGACCAGCAGGCCCGCGGGAAGGCGGCGGTCGAGGGGAGGGGGGGGGGGGGGGGGCGACGGGCCGCCTGCAGCCGCAGCCGCGCCCGCTCCAACAGGCATTGCGGCGCCGCGGCTGGCAAGAAGGCGTTGGATAATGCGAAGGGCAAGAGGAAGAAGAAAGGGGGCGACTCCGACGAGGAGAAGGCCTCAGACGACGAGGAGGTCCCCTTGCTGGGTGGCAAGCCCGCCGCGGCGGCTCCACCCCGCAAAAGGCCCTCCGCGGCGCCTGCCTGTAAGAGGCCCTCGGCGGCGCCGAGTGCCGCGGGCAGCAAGAAGGCCAAGGTCTCCGAGACCACGGCGGAGCTCTTGCGGCGCCTCCCGAAGGACTTCTCCAAGAGCTTCTTGAAACGAGAGGTGGCCATGCGGATCTCGCGTGGGGCTTTCACCGCGCGCGGCTACGCGCTCTTCAAGAAGACAGACAAGGTGGCGGCCCCCGCGGCCTACAACGTGGCCGCCCGCTTTTGGGGCCAGGTGCACGGCTGAGTTGGGCACGTGCACTCGTGCGGTCAGCTGGGTGCGCTACATGGACCATATCTGCAATGTCTTGCGTCGGTGCCAACAGCTTCCGAATTTCGCAACATGCACGTTCGAAAACGACATTGGATAATATTGTGTAAAAGTCGGTTGTCGATCATACATGTGCTGTATACGTATGTAGTAGTTAAAGACGCATGCGTAACCTAGATATAACCTGTGCCGTTTTGGACAACATACGTAACTAGTTATAACCAGTTGCAAAAGTTACAGCCAACTTACAACACAACGAACAACAACGCAGCGACGCGCGGCGTGCTGCATGGAGCGGAAGCGCCGGGGCCGGAGCAGCGCAGCATCCGCGGCCTTGTCACTCGCCTCGCCAGCCGCGCCACTGGCCCAGGGCCGGCTGGCCTGCCACCTCGCGCCGGCATATCGGCGCGCCAGCGGCTGATGGTGACCCAGACGACAGCTAAGCCATCGGCGCATGGCGGCCTCCAGCGCCCCCCAAGAAGCTGCTAGGTGACCATCGCGGACGCTGTCCTGGAAGGCCGCCCCGCGCTCCCGGATCACCTCGTCAGAACTTCCCGCCGGGCGTCTGGCCAGCCGTCCGAGGCAGGCCCGCAGAGGGGCATTGGCTTCCGCCACATTGCTGCGTGCTCGGGCGGCTCGACTGCCAGCTCCACCTCCAGCGCTGCATGCGTCGCCAACCCAAGATCCCAGCGCAGGCCAGCAGACGCCACGTGTTCAGCCGCAACCCCATTGGCGAGCACGTGGTCGATCCGGGGCGGGCGGCCCGAGCTCGGTAGGCACGTCGGCCCGGCTGCGGCCAAGATGTCCTGCCAGCCAGCCATGGCCAAGAGGGTCTCCGCGATGGTCTCGCGGAGCTTGAAATCTCCCACAGGAGCGCCGGCGCGTCTCCAAGCGATCGGAGCCAGGCCACCGCGGCGAGGAGCAACGCCTCGTTTTGCACCGCTGCGGCAGCGCCATCAGCGCGGCCATAAACCTGCACGATGCGCAGCGCCCGCTCGCCCCTCAGGTGGAGGACCGCACACTGCAACCGGCAGGCTTGATCCGGGGCCAGGCCGACCATCTCCACGGCGCGGAGGCCGCGCAGGCCCTCCATATGCGCGAAGGCCAGCAGATGGGCGCCCTCGTCAGCGGCCCCGAGCTGCAGGCGGAGTCCGCGGCGCCGAGCTTCTGCGACCACGGCCCACGGCGGCGGCTGCACCCTCGCCGTCGGGCACGCGCGCCTCCTGGATGCAGTGCACGTCGACCCCGGCCGCCAGCAGCCCGCGCCAGCTGGCGCGCCACCTCGTGGCGTTAGCCACGAGGATGCGCGCGCTGCCGCGCCACGGCCAGCCCCGCCATCGAGCCGTGGCATTGCTCCACGTGCCGCCCCCAGCGGCGCCCCCAGCAGCAGCAACGGCAGCAGCAGCAATGTGGCCAGCGGCACCCGGGGGGGTGGGAGGATGGGGCCCTGGGCCGTCTCCCCACTGGGCGGCGCCCACAGCCGAGCCGCCTCCAGCGACCCCAGCAGCAGCGCCGCAGGCAGCCCCCGCGAGAGAGGCGGGCGAGCCCTCCGGGCCGCGCCCGGAGGCGGCCCCAGCAGCAGCGGCGCGGCCGGTGGCCGCAGGGGAAGGGCTAGGATCGGCGACAGCTTCAACCTCTGTGGGATTCGGCCCGCAGTCCTTCTGCCCGCGCGCGCCTGTGTTGCTAGTTGCTACATCTGACACCGCTTGGCCAGGGTGGCCAGCCCGCGTAGAAGCAGAACATGCCGTAGCCGATCGTGACGCCGCACCCTCTGCTGCCAGCTTCCCCAGCGCCGGCTCAGGGCGGCCCGCGGCGGAACCCTTGGCGGGGGGGCCCAGCACGCCCCCCGGGCCGCCTGCGGCGGCGCCTCTGGCGGAAGCGCCCAGCACGCCCCAGCCGCCCGCGGCCGCCCCCGGCGCGCTGGCTCGCACGGAGGCGCCAGCTGCGCGGACGAAATCGCCCACGCAGGAGCCGCCTCCAGCGACCCCAGCAGCAGCGTCGCAGGCGGCCCCCGCGAGGGAGGCGGGCGAGCCCTCCGGGCCCCCGGCGGCGCCTCCAGCAGCAGCGCGGCCAGCGGCCCCCTGGTGACGGGTGGGCGAACCCCACGGGTCGCCACCAAAGCCCCCAGCAGCAGCAGCGTCGCAAGTTGCTCTCAAGCGCGCGCCGCCCCGCCCCGCTCGGCGCTCCGCGAGCGGCCCCGCCTGCTTGGGGAGGGCGGCGTGGAGGCAGGCCGCTGGCGGTCCACGCATTGCCGGAGCGTGGCCCGCCGCCTGGCCCCCGCTAGCGTGGCGGGCGCCTGACACCTCGCGCCGCGATCTGGGCGCGTCCCCGCGCTGCGCAGCACCAGCGGCTGCGCTCTCTGGCGGCGCAGCGCTCGGAGCTGCTGCGGCAGCGGCGCCTGCGACGCCGGCATCGCCGCCTCCCGGCGGCGGCGGGGCGCCAGGACCTGCGGGGGCACCAGCGCCTGGGGTGCCAGCGACGCCGGCGGCGGCAGGCGCGGAGGCGGCGGCGCCTCCCTGGGCCCCCGCCGCACCAGCGGCATGAGCCTCCGCAGCGGCCCCATGCGCCGCCGCGGCGACCAGCGCGCGAAGCTGCTCGACGAGCGCCGCGGCGTTGCCGCCGCCTCCGACGCCGCCTCCGCGCTGCTGCAACACCGAGGTGGCAGCTGAGAGGGCGTCGAAAGTCGCCGCGACGCCGGCCTCGAACAGGTCCAACGCTGCCGGCGGTGCGCGGGCCGGGGCCGCCTCCGCCCGAACGGCCAGCAGCGCGGCGTCGGCCTGCTGCAAAACCAACTCCGCCTTGGCCGCCTGCCTCGGCCTCGAAGTGCGCGAGCGCACGCTGGGCTTCCGCCAGGTCCTCGCGGGCCGCTCGCAGCTTGGTCGTCGCCGCCCGCTGCGAGTCCGCGGCAGCCTGCGCCCGGACTGCCCGCGGGCGCGAGGCCTGGGCAGCATGCTCCAAGGCCTGGAGCTGGCGGCCGCATTCCGCCAAGTCCGCCGCTGCCCCATAGCGCTGGGCGGCCGTCCGGCGATCGCGCCAGCACCTGAGCCCCCGCCGCGCAGGACTCAGGTCGGCGGCAGGCGGGCCCTGCTGCGATCCACCTGCGGGGGGCGGCTGCATGGAACATCGCCAGGCGCTGCAACGCCACCAGGCGGGGGCAGCAAGCGTTTCGCGGCTTCCGCGTACGACTCCGCCCCAGCCGCCCCGGCCGCCCCGCCACCGCCACGGCGCTGCTTGCCACGCGGCGCGTCCGGCTTCGCCGTCCGCGCGCGCGTCTGCCACTCCTTCGCCGCCGCCCGCGCAGCGTTGGCGATCCGCTGCGGCGCAGCCCAGTCGCAGCGCTGGCAGCGCGCGCGGCAGGCCCAGTTTTCCGCGCGCCCGCACTGACAGCCCCAGCATGGCTCCCGTGCCCCTGGGAGCACCGCTGGGCCCACCTGCTGGCTGCTGGGCGACACCCTGCCGGCAGCCTGCCCGCGCCCGCCGCCGCGGCCGCTGCTCCTGCCCAGCTGGCTTGACAACGGTTTACTTGAACCAAAATGGCTTGAGCCAAAATGGCTACGGACGTCCACAGTTTCCCGCGCATGTCCACTACTTCACGCGCGGTATCAGATAGCAGACTTGAAACCATGCTTACAATTTAGCGGAACCGAATAGCTCTGAACTCGGCTAATTAATTCGCAACCGCTCGGTTCAGTCAGCGCAACTGAACGCAACTGTAAGATCACTTTCCTGGCCGAAAACACAAGTGAATCCAACTGAAGCTAACCGAACCTAAGTGGAAGCTAACCAAACCTAAGTGAATGTGAACCCTTCACGTCGGCGGCGTTGCGCCGACGTCTTGAACCGATGCGGCTCTTCATGGGGCCATCTCCGGGAGCCGTCTTGGACACGTCTTGGGTTGCCCCCCCCCCCTCCCCCGCTGCAGCCGCCCGTGCCCCCCCCCCCCCGTCGCGTTCCCCATCCTCCTTTCCCTCCCCCCGCTGCAGCCGCCCATGCCCCCCCGCGCCTCCCCCCATTTCCCCCGCGGTCTAGTCTTCGCGGGGGCAAGGTGTCGCAAGGCGCGCCCGTGGACGAGCGACAGACGAGCGATAGACGAGCGAGCGATAGACGAGCGATAACCAGGGCGGTCTATCGCTCGTCTATCGCTCGTCTATCGCTCGTCGATCGCCCTTCTCCCCGCGCTAAATAAACCGCTCGGTGTTTTTTTTGGCCCAGATTTCCGACGAAGGCCGCGGCTGGATCTAGCCGAGGAAGTTGGAAGAACGCCTGGCCTGCCAGATTTCTCTCAATTCCCCTCCCCCCCCCTTCCCCTGCCCCCGGCGCAGCCGCCCCTGCCCCCGCTGCGGCCGCCTTGCCCGCCCATGCCCCCCGCCCCCGCGCCCCGCCCCTGATCCCAGGGGCTCGCCGCTACGGCGGGGAGCCCGCGCAATACTAACTAATTGAGAGCAACCGCAAAGCCATCTAAAGCTAAGTGAAGCTATCTCAGGCTAAGTGTTGACAAGAAACCAGAGCCGAAATGATTAACCATACCTAATTGAACTTTTCGCCGCGCTATGTGGTCAACAACTGGATAGAACCAGGTGCGCCAACAGTTATAAATCGGATCGCATGCCTGGCAATTACATCGATTCAATTGGTACGTGAATTTTGCTTATGACTGCTTCCGCCCCAGCTGCTCGGTTTATGAATGCGCTTGCCAAACTTATCACTGCGCTCGCTGGGCTTACAAGCATGCTTATAAATATGCTACGTGCGGCCGCGCGTGAAGCAAGCAATCCGTCAACCTTCTGGCCGGACGACCAACGCGGCCCCTCGTGCTCTGAATGCGGCCGGGGTTCCAGAGCAGCACTTCGCATGGAAATTTATGCGCGTCCCTGGGCGCGAGCTCCCGAGCAAACTTCCACTTTCGAGTGCGGAACTGCGCAATCCAATCAGACACGCCCATATCCCGCAATCATTGCTCGACGTCTCGCGTTGCAAGTGGGACCCACTCTACCCGCGTCTCGACGTCCTCCTCTTTGCTGCCAGTCTGGGCTGCATGGCGCCACGTGGTCTCGTTCTGTCGGTATCCCCCTTCTGCCAGACGGGTTTTCAATAGCTTTCGCCCCACCTTTGCCGTCGACGCCCAGCAGGCTGCGCCGTGCAGAGCGCAGGGGGCGACCGCGGAACCAAATTACTGGAGCCTCGAGCGCAGCGGATAACTTGCACGTGTGAGCTCGTCCTTGGAGATGAAGAACTTCCTCCACGCAGACTGTGGCCGCTTGTCCAATTCGACGCCGCGCGCGTCCTGGAAAGATCCGTTCCTGCCCAAATAGTTGGTTGCCTCGTCTCGCTTCAGCAATTGCATCTGCATTCCTCTAACCGGAATGTGGCCGTGGGTTGCCTCTCCTTTCCTCACCCGCACGTTCGTCAGTATCTTGGCCTTGTCCGGATGCAGCGACTACCCGCAGCCCTGACGCGCCGAAAACACGTCTGTGAGTATTCTTTCTTGGCCAGGGCTTGTACTGCTTAACAACATCACGTCGTCTGCGATGCAAGCTGGTCATCCCTTCGCCATCAAGAGAGAAACCTGGGCAGCCTTCCGCCCAGGATTTGACCGGCGGCCTGAAAATGAATTCCAAGACTGCGCTGGAGAGAGCCAGGCTCAGAGCATCTCCCTGCTTGGAACCTTTCCTGATGCAGAACTCGCGGCTTGTATTGTCGAAAGGCACTGCGCCGTTCCATATTTTGAACAAGTGCGACGTACGTCCGCGGCGCTCCCTGGTGCGGCAGCGCCGCCCAAATTCTGCCATGCGAAATGCTATCAAACGCTTTCTTGAAGTCCGGCGAGGCAATCCAGAGAGCTCTCCCCCAATCGTCACATGATTAATGAGGTAGCGTGCGCGCCAGCAGATGGTCCTCCGTGCTGTGGTTTGCGCAGAACCCAGCCTGGCCTGGTCAACGCATTGCGCTGCGTCTGAAACGCGCGCCAAGCGCTCTCGGAGCAGCCGGCTGAAGCTGGTACAATAGCGGTATAACTGTGATCGGGCGATAGTTGGGAGGTAGGCGTGAATCGCCGCTTTCGAAAAGAACTGCAATCGAATATGTTCTGAAATCCTCCAGCCCGCGAGCGCGTGGCCCCGCGATATCATTGAACAGGACTGGAATAATCTCGGCAAGGGCCTCGTCGCCATCTTCCAGAATTTCGCTCTGCATGCCCGCGCGGTTCAACGACTTTCCCCTCATCAAAGCCTTGATCCCTTTCTGTGCATCCAAGCAACAAAAAGAAGTATCCGCTCGCCTCCTGCAGCCTCAAATGATAATTGTGGCCCAGCTGCCTGGTGGAGGTCCTCGTCGATGTCGGTGAAGACGTCGGCAAATGCTTGCCTATCCCGCTGCACATCGCCGGCAGTGCCCACCGATTCGGTTGTCTTATCGACCTCGACCGCGGAATATGCGTGCTTTCCTTGAACGCTACCAGCATTCTGACGACTCGTTGTCTTTAGTGTTGCCTTCGTAATATATTAATTTCCGTCTTGGCGGTCTTGCTGATGACTGCTCTTTCGTCCGCCTTCTGCGGAGACCGTTTCTACAATTCTTCGGTTGGACTTCATCTTGTCTAGTGCATCGTGAGATTTCGCCACCCTGCCCGTCTTGTGCCTGGCTGGCGCTGCTTCTTCGGCTGCGTCCTGGAGCGCGGCTACTAACTCGCTGCAGCTGCCGCCCGCGCTGCCAAGTCGAAGCGCTGCGTCGGCCATTTCCGTAGAGAGGTGATCTTTGAAAGCGGCCGGATGGAACGCGACATGTTTCTGCGCGCGTTTCTCGGACACGCCCCCAGCCTCGGCAACAGGGCGCACCCGAAGAGTAGCCCTAACAGCGCGGTGGCCACACCCAAAGTTCAAGGATCTTGTCGATTGCGCGTCTTTCAAAAAGAAGTGCGGGCATCGACTGGCGAGTATATAACCCGAGTGATTGAGAACCATATACGTCCCCACAAATGTTGCACTCCTGAAACTGAGTGGCCCCCGAAATCAGGCCCTCAATCGTTGCCCAATGTTTGAAGGGCCGGCCTCTGCAATTGCACCTGTCCAATCCGTGCTCGCCCACGGCGGTCCCGTCGCCTTTCGCGGGCTTGCCCGCCTCCGCGTGGAAGTCGCCCCCGATGATTACATCGAGTTTCTTGCGTTGCACCTCGCGTTTCAACTCCGAGATTGCCGCGCGCGCCTCCTGCGCCTGTGTATCCGAGGACTTGCCGCGCGGGAAATGCACGGAGACCAGCCGGAACCAAACGCCCTGCAACACCGCGTCCACAGCTACGAATACGCTCGCTGACGCAGCCGATGGCGCATACGCTGTTTGCCCACTTGCGATGTCACAACGCAGCAACTCCTCCGGAATTGTCGCCATTTCCGCTTCCAATGAAGATGCGTCCGCCTTCCGTTGCCCAATGCTTTCGCGTCTCTTTCCTCCGCGTTTCACTATTCAGAACAACATTCCAAGATCATCCTCGGAACTCTCGTAGCATCTCCGTGACTCTGCCGTCTGATTTTCAATGGCCTGGCCCCAAGTCGGCCATGTCCTCCTACAGACAGCTTGGTTGCGAAAAATAAGCATGCTCCAAACATGACTTTTGGGGCGTCGAAAGAGCGCGTTGGAATATGCGTCGAACATACGCCCAATAACACAAGCATTAACCAGCTGCCCGCAGAAGTAACGCCTAGTCCTGGTGAGTTCACCTTTCGCCGTTTTGGCGCGCGAGCGAACCGCGCAAACATGGGCGCGCCATGCTAGGGGCGCACCCTGTTCGAGCAGCGCGAACGGCAACCACCGCCGATGTTCAACAAGACGACGCGACACGCATCGCGCGAGGGGGGGGGCAACTCTTCTGGACACTAGGGCAAGCCAGCGCGGTTCATCCGAAGTGGGCGCGCCGCGAGAAGAAGATTTTTTTTTTTTGAAAAAAAAAATTAAAAAAAAGAAAGAAAGAAAAAACGAAAAATAGAAAAAGAGAAACACACACGCACACACACACACACACACACACACACACACAAAAAAAAAAAAAAAAAAAAAAAAAAAAAAAAAAAAAAAAAAAAAAAAAAACATAGACGCAGGGCGTGCTTCGCGGGCGCGCGACATCGCCCACAAGACCGCAGGCTGTCCAAACGCGCAGACGACGCGGATGGCAGGCGCCGGTCGCAACGCGCGCAGCTGCCAAACGAAAAACGCCACCCTAAATAAAAACAACAATGGGGGCGGGCGCGACGGCGCAATCACGTCTTTTCCCCGTGGGCATGGCGATCAAGTTTCGGATCGGCTGGTCGACGCATCCCCCCCCCTCCTCGCGCGCGCCGCCATGTTCCCCATCTTCCACCTTATTCATTATCCTCACCCTCCTCTCCCAATCCTCGTCTTCTCTGTGCAGAAGTCCCTTCTTCCCCCCGCCAGCCCCTCCCACTCCTTTCCCCCCGCTCCTTCCTCGACCCCGCGGAGGTTGCGGGGGGGGGGGGGGGGGGGGGGGGGGGGCGCTCGCACGTGGCCGCCCGCTTCAAACCAGCAGCCCAATTCACCCAATTCCCTGCCTCAGACCCCCCCCCGCGCACCCCCCCTGGCGCCGCGTTGAGACCCCGAGGGCGCGCGCGAAGCGCAGTAAACGGAGCGCGAGCGCATCCCGCGGAACTCCGACATCATTCGGCGAACGCCCCTCGCAGCTAGGAGCGCGCTTTCGCGCCAGATCCCAACGGCCGACGAGCGAGTCGCACCTCGCAAGCGCTCGCAGCCCCCCCCCCCCCCCCGCGACGCACGGGCGCGGCCAGGGGGGGCGCCAGTGACTCCTACATCCATTCCTCGTCCTGGTGTCTCATCCGCCTGCCCCTCGCCCATCCCCCCCTTTGCCGCCCTCGCGTCCCCGTGCCCATTGCTGTCTGCCCCAAGCAGCCCGCCCCCCCCCCTCGCCCCCGCCCCCCGCCCCCCGCCCCTGCGCCCTCTTCGAGGGGGGGCGGAAGGGCGGGGCGGAAGGCCTTGCGGGGGGCGGAGGTCGAGGGGGAAGATGGGGGAGGGTGGCGAGAATCAAGGAAGCAACCACCGAGACAACAGTCACATCCCTGACGACGAACGCACTCGTCGGCCCACCTCGCATGCCACGATGCGTTTAACGCAGCGCTAGCTTGCGAGCCTGCGTGCCAGAAGGCGATTCCTGTTCAGCCCTCGCAGTTGTCTCGTGGTCGTGGATTGAATTGCCCCTGCCCAAGCACGCCCCCCTTGGGCAATGAATGACGCGCAGGGCTCTTTGAGAGCAAAGCGACATCGATGTCCATGATGGAAGCATCGGGCGAATGACCACGCCCGCCCTCGCGATACGATAACAACAGCGCTGACATAACGACGCACGTACTCGCCAGCTCTGGCATCTCAACCAAGACCTCTCACCTTACCAATATCTGCTAAAACTGGCACTATAACGCGCGAGCGCACCCACGTTGCCCCACTCGCATGGACGACGGCGCGGTCTGCCCAGCGCGACCCGGGTGAATGCGAACGCCGAATACAAGGCCAAAGCGACTGCTACTGTCTGTGCGCGCTGAACATATGCATCGGGGCCTTGCCGTAAACAGCTCTGGCACGTGGTCATAAGCGTTGATTTGATGGTATTCTCTGTGAGTAGACGAGGCTTCCTTCTCTACTGCGTCCCGTCAATACGTGACGTTGACAGCTAGCACTGCGAGACATGGCTAGCACTGTACAACTCCAGGCGCCAAAGCCACCCCAGCGCCTCCAGTCGCACCAGTCATCAAACCACCTCAAGCGCTCAAGTCAATCCAGTCACTGCAGTCACTCCTGTCACTCCAGGCGCTTCAATCACTCCAGCAACTCCAGGCGCTCCAGACGCTCCAGGCGCTCCAGCCACTCCAGGCGCTCCAGCCACTCTAATCACTCCAGGCGGTCCAGTCACTCCAGCCACTATCGTCAGCCACTCCAGGCGCTCCAGGCACTCCAATCACTCTAGTCGCTCCAATCACTCCAGCCACTCCACGCGCTCCAGCCATTCCAGGCGCTCCAGTCACTCCAGTCACCCCAGCCACTCCAGGCGCTCCGGTCACTCCAGTCACTCCAGCCACTCCAGGCGCTCCAGTCCCTGCAGCCACTCCAGGAGCTTCAGTCGTTCCAGGCCACGCAGGCGCTGCAGTTACTCCATGCGCTCCAGTCACTTCACTCCAGCCTCTCCAGGCGCCCCAGGCGCTCCAGTCACTCCAATCACCTCAAGCGCTCCAGCCACTCTTCTCGCGCCAGCCACTCTAGTCACTGCAGCCATTCCAGCCGATCTCAGTGCTGCAGGCGCCCCAGTCACTTGAGTCACTCCACGAACCCAGGGGCTCCAGTCACCCCAGCCACTCCAATCACTCAATTCAATGCAATATGTCAACGCCCCTGTCACTCCAGTCACACCCGGCGCTCCACTCATTCCAAGTGCTCCAGGAACTCCAGCCACTCCAAGCGCTCCACGCACACCAGGCACTGCAGGGGCTCCAGTCACAGTCACTCAAGCCACTTCAGGCGCTCCACTCCAGTCACTCCAGCCACCCCAGGCGCCCCTGGCGCTTCGGCCACTCCAGTCACTCCAACCAGTCCAGGCGCTCCAACCACACCAGGCGCCCCAGTCCCTCAGCCACTCCAGGCGCTCCAGTCACCCCAGCCACAGCAGTCACGCCAGGCGCTCTGGTCAACCTTAGCCACTCCAGGCGCACCAGTATCTCCAAACATTCCAGGCCACTCCAGCCACACTAAGCGCACTGCAGCCACTTCAGTCACTACATCCATAGCAGGCGCTCCAGTCACTCGATTTTCTCCAGCCACTGCAGGCGCTTGGGTCGCTCCAGCCACTCCAGCCACTCCAGGCGCTCCACCCACTGGGATCACTCCAGGCGCCCCAGTCACTCTTCTCACACCAGCCACTCTGGGCGCTCCAGTCACTTCATTCACTCCAGGCGCTCCGGTCACTCCAATCACTCCAGACACTCCAGGCGCTCCGCTCACTGCAGTCACTCCAGCCACTCCAGGCGCTCCAATCAATCCAGCCACTTCAGCCACTCCAGGCGCTCCAGTCACTCAAGCCACTCCACGCGCCCAGTCAGTCCAGCCGCTCGAAGCGATCCAGACATGCGTTTGATTTTCTGTCAGAGGGCGCAGGATACACTTGCACCATGCTGGAGACTCAGAAAAGCTGCGATGGAACTTTAAAGTATTTGTTTTTTTTCGCACGGGAATATCTTTGGAGCAGTTCTAAAAGGTGCCATCGACGCTGGAGTATGTTGATAATATTTCTGTGCAGTTCGAAACTCTCGCTGGAGCATCTTTGGGACATTTTGAAATTCAGCGCGCTGCGCTGCAGTATCCTTGGCATAGTTCGAAAATGCGCCGTCGACGCTGGAGTGTGTTGGGGGTATTTTGGATGTCCGAAAATCTCGCTGGAGTATTTTGGAATATTTTGAAATTCAACGCTGTGCGCTGGAGCATCCCAAATCGGGTCGAATTTGGTTGGGATATGTGTTAAGTAGATGTATCATCTTGTAAATCTACCCCAAGTATGTTAACACCATTGCCCGTGCTGATGAAAACCGCGTGGCATAGCTATCAATAGAACGCGCGCGTGGCGCGTAAAATGCCCCCCACATGGGGCATGTTGCGTCGGCGGCTCGCGCGCGGCATGCCAGGCCAGGGAATCATGGGGGCGCGCGGGGGACGTCGGCGGTTCGATTGACGCGCCCGCAATGCCGCTGCTGAGCCAGCGAGGGCGCGTCTTTCCTCTCGGTTTCCTGGCGGGGCTCGTCGCGATGGGGGCGCGCCGCCGCCTCCAACTCCCGCCGGCGCAACGCGCGCACTGGGCCGCTGTTCTGAAGACGCGCTCGCGCAAACATCCGCGCTCGGGCGAGCGCGCGCTCGCGCGACCGACCGTGCATTTTTCAGCCGGCCACGGTTTTGATCCACTCGGCGACCGCGAAAACGAAACGGACAGATCGGCCATGGCACACGTCGAAGCAAGGCCCGCGCGCGCGCCCCGCCCGCCCGCCCCCCCCCACCCCCGCCCACCCCGCCCCGCCACCCTCCCCTTCTTTAACAAAGTTAGCCTGGCGATGGGCCCAACCACGCGCAGTGGCGAGCACCGCGCTGTGAGTACCAGCCTCGGTGGAACACCCGACGGGGCCGCGAAGCGCGCGAGGGGCGCGCCGAAACTGGTGGCCCAGGCGCGCGCGAGAAGTTGCACTGGCGCCTTCGGCGGAGCTCCCTCTGGTGCAACTGAACGCGCGAGAAGCGTGCCTGCATGGGCGAACGCGGCCACTGGGGCTTCGGAGGAGCCCCCCATGGCGCCACGAAGCGCGCGGGGGGCACGGGGGGCCGCGCGTGGGCATCGCCACTGGGGCCTTCCGTGGAGCACCACGAAACGAGCGAAGGGCGCGCCGACATGGCCATCAGGTGGGCGGGGGGCCGCGCGTGGACATGGCCGCTGGGGCCTTCGGTGGAACTCCCTGCAGGGCTGCGAAGCGCGCGAGGGGCGCGCCGAAGTGGGTCTGCGGCGCTCGCGGAGTGGCACGCGGGCACGGCCACTGGGACCGTCGATGGGGCCCCCTTGGCGGCCCCGCTAAACGCGCGCGCGGCGTGCCGAAGGTGGGCGGGGGGTCGCGTGCGGACGTGGCCACCGGGGCCTTCGTAGAGCTCCCCGCGGGCCACGAACCGCGTGAGAGCGCGCCGGAATGGGCGCGAGGTGGGCGGGGGCAGTGGGGGGGGGGAAGGGGGGGGGTGCGCGTGCGGACATGGCCACTGGGGCCATCGGTGGAGCTCCCGACGGGGCCAAGAAGTGCGCGAGGGGCTCGCCGAAACGGGCGCGCGGCGGGCGGGGGGCCGCGCGCGGGCGCGGCCGCTGAGGCCATCGGTGGAGCTCCCGATAGGGCCGCGGAACGCATGAGGGGCGTGCCGAAATTGACATTCGGTGGGCGGGTGCCCATGAACAGAGCAATGCCCGAGGTGCCGGACGCCAGCGCGCGCGCGCGCGCGCGCTCGCGGCGCGGCGCGTGCGATTCTAAACAATGGGCGGCGTTGCCCAATCGGGAAAACCAATGCTCAAAAGCCACTGTGAAATTTCATTCTCGGAACGGAAGGCGCAGCCATCATAACATGGTGTAGATGTAAAGGTATGCGCAACGCAATGCCAGCGCGCGAGATGCCAGGCGCCCACGCGCGCGCGCGCGCGGCGTGGTCCACGCATTGCTTTACCATGGGCGGCGATGGCAACCCGAAAACCCAAAGGTCAAAACCCAATGTACAACTTCACTCTTGGATCGGAAGGCGCCGCCAATCTCAGCGCGGTGTACATGAGAACGCATGCGCAATGCAATGCCAGCGTGCGAAGTGGCAGGCGCCCACACGCGCGCGCGACTCTAAACATGGTGCGGCGATGTTAATTCTGAAGCCCCACGGTCAAAACACATTTTTCTTTAAGAAAAAATTATCCTGGCAAAGCAACCTAACAGCGATGTGTAGGAGCATATCTGGAAGCATTCCCCTTAATATTCAGATGAGAATCCAGTTGTAGAATTCTGCTGTTCTCGCAGTCGTAGTCGCATTCGCGATGACAGTCGCAGTGGCCTGCAGTCAGCCTCAGGCCTCAGCCTCACCTCAGCCTCAGCATCAGCCTCAGCCTCAGCCTCAGCCTCAGCCTGCCTCAGCCTCAGCCTCAGCCTCGCCTCAGCCTGCTTCAGCCTCAGTCTGCCTGCAGCCTCGGCCTCAGCCTCAGCCTGCCTCAGCCTCAGCCTCAGCCTCAGCCTCAGCCTGCCTCAGCATCAGCCTGCCTCAGCCTCAGCCTCAGCCTGCCTCAGCCTCAGCCTCAGCCTGCTTCAGCCTCAGCCTCAGTCTGCCTTCAGCCTCGGCCACAGCCTCAGCCTGCCTCAGCATCAGCCTGCCTCAGCCTCAGCCTCAGCCTGCCTCAGCCTCAGCCTCAGCCTGCTTCAGCCTGAGCCTCAGTCTGCCTTCAGCCTCGGCCTCAGCCTCCTCTCAGCCTCGGCCTGCATCTCAGCCTCAGCCTCAGCCTGCCTCAGCCTGCCTCAGCCTCAGCCTCAGCCTCAGCCTCAGCCTGCTTCAGCCTCAGCCTCAATCTGCCATCAGCAGCTCAGCCTGCTCAGCTGAGCCTGCCTCAGCCTCAGCTCAGCCTCAGCCTGCCTCAGCCTCAGCCTCAGCCTGCCTCAGCCTCAGCCTCAGCCTGCTTCAGCCTCAGTCTCAGTCTGCCTTCAGCCTCGGCCTCAGCCTCAGCCTGCCTCAGCCTCAACCTGCATCAGCCTCAGCCTCAGCCTCAGCCTGCCTCAGCATCAGCCTGCCTCAGCTTCAGCCTCAGCCTGCTTCAGCCTCGGCCTCAGCCTCAGCCTGCTTCAGCCTCAGCCTCAGTCTGCCTTCAGTCTCGGCCTCAGCCTCAGCCTCAGCCTCGGCCTGCCTCAGCATCAGCCTGCCTCAGCCTCAGCCTCAGCCTGCCTCAGCCTCAGCCTCAGCCTGCATCGGCCTCAGCCTCAGCCTGCCTTCAGCCTCGGCCTCAGCCTCAGCCTGCCTCAGCCTCAGCCTGCCTCAGCCTCAGCATCAGCCTGCCTCAGCATTCAAAATGTGGCCCAGGAGTGGAATTCTGGGAACTCGAAGAACACGAAGTGGCCTATAATTGGCTCCGGGCATTCAAAATGTGCCCGGGAATGGTCTTCTGGGAAATCCAAGGGCACGAAGTGGCCTACAGTTGGCTCCGGGCATCCAAAATGTGGCCCGGGAATGGAATTCTGGGAATTCTTAAGTCGAAGAGCACGAAGTGGCCTACAGTTGGCTCCGGGCATCCAAAATGTGGCCCGGGAATGGAGTTCTGGGAAGTCGTAGAGCACGAAATGGCTTACAGTTGGCTTCGGGCATTCAAAATGTGGCCCGGGAATGGAGTTCTGGGAGGTCGAAGAGCACGATGTGTGCGACATTTTGCTTAAAACGAGCCCGGCCCTGAGCCCGGCCCTCGCTGTCCGGACGCCGCCCAGACCTCCCTTCTGAGTCATCAGATGCTCTCTTTTGACACCACTAGAAACTTATCAGTCTTCGCAATTAGGTAACCATTCTCGGATCGGAAAGCGCAGCCACCGAAGGTGGTGAATAGGAAAGCGCATGCACAATGCAATGCCAGCGCGCGAGATGACAGGCCCCCTCGCGCGCTCGTTCGCAGCGCGGCGCAAACGTTTCTTCGCCGTGGGCGGCGATGTTAAGTTGAGAACCCAGTGGTCAAACATCACTGTAAACTTGCATTCTCAGATCGGGAGGCGCGGCCATCTCAGCGTGGAGCATGTGAAGACGCATGCGCGATGCAGAACCAACGCGCGAGATGCCAGGTGCCCGCGCGCGCTTGCGGCGCGGCGCCTGCGATTCTACGCGGCGGGTTGCGACTTTCAAATCGGGGGCCCAGCCATCTCAACGTGATGTAATGAAAACCTACAGACAATGCTATGCCAGCGCGCCAGATGCCAAACGCCCACGGGCGCGCGCGCGCCGTGGCGCATAGGCCGCCACTTGCCACGGCAGGTGGCCAGGTCAACCCGTTGCGGCCCGCGCGCGGGCGGGCGCGGGGCGGGGAGGGGCGGGGCGGGGCGGGGGCGGGGGGGGAGGCAACGCCGCAGCGCGTGCTCCCCCAACGGAACCGCTCTTCTATAGCCACTGTGCTGTAGGCGGCCCTCGTTCGCAGAGGCGGTGCTCGACGGCGGCGCGTCGCAATGTTTCGGCGCAGTCGCGGCGGCGGCGCGCGCCCCGTGGGGTTGCTGCAGGGGCCTCGCGCAAACTCTTGCGACTGCTCCTGCGACGCGCCTGTTGGCGCCATCCTGTGACTTGCCACGTTTTCAGAGACGTCCGTCTGGAGCGTTGAACATTTCGTTGCGCACAGCGCGATCGGAAATCCCGCCGCTGGCAAGCCCGCGAGAGCCAACGAAGTGATGCGCACGTCTTGCAATCCAGCCCCAACAGCGGCGGTGCCAAAAAACGATGTCCCATGGCGTCCCGGAGAATCCGCCGACCCCCTGGGTCATCGGCGTGTGAGATGCTTCCCCCTCCCCAAACCCCTCCCCGGGGAACCCGGTCCGGTCGATTTGGAGGGGAGGGGTGCCCACCGCGAGCGACTCACGACGCTCTTCCGGGCCCAAAAAGGCCCAAATACGGGCCAAAAAAGCCCCAAGAGGCCTCCCAGACGTTCCAAGAGGCCCCCAGACGCCCCAAGAGACCGCCTAGACGCCCTAAGAAGCGCCCAAGAGGCCCCAAGAGGCTTCCAAGACGCCCCACGAGGGCTCCAAGACGCCCGAAGAGACCTCCAAGACGCCCCAAAGAGACCTCCAAGAGGCCCCCGAGGAGCGCCCCAAGAGGCCAAAATCGTTGATTTTCATTGTTTTTTCGATGTTTTCGTCATTTTCGCCTTTTCGGCCTTCCGACGCTCCAAGACAGCCCAAGAAGCTCCCAAGACTGCTCCAAGACGGCACAAGAGGCCTCCTCGACGCCCCCAAGACGGCCCAAGAGAGCCCCCAGACGGCCCAAGAGCCGCCCAAGGCGGCCCAAGAGAGCCCCCAGACGGCCCAAGAGCCGCCCAAGACGGCCCAAGAACCTCCCGGAGACGGGCCCAAGAGGGGCTCCAGAGAGAGACCACGCACCGGAAAACCCAGCCTTACGTCCCAAGAGGCCCCCAGGAGGCCCCCAGAGGCCCCAAAGAGGCCCCAAGAACCCCCCAAGAGGCCCCCAAGACGTTCCAAGAGGCGCCCAAGAAGCCACAAAGAGGTCCCAAAACGGCCCCCAAGGGCCTTCGAAACTGCTCCAAGAGGCCCGCAAGAAGCCCCCCCGCAAGATCCCAACGGACATCCCTGAACGCACCGGTTTTTCGAGTCGCGCCCAGCCCCGTAACCCGGAGCCTCATCTCAGTGTCCCCGTCCTCCTCCTTTTCCTCCTCCTCCTCCTACACTTCCTCCTCGTTCCCCTCCTCCTCTTCCTGCCCCGCTTCAGCTCATCCTCACCGATGCTTCTCCCCCCCATTTTCCGCCTCACCCCCCATCCTCCTCTTCCCGCCCTCCCTTTCTGCCCAGTACGCGCAACCGATTGGGCATCATTTGCACGTCTTGCACTTTAGGGTGCCCTTCTTTGCGTCGCGCGGGACATTGTGAGGGTCGGGGAACGCCGACTTTGGTAGCCCTCTCTTGCACGCGCCGCTGCACTGATAAGCCTGGCAACTGCGCGCTGTGAGCCCGAGTTCCTCGCAGCTTCTGCACACCAGTTTAGCTCCCTTCGCCGCTCGATGATGTTCCACTTGCTTCTGCTTCAAATATTTCGTGTCCGAGAACGCGCCTTTGCACGCCGCGCACGTCAGCGGCTTCGCGCCCGCCTCTGCTTTCCGCTTGCGATTCTCTGCATCCGCCTTCTCGTTCCGCCCACCCTTCTCGTTGCGGGCGCACGCCCTGCAAAGCCTCTCCCCCGCATCTTTCGATCCGTACTGGTTCGCCGCCACTTCCGCCTCCGTCTTCAAGAAATTCTTGCACCTCGCGCACCGAATCTGGACTTTCTCCTGAATCTGAGAGGCCTCTGAACCACAACTCAGGCACGGTGGCGGGATGGGCCGACTACTGGGAGGAGGAGCAAAGACGACGACGATAGGAACGCGGGGGATAAAATCGGGCCATGACGCCCCCAAGACGTCCAAGATTGCCTCCAAAAAAAAACAAGGGGTCGGCGGCGTGGCGTAAGCCTAAAGAATCCCGGGAGGGAAGCGCGACCAACGGCGACTTTTTGAAACGGTCGAAGGAGGAGCGAAGAGAGGAACCAGGAAGAAAAACCATGACTTTGTTGAAACGCAAAGAAGGTACGCATGCATTGGGGGGATATGCGTGGAGGAATATGGTAGTTTCTGCCATGAAATGTGAATTCTAGCGGCCGCAGAGCCTGTTCGGGCGATGGTTGCGGCTGTGGAAACGAGCAATGTCAACGCAAGGTCTGGGCATCCAGAACCACGAGCGAATGTCAAAAGGGTGATCGCCGAAACTGCGATGCGTCGCATCAGTTTCTAGTGGCGCCGCCGCGCCATCTGGCATGCGATGGCAAAGCGCAGTCGGTCCTCACTGTGCGCTGTGCACAAACCGCTGCGCTGCAAAAACACACGCGTGCCAAAACGCGGTAGCGCGCGGTGTCGCCACCACGGGCGGCGAAACAGGTCATGCAGCATGTTTTCCAGACACGTGCGCTGTCTGCTAGCGAAGCTTCTGTCAAGGAGGGAATTCCCAGACTATGTTTTGAGTATTTTGAAGATGCCTGGGAAATTCGCCACCAGACTAATTTTGACTCTTTAAAGTATTCTTCCTGTAGAGGGACGCGCCCGACTTAAACCTAGCATTGTTTGAAGGAAAAACAGCACTTCTTTCGTCATGTCGCCAATCCCTGAGTCGACACACAGGGCGCGTGAGACGTTGCTGACTGAGGCGGTTGCCCCAAAGATGCAGAAAGGCACGTCTCCAGACACATCTTGACACTTCCCGCTGCCCTCCTTCTCCCCGTCTTGCTCCACCCCAAACTGATATTGTAGGGATTCTGCTGCTACTGGCATCATTGCTCGCAACAGCTGTGTCTTCACGAGCCTCGTACCGGGCGGTACTCAAAGGTCGCTCGCTATCTGTCGCCGGTTACGGGTCAGCCCGGGACCACCACGTAGACATGGCCTCCTTGACCTCCTTCTCCACGGATTTGCCCGTTGAGGAAATGCGCCAAGTACTTTGCTCGTCGTACCATGCAACCTTCTTCTCTACGGTTCCCTCTGCTGCGTCTCTCACCACCACCATTTTTCGTTGGCCAAATAATGCGCACTCCTTTGTTCTTACAGCTGGCACACTTGGCAAGCAAATGTTTGCAAGATCCCAACTGTTTATCCCGACCCCTGTCGTCTTTAGTGATGTTGCCCCGGAAATATATATTTCCTAGAGCGTGTTCGTCTATGGCCAGCTTGTCCCTCGCAATCTTATGGAAGTATGTGTTGGTTTTCCCGCTCTGGAAAGTGATCATTCCGAACCTGCATGTGCCTGAGACGGTGTCGATTGTAACCCCGTGTTCTTCACCGACAATATTTCGTAACATGGTCACGACGTTGGCAATGATATGTTTGGCCTCGAGGCGCTCCTTGAAACCCAAAGACCCAAAGCAGCGGCCTGACGTGCACGCTCCTCCTCTTCCTCATTATCCTCCCCCTCGTCCTTCTCCTGTTTGCTTGAACTTTTGCTTGTACAAGAAGTGTTTCGCGGCCTGGGCCCAGGCTTGGGCCCTGCTTCGACCTGCTTCGTAGGTGGTCGAACCTCTCGCTCGTCTCGTCCATCTTCTTATCAAGCTGTGCCGTGTGGAGCTTTGCTTGGAACACGGTCTGTTTAGTGGCCACGGCTTCGTCCTTCGCCCTCTGAGCAGTCGTGATGCTGAAATCGACCCTCGTTGTGAGGTTGTCGATTTATGGAGATCGGAGCAGGCTGGGGCCCGACGAGCAAAAAGGCCTGAGCCAGGTCTAAGTCGGGCTGCAGTCGGAGCCGCGCCGAATCTTCCGGCATCCTGCTGTCGGAGGCCACGACAGGGGGGCCGAGGGACCCAGTGCCAGTGCCCAGGTCCGCCGCCTCCCCCAGAGGGCACGTCTGCTCCAGACGGCCTCCCACGCTCCGGGGCGAGCCTGGAGCGAGAGGCAAAAAAAACAACCTTCGCTCGGTCCCTTGCGCCTCTCCGGGCCCTCGCTTCCCTCTCGAGCCCCTCCGCTTTCTGCGGCCTGCCTTTGCGACAATCAAAGCTTCCCGCGGACTCACGTCCGATTCCGCCAGATTTTGCCCAGGGAGGCGCCCTTGTTTTCCTTCCGCCGGCGTCCGCTGGCTTTTCGACGCCTTCCGCCGAGGACGAGACGACAATCTCGCGATCCCTCGAAGACGAAACCGCTACTGCAACGCCCACGTCCTCCTTCTCCTCCTCCTCAGTATCCTGCTCCTCCTCCTCCTCCTCCTGCTCCTCCTCCTCCTCCTCCTCCTCCTCCTGTCGATCCTCTGTCAATCACTCATCCTCTATCGATCCTGGTCGTCGTCCTCCTCCTCCTCCTCTTTCGATCCCTCCTCCCCTCAATTCCGTCCGCCCCTGGACCTCTCTCAAGGGTATTGCGTCGTGATCAGAAAACTTCGAGGAGGAGGCCAGCCGCGTCGACGAGAAACCTCCCAGCCAGACAGGGCAACACATCTTCGAAATCCTCGAACCTCGAAGTGCTCGAAGTCCTCGAAGTCCTCGAAATCCTCGACATCCTCGAACCTCGAAGTCCTCGAAATCTTCGAACCTCGACCCTGCTCCTGCCCCCCTCCGCCTCCAGGGACCGCTGGCGCAGTCCGTGCGCGCGCCCGCCGCCCGCTCCAACGCCAAACGGCAACGCGGCGAACCGGTAGCCGACCTTCTCTTCCTCCTCCTCGTCCTTCTCCTCCTCCTTATCCTCCTCCTCCTCCTCCGCCTCCTCCTCATCCTCATCCTCGCCCTCCTCCTCCTCGCCCTCCTCCTCGCCCTTCTCCTCCGCCGCCTCCTCCTCCTCCTCCGCTCCTTTTCCTTCAAAAATTCGCCGGCCCAACGGGCCAGAGGCGTGCTAAGATCTCCGGTGACTGCTTTACAATCTTTCTATATTTCTACTTCGCGCGCGCGGGGCGGCCCCTGGGGGTCCCCGGGCGGAAAGTACCCCGGCAAGGTCCTGAGAGAGTCCCGGGAGGAGTCACAGGGGCGCTCCAGCAGCGCACCAACGCGGCTCCGAGACGTCCCCGAGAGCCCCAAGAAGGGCCAAGAGGCTTCCAAGAGGCCTTCAAGATGCTACATGAGGGGTCCGAGATGCCACAAGATCGCTCCAAGACGCCCACGATGGCCCCCAGACGCCCCAAGAGGCCTCCAAGAGCACTCCCGAGAGGGCCCCAAGAGGCAAAATTCATTGCTTTTCCTAAGGTTTTGGATGAATTTTCACGTTTCCACCTTTTCGGCTTCACGACACCCCAAGACGGCCCAAGAAGACCCCAAGACCGCCCCAAGAGGGCCCAAGAGGCCCCCAAGAGGGCCCCAAGACGGCCCAAGAGGGCTCCAAGACGGCCCAAGAGGGCCCCAAGGACGCCCCAAGAGAGGCCCCAGGGGGGGAACACGAAACAATATTTCGAGCCCTCGGCCCTCAGAAGTCCCCAGGAGGCCCCAAGAGGCCCCTAAGAGGCCCCAAAGAGGCCCCCAACAGGCCCTCAGGAGGCCCCCAAGAAGCCCCCAAGCGGCCCCTGCAGGCCACCCAAATGCCCCCCCAGCACGCAAGAAAACAGGACGAAGAGGAGAAACAAACAACTTGTTCTTGCCGCCCGCGTCCGCAACGACAGAGGACATCAGCACTACACGAGAATCAACGTTCCCATTCAACGCCTGCCACCGTCCGACACGACAAAAGAGGCACAACCTGAGTCCCCCGCCCCCTGCAGCTCCGCACTGCCGACGGCCACTCGGCCAGTCAACGGCGGTGCGCGATATGGGCCGGCGGAATGAGCGAAGCGATTAATAACCTCTCCCTGTCGCACCCCGAGGCCACGTCGGCCCAACGGGCCAGAGGCGTGCTAAGATCTCGGGTAACTGGTTAAGAATTCTCTAGTTCGCGCGCGCGGGGCGGCCCCTGGGGGTCCCTGGACGAAAAGTACCCCGGCAAGGTCCTGAGAGAGTCCCGGGAGGAGTCCCCCAGAGCGTTCCAGGAGCGCTCCATGAGCGCACCAACAGGGCTCCGAGACGTCCCCGAGAGCCCCAAGAAAGGCCAAGAGGCCCCCAAGAGGCCTCCAAGATGGTACACGAGGGGTCCGACATGCCACAAGATCGCTCCAAGACGCCCAAGATAGCCCCCAGACGCCCCAAGAGGCCTCCCAGAGCACTCCCAAGAGGGCCCCCGGAGGCAAAATTCATTGTTTTTCCTTAGGTTTTTGAAAGATTTTGGAGCTTCCACCTTTTCGGTTCCCGACGCCCCAAGACGGCCCCAGAGGCCCCCAAGATCGCCCCAAGAGGGCCCAAGAGGCCCCCAAGAGGGCCCCAAGATGGCCCAAGAGGGCTCGAAGACGGCCCAAGAAGCCTCCAAGACGGTCCAAGAGGGCCCCAAGAACACCCCCAAAGGGCTACGAGGCCCCAAGAGGCCCCTAAGAGGCCCCAAGAGGCCCCCACGAGGCCCTCAGGAGGCCCCCAAGAGTCCCCCAAGCGGCCCCAGGAGGCCCCCCAAATGCCCCCCCGAGCGCCCCAGGAGTCCCCCAAGCGGCCCCAGGAACCCCCAAAGCGCCGCATTGACACCAGGCCCTCGGGCAAACGGCAGACATGAGACCGTATGGGCCGGCGGAATGAGCGAAGCGATTCAATAACCTCTCCCTGTCGCACCCCGAGGCCACGTTTTAGGGCGGGCCGGGCGTTTCGCCTGAGACTTCCTTACCATTTATGACTCTGAAGCTTCAAATCGGCAACAGTTTCACATATGGAGGGCGGGTGGTTTTCAAAATGTGGCTTTCGCCCTAGAGCCGCGCACATTCGTTCTAAACATTTGCGTGAGCTGCACGGATTGAGGGTCACCCGTTTTCCAAATGTGCTCTCGCGTAGCGCCGCGCATTTTCGTGTCAAAAAATTGCAAGGGTTTGACGGATTGAGGATAACCCGTTTTCAAAATGTGGCTCTCGCCTTAGCGCCGCGCACACTCGTTCCAAACATGTGCAGGTGTTTCACGGATTGAGGGCGGCTCCTTTTCAAAATGTGGCTCTCGCCTCAGCGCCGCGCACATTCGTTGATACACTTTGCAAGAGTTTCACGGATTCCCACGAGCAACGTACCAGAAATTTTGTTTTGGACGGGTTCATGATTTTGCGGGTGCAACAGCTACGCTGATTCGCGGCGTTGAAATCCCAAGCATGGCTTTCTGGCACGATCCAGGATCGTCAAAACGCAACAGTCAGGTTGATCCGTGGCGTTGGAATCCCGAGAACCATGTTTTGACATACTTCGGGGTCATCAAACGGTTGTCTACAAGGCAGACCCCTCAATGGAAATGAACCGTTGTAGGGGCCTGGAGCTTGGAGGGAGGGTATATTCCAACATTGTTGATGGCTCTTGGGTTTACACTGGTCCTCCTTCTCTTCCTCGTCCTCCTCCTCCTCCTCGCCCTCCTCCTCCTCGCCCTCCTCCTCGCCCTCCTAATCCTCCTCCTCCTCATCTTCCTCCTCCTCCTCCTCCTCCTCCTGCTCGTCCTCCTCATCCTCCTCATCCTCCTTTTTCTCCTCCAATTCATTCCAAAAACGTCTCCTGGACATCTCCCAGGCGGTGCGTCGTGATCATAATCTCGAACGGATAGAAAACACAACATGATTCCAACAACTCGATCCTAAGTCCTCGAAGCTCGATCCTGCTCCCCGCAGTCTTCCCGACAAGCAGGCGCCCCCCGCACCTTAGAACCTCTGTCATCGGTCATCGATGCTCCTCTCCTCCTCGTCCTCGATCCTTGAACCTCGAACTGCTATGGGGTTCCCGGATCGGCATGCGCCCCCGCACGAAGGGATACAGGACCCGAGACCTCGCTGTCCGATCTCCCCCTTCATAGAATCCGAGATCTCGGTCCTCACATCCTCCTTGTCCTCGCCATCCCTCATCCTGCTCCTCATCTCATCATCCCTCCTTGTCCTCGCCCTCCCTCATTCTCCCTCCTTGTCCTCGCCCTCCCTCATCTCGTCCTGGCCCTCCCTCTTCTCATCCGCCTTCTCATCGAGGACAAGGCCAACCACTGTCTCTCGCCGCTCTTGACCCTTCGAACTGCCTGCCAGGGTGCCTCATCCTCTGGCCGCCGCGAACCGGGCCCCCCCCCCGCCCCTCCTCCCTCCTCATTGAGGGGGGCCCACGATGCGGGGGGACTGGCTCAGGGGGGGAAGCATTGAGCTGGATCGGCGACACGTCGCCGACAGATCGGCGACAGGCTCTCAAACAGCGAAGCCGCACGTTCCAGGCCCCTATAGCGGCGACGAATGGCGGATTGGGTGTCGATGCGTTCCACCCTGAGTCCAACCCCTCAGTGATCTTCGTCGTCGAGCTTGCGGGTCATAACTCGGGTCTCCGCAGGCGGCCGTTTGGGACGATCCGGGACCCCCAGACGCCCCTCGGCAAGGCGCAACTGTTGGAGAGCACCACGAATGTGGATGGAAAACCGGCGAGAACCACCGAACTCGCTCGAACCTCGAACCCTTGCCCCTGACTCCGGCTACACGTAAGAGTGACCCTAGGCAAGGGTGTCCTTTGGTGCGCGACTTTCGCGGGCCGAGGGAGGCCTAATCAGAGCGCGCAAGCCGCTGCTCTCGCATCGCATTCAGCCATCTAGGGACCCCAGTATGCCCGCATCAGAGGTCACTCTGGAGAAAGGTCACCCTGAACTACGTATACAGCCAACCCGTATCATAAGGATGCGCGGTAAGGGCGCAAGGGTATTGGAGGCCCATGTTAACGTGCTCCGAACGAGGTTGGCCAGCGAAAGTCGCTAAGGATGGGCCGAAAGTGCAACAATGCAAGGCTACCTTTGCAAAGGTTGCCCATCCTTACTACGCGGGTTGGCTGTAGCCTTAGGTCGGGCATGTCCCTAAACAGGCGGATCTTGCGCAAAACATGAAAATTAGCCTGGCGAAGGACACAAGCATATACAGTCCTTTGAGGCCACGAAGCGCTGTCCTGGGTGGGTGGCGTTGACGTATGCGGACCCTGCCTCTGGAGCCTTCGATGGGCTCCCCATGGGGCCACGAAGCGCTATTCTGGGTGGCGTTGGAGCATGCGGGCCCTGCCACTGGAGCCTTCAGTGTAACTCCCTATGGGGCCACGAGACGCTGTCCTGGGTGGCGTCGACGCATGCGGGCCCTGCCACTGGAGCCTCCGGTGGAGCTCCGCATGGGGACACGAGACGCTGTCCTGGGTGGCGTTGACGCATGCGGACCCTGCCACTGGAGCCTTCAGTGGAGCTCCTTATGGGGCCACGAAGCGCTGTCCTCGGTGGCGTTGACGCATGCGGACCCTGCCACTGGAGCCTTCGGTGCAGCTCCGTATGGGGCCACGAAACGCTGTCCTGGGTGGCGTTGACGCATGCGGACCCTGCCACTGGAGCCTCCAGTGGAGCTCCCCATGGGGCCACGAAACGCTATCCTGGGTGGCGTTGACGCATGCGGACCCTGCCACTGGAGCCTTCGGTGGAGCTCCCTATGGGGCCACGAAGCGCCCACTGGAGCCTTCGGTGGAATTCCCTATGGGGCCTCGAAGCGTTGTCCTCGGTGGCATTGACGCAAACGGACCCTGTCGTCGGAGCTCCCTATGGGGCCACGGAGCGCTGTTCTGGGTGGCGTTGGAGCATGCGGGCCCTGCCACTGGAGCCTCCGGTGGAGCTCCTTCCTATGGGGCCACGAAACGCTGTCCTGGGTGGCGTTGATGATGGCGGACCCTGCCACGGGATGAAGAGGAGGAGGAGGAGGAGGAGGAGGAGGAGGAGGAGGAGGAGGAGGAGGAGGAGCGCACGTCCATAGGCGAGCCCTGGGTTACTGCCTCGTGAGCGCCGCATGGCGGATTGAAAAGTGTTGCGCATAGCTGCCGAGCGGCTGTGGGGTGTCAGCTAGCTCGGCACGAAATTGATGGAATATACTGTAAGCGAGACTCGCTAAGTCATGTGCAAGGGCCACCGTGAGATCGGTGTCTTGGTATTCCTCCTCGGATCTCAGGCCAAGCCAAAGGAACGGAGGAGCGGTAGGGATATGCAGACTGGGCAGCGCGATGAGGTGAAGCAGGCGGGGGCAAGAGAGGTAGTGGAGGAACGAATCAGGGCAGTCGGGGCAGCCAAATCGGCACTGTAAAGGGGTGGGAATCTTGATTATGTGGCTGGTGATCCACCCTCCAGCCAGAGTCTTAAGATGAGACCAAACTTTACTGGGCTGCGATCTCGCCAAAACCTGCCGGAGACATAGCCACCTGGCTTTGATCTCGTCCTCGGGCAGAGGGTCCAAATTTGGGAACCAAGTGCGGAGTCTTCTGGACAGAAGCTCGTGGAAACGATCCGGGTACATTAAACTAGTTAGTTTAGCGATGAAGGCACCCTGAGGCCGTTTCCCCCCACTCCCACGACGCAGACGACGAGGCCCCACCCCTTCTTCCATCCGGGTGCCTTCAGCTCTGGGGCTGGCTGCAGCGATCGCCTCTTGAATGCGACTCGCAGGAAAGGGAGGCCGCGGCAGCCGCGGACGAACTTTCTATAGTGCTGCAGGATTCCTGAACCTTCGGCCCAGCAGTCCGCTGAGAGGAGACCCTGCCGCACTCTCATATGAAACCCGTGCACGTCCGACCCGTCCCACCACCACTCAAAATCCCCCGCCCAATTTAGTCAGAGTGTGCGTGGACGCACGCCATGCGCATCCCAGTGCATACACCTGCACGCTGGTAGGGGTGGAGGAGCGGAGCCAGCTTCTCCACCCAAAGAAATCGTGCAGAGAGAAAGAGCTGGGTGGAAGACGGAGGAGCTTGTGGAGGGCAAAATATTCCTTGCGTGTGATTTCCTGGCAAAGCGGGAAAAACTGTGAAAGATACCCTAAGACTGATAAGCACGTGCACTCATACAGGCGTATGGCAGCCTCGCTCGGGGCTCGAGTCAAGGCAATCGCTCGTGACCGTGCCCACCACTTTTGGCCAGCCTCCTTCCACTGCTCGCGGAGATCGGCCCCAGGGCCGATGAGGACCCCTAAATATTTGGCCCAACCCGCGATGTGGAAGCCCGCCCACTCCGGCACCAATTAAGCTATCTGACTGGCGATGCGGGCGCATTCAACTGCTGTGCAGGCGACGGCAGGCGGCACGGCAACACACTTCGCCGGCTGAAGGGCTAGCCCGGCGAGACGTTGAGCGAACTGAAAGGTCGCATACAACAGTGGCAACATCGATATCTGATTGATCACAACTCCCACATCGTCGGCACACGCCCCCAGGGTGGCTTGCTCTCTGGAGGGGAAGGGGAGGACGAGGTGACGGAGGACGGGGTCAAACCCGAGGGCCCAGAGGGAGCCAGAGAGGGGACACCCCTGGGGAACGCCTGCAGTGATCAAAAACATGGGCACGACCACAGATCCGACCAACATATGCGCCAGCGAGTCGGCTGCCAGAGCAGCGATCGCCCACAAGAAGCTCTGGGGCAGGCGGCACCTCTCCAGCACAAGTCGGAGCCAGGTTTGGCTCATGCTGGGAAACGCCGCCTTGATATCGAAGCTTAAAAAGAGCGGATCGGTGTCGGCGTTGACTACGCTAGCACGGCGAGCAGCCGTGTCCATGCGAATCACATTATAGGCTAGATTACGTCCTTTGACAAATCCCTGTTGGACCACGTGGGTCCGGCCGGCTACGCAGTACTGCAGCTGGTGATTCAGCACAGACGCGAGGAGTTTGCTGTCCGAATTCTTGAGGGTCAGAGGTCTGAGGACACCTGGAGCTCGGACGCAGTCTGTGACATCCCTGGGGTCCTCCCCCTTCGGGATAAATGCAAAGAGACTGTGGTTGAGGCCGGGAGGGGCGGGGTTGCCGCCCATGAGGTAGAGGAGGAGGCGGTAGAGTACAGCAAGACATGTGGGATGGCTCTTCCACGCTGCATATGTGAGTCGGTCCGGGCCAGGCGCAGAGTCACGTGACCGTTTTAAACACTTGGCCATCTCAGCAGAGGTGGGAACGTGAAACTCAAAGGCAGGAATGTCAGGCATGTGCTCGTCAAGAAAATCTTCGATCTCTTGCACCGGTCTGGGCTGCTCCGAAAAAACGGGTTGCCAATACTCCTTGAGAGTGTCCGCTATCGGACCTGGCTCCCTGACTACGTCGCTTTGGTGGCCTGTCTGAGAGATCCGAATGCCGCGAAGAACAAGACGTCCCTGACGAGGCCGCCAAAGCAACGCCCTCCTACTGGAAGTCTCCTGGACTTTCCCCCAATGCTGTATTTCTCCAGGATTGGCCCGGGCCCTAGCCGCGGCCTGTTCCTGGAGCTGGTGGTGGCGAGCAGTATTCTGGGCGACGACCTCATTCCTAAAACCATCCTCGTCCTGGAGCAAAACTCGAGGGCCTACCAAGAGGAGAAGCCGCCTACCATACTCAGAGTCTGCCTGGATCCTGGTAGCGGCTTGGAGGTCCTGTCGCCAAATGGCACGTGCGATTGAACGGAGTGCCATGCACCTTGCCTCGATGGTGTGATCCCCTCCTACCCCGTCTGGGAAGCGCTGGAGGAGGAGGAGGAGGAGGAGGAGGAGGAGGAGGAGGAGGAGGAGGGGGATGATGATGATGATGATGATGATGATGATGATGATGATGATGATGATGAGGAGGAGGAGGAGGAGGAGGAGGAGGAGGAGGAGGAAGAGGAGGAGCAGGAGAGGAGGAGCGGAGAGGAGAAGAGACGCGGGGCGCTGTCTCTTCAAAACGAGGACCCAACACCACAGGATGGTTGGAAAATGCTAGAAATCGTCCCCTGACTATGAGTCAACTCTTTTGAAATAGTCCTCCTGTAGAGGGACAAGCCCGACTTAACTGTAGCCGACGACTCCTCCCCGCCTATCCCCACAGGCAAACCGGGGCTCCCTGTATCTGCTGCGCCAGCAGCAGCGAGCGGTTCGAGTGCATGGTGCCCAGCAGGGCCTCGAGCTCCGCCTCGCTCGGGGCTCCACCGCCGTTCTCCGCCTGCGGCAAGGGGGGCGCGGGGCTGGCGCACGTCGGCGCGGGAGATGTGTCCCCACCCAAGGAACAGCATCAGCGCGGAGCTAGCTCGCGCGCGCGCCGTCCGCATCACGAGTCGAGTTGTAGTGCGATCGTGAAGCAAACCCGCAGCCCCAACCGAGAGGGGTTCAGGCTGGTGCTGAACGATGCAGTGCCTGTACCGCCCATGCGAGGCGGGAGCGGGTTCTGCTTCTGTCAGCGGCGACGCGGGGAACGAGGCGCTTGGTAGCATCAGCGGGGGGCGCGGAGGAGCTGATCCCAAGAGATGCTTTCCAACGGGCGGCTGTTCCTCGATTTCGGCCCTCAGAGGCCGTCCTCGGCCCCCAGTGCAATCAGAAACGACTATAGGATAAAAAGGTGCCCCTGGGGAAGCGGCCGGGACCTTTGCGGCCGAGGACAAGAAACAAACATAATCCTGGCGAAGGACCCAACGATACGCACGTGTGAGAACCGCAGGGCAGGTGGGACGAAACAAGGGGAATTCCCAATGGGGCCACGAACCGTCTGAGGGGTGAGCCAAAATGGGGCGGGGCCGCCATGCGAGAACCCTGCCACTGGGGCCTTCGGTGGAGTTCCCTATGGGGCCACGATACCGTGTGACGCGTGCGCCAAAATGGGGCGGGGCCGCCATGCGAACCCTGCCACTGGGGCCTTCGGTGGGCTCCCTATGGGGCCACGAACCGTGTGAGGGGTGCGCCAAAATGAGACGGGGCCGCCATGCGAACCCTGTCACCGGGGGCGGGGCCGCCATGCGAACCCTGCCACTGGCGCCTTCGGTGGAACTCCCTATGGGGCCACGAACCGCGTGAGGGGTGCACCAAAATGGCGCGGCGCCGCCATGCGAACCCTGCCACTGGCGCCTTCGGTGGAGCTCCCTAGGGGGCCACGAACCGTGTGAGGGGTGCGCCAAACTGGGGCGGGGCCGCCATGCGAACCCTGCCACTGAGGCCTTCGGCGAAACTCGCTATGGGGCCACGAACCGTGTGAGGGGTGCGCCAAAATGGGGCGGGGCCTCCATGCGATCCCTGCCGCTGGGGCATTCGGTGGAGCTCCCTATGGGGCCACGAACCGTGTGAGGGGTGCGTCAAAACGCGGGGCCGCCATGCGAACCCTGCCACTGGGGCCTTCGGTGGAGCTCCCTATGGCCTATGGGGCCACGAACTGTGTGACGGGTGCGCGAAAATGAAACGGGGCCGCCATGCGAACCCTGCCATTGGGGCCTTCGGTGGAGCTCCCTATGGGGCCACGAACCGTGTGAGGGGTGCGCCAAAATGAGGCGGGGCGGCCTTGCGAACCCTGCCACTGGGGCCTTCGGTGGAGCCCCCTTATGGGACCACGAAACGCTGTACTGTGTGGGTGAAACGCATGGAAGAAGGAGGAGGAGGGGGAGGAGGGCGGAAAGGAAGGAACGTGTGGCACCGTCTCTTCAAAACGGGGACCCAACACCACAGGATGGTTGGGGAAAAACGGCGGAGGTTAGAACTTGCGCGCCTGTGCAGCCGGATGAAAGGGAGAGCGGCGCGGCAGATACACGCCGTCCCAGACATGCGACGTCCTGATTGTTTCAGGACGGCGTCCCTGGAAATCCCGATCCCTTCCCCGGGATCTGTGTTTCGTCCTGAATCGTTGTTTCACGGTCTCGAGGCCCGGCGAGGACCCCTCGGGGCCGAAAATAGCCCAAACCTCGCGTCCTTTCTTAATTTCTGTGTTACGCGATCATGTCTGGGGTGGAGACATGCATGAGGGGAACAGAACTTTCCAAAAGGAAATGCGAGTCGGCCTGACGATGCTACTGTTAGGTCGGGCGTAGGACGAACAAAAACAAAATGAGCAATTAGCCTGGCGAAGGGCCCAACCATATGCAGTTGTGAATACCGCCGTTGTGAATACAAATTTCGCCCGCGCCCCCTATGTGGCCACGGTTTCCCGCCAGAGCCCGAAATGCTCAGGAACACGTTCGTGGCCGTCTTCGCGGGCGCCGACGACGACAAGGACGGCGTCCCTCTGATCGAGGAGCAGTTGCAGGAGAGGGCTTTGAGAGCCATGAGGGAGGAAGTGGCGTTGCACGTCGGCAAGGCGGAGTACGACGCCCAGGCGCGGTTGCTGAAGCAGCATAACTATGGGGCCACGATCCTCGTGAGGGGTGCGCCGCAATGGCCCGAGGCCGCCTTGCGAACCCTGCCACTGGCGCTTTCGGTGGAGCTCCCTATGGGGCCACGATCCTCGTGAGGGGTGTGCCGAAACGGCCCGAGGCTGCCATGCAAACCCTGCCACTGGCGCCTTCTGTGGAGCTCCCTATGGGGCCACGATCCTCGTGAGGGGTGTGCCGAAATGGCACGAGGCCGCCATGCGAACCCTGCCACTGGAGCCTTCGGTGGAGCTCTCTATGGGGCCACGATCCTCGTGAGGGGTGCGCCGAAATGGCCCGAGGCCGCCATGCGAACCCTGCCACTGGCGCCTTCGGTGGAGCTCCCTAAGAGGCCACGATCCTCGTGGGGGGGGGGTGCCGAAATGGCCCGAGGCCGCCATGCGAACCCTGCCACTGGCGCCTTCGGTGGAGCTCACCATGGGGCCACGATCCTCGTGGGGGGTGTGCCTTAATGGCCCGAGGCCGCCATGCAAACCCTGCCGCTGGGGGCCTTCGGTGGAGCTCCCTATGGGGCCACGATCCTCGTGAGGGGTGTGCCGAAATGGCCCGAGGCCGCCATGCGAACCCTGCCGCTGGGACCTTCGGTGGAGCTCCCCATGGGGCCACGATCCTCGTGAGGGGTGTGCCGAAATGGCACAAGGCCGCCATGCGAACCCTGCCACTGGCGCCTTCGGTGGACTCCCTATGGGGCCACGATCCTCGTTAGGGGTGTGCCGAAATGGCCCGAGGCCGCCATGCGAACCCTGCCACTGGAGCATTCGGTGGAGCTCCCTATGGGGCCACGATCCTCGTGAGGGGTGTGCCGAAATGGCCTGAGGCCGCCATGCGAACGCAGCCACTGGAGCATTCGGTGGAGCTCCCTATGGGGCCATGAAACGTTGTACTGTGTGTGCCAAAATGGCCCGAGGCCGCCATGCGAACCCTGCCACTGGAGCCTTTGGTGGAGCCCCCTATGGGGCCACGATCCTCGTGAGGAGTGTGCCGAAATGGCCCGAGGCCACCATGCGAACGCAGCCACTGGAGCCTTCAGTGGAGCTCCCTATGGGGCCACGATCCTCGTGAGGGGTGCGCCGAAATGGCCCGAGGCCGCCATGCGAACGCTGCCACTGGCGCCTTCAGTGGAGCTCCCTATGGGGCCACGATGCTCGTGAAGGGTGTGCCGAAATGGCCCGAGGCCGCCATGCGAACGCTGCCAGTGGAGCCTTCGGTGGAGCTCCCTATGGGGCCACGGTCCTCGTGAGGGGTGTGCCGAAATGGCCCGAGGCCGCCATGCGAACGCTGCCACTGGAGCCTTCGGTGGAGCCCCCTATGGGGCCACGAAACGCTCCTGGGTGTGCCGAAATGGCCCGAGGCCACCATGCGAACGCAGCCATTGGAGCCTTCGGTGGAGCTCCCTATGGGGCCACGATCCTCGTGCGGGGTGTGCCGAAATGGCCCGAGGCCACCATGCGAACGCAGCCTCTGGAGCATTCGGTGGAGCTCCCTATGGGGCCACGAAGCGCTGTACTGGGTGGGTGAAGCGCAGGGAGGAGGGGGGAGAAGGGGGAGGAGGAGAGGAGAGGAGGAGGAGGAAGAGGAGGAGGAGGAGGAGGAGGAGGAGGATGAGGAGGAGGAGGAGGAGAAGGAACGCGGGGCGACGTCTTTTCAACACAAGGACCCAACACATCAGGATGGTTGGGAAAAAATGATTAGTCCGATCCTCGTGAGGGGTGCGCCGACATGGGGCGGGGCCGCCATGCGAACCCTATCACCGTCTCATGAGGCGTATGAAAGGTGTGCCGAAAAGGGGCGGGGCCGCCATGCGAACCCTGCCACTGGCGCCTTCTGTGGAACTCCCTACAAAGCCGCGAACCGTGTGAGGTGTGTGCCGACATGGGGCGGAGCCGCCATGCGAACCCTACCACCTTCCCATGAGGCGTATGAAAGGTGTGCCGAAATGGAGCGGGGCCGCCATGCGAACCCTGCCACTGGCGCCTTCTGTGGAACTCCCTACAAAGCCACGAACCGTGTGAGGGGTGTGCCGAAATGGGGCGGGGCCGCCATGCGAACCCTGCCACTGGGGCCTTCGGCGGAGCTCCTGTGTGGACACGATGGTCGTGAGAGTTTACCGAAACGGCCCGAGGCCGCCATGCGAACGCTGCCACTGGCGCCTTCAGTGGAGCTCCCTATGGGCTCACAATCATCGTGCGGGGTGTGCCGAAATGGCCCGAGGCCGTCATGCGAACCCTGTCAGTGGGGGTCTTCGGTGGAGCTCCCTACGGGGCCACGATCCTCGTGAGGGGTGTGCCGCAATGGCCCGAGGCCGCCATGCGAACGCTGCCACTCGGGCCTTCAGTGGAGCCCCCTATGGGGCCACGATCCTCGTGAGGGGTGTGCCGAAATGGCCCGAGGCCGCCTTGCGAACCCTGCCACTGGCGCATTCGGTGGAGCTCCCTATGTGGCCACGAACCTCGTGAGGGGTGTGCCGAAATGGCCCGATGCCACCATGCGAACGCAGCCACTGGCGCCTTCTGTGGAGTTTTCTATGGGGCAACGATCCTCGTGAGGGGTGTGCCGAAATGGCACGAGGCCTCCATGCGAACGCTGCCACTGGAGCCTTCGGTGGAGCCCCCTATGGGGCCACGATCCTCGTGAGGGGTGTGCCGAAGTGGCCCTATGCCACCATGCGAACGCAGCCACTGGAGCCTTCGGTGGAGCTCCATATGGGGCCACGGTTCTCGTGAAGGGTGCGCCAAAATGGGGCGGGGCCGCCATGCGAACGCTGTCACTGGGGCCTTCGGTGGAGCTCCCTATGGGGCCACGAACCGTGTGAGGTGTGCGCCAAAATGGGGCTGGGCCGCCATGCGAACGCTGCCACTGGGGCTTTCGGTGGAGCTCCCTATGGGGCCACGATCCTCGTGAGGGGTGTGCCGAAATGGCCCGAGGCCGCCATGCGAACGCTGCCACTGGATCCTTCGGTGGAGCTCCCTATGGGGCCACGAACCGTGTGAGGTGTGCGCCACACTGGGGCGGGGCCACCATGCGAACGCTGCCACTGGCGCCCTCGGTCGAGCTCCCTATGGGGCCACGAAGCGCTGTGAGGGGTGCGCCAAAATGAGGCGGGGCCGCCATGCGAACGCTGCCACTGGGGCCTTCGGTGGAGCTCCCTATGGGGCCACGAAACGCTGTACTGGGTGGGTGAAACGCAAGGAAGAGGGAGGAGTAACGGGAGGGGGAGGAGGGTGAGGGGAGAGGAGGGAAGAGGAGGAGAGGAGAGGAGGAGGAGAGGAGGAAGAACGCGGGGCGACGTCTCTTCAAAACGAGTACCCAACACCACAAGATGGTTGGGACAACTATTAGAAAACTGTGCCGCATTGTGGGTGCCGCTTTCGGTGGAGCCCCCCATGGGGCCACGGAGCGTGCGAGGGGTGCGCCGAAATCGGTGTCGCGGACGCATTCGGACCCTGCCACTGGAGCCTTCGGTGGAGCTCCATATGGGGCTACGGAGCGCTGTCCTGGGTGGCGTTGACGCATGCGGGCACTGCCATTGGAGCCTTCGGTGGAGCTCCTGCCACTGGAGCCTTCGGTGGAGCTCCTCATGGACCCACGAAGCGCTGACCTGGGTTTCGTTGGCGCATGCGGACCCTGCCACTGGAGCCTTCGGTGGAGCTCCCCATGGGGCCACGAAGCGCTGTCCTGGCTGTGCCTAAATGGGTAACGTTGACGCATGCGGGCCCTGCCACTGGGGCCGTCGGTGGAGCTCCCTGTGAGGCCAACCGCCGTGTGAAAGGTGTGCCGAACTGGGTGGCGTCGACGCGTGCGGACCCTGCCGCTGGGGCCTTTGGTGGAGCTCCCCATGGGGCCACGAACCGTGTGAGGGTTGTGCCTAAATGGGCGACGTTGACGCATGCGGCCCCTGCCGCGGGGCCTTTGGTGGAGCTCCCCATGGGGCCACGAACCATGTGAGGAGGAGGAGGAGGAGGAGGAGGAGGAGGAGGTGGACGAGGAGGAGCAGGAGGAGGAGGAGGAGGAGGAGGAGGAGGAGTAGGAGGAGGAGGAGGGGAATGAGAAGGAGGAGGACCCTGCCACTGGAGCCTTCGGTGGAGCTCCCTATGGGGCCACGAAGCGCTGTCCTGGGTGGCGGTGACGCATGCGGAAGCTGCCACTGGGGCCTTCGGTGGAACTCCCCATGGAGCCGCGAACCGTGTGAAAGGTGTCCCGTGATGCGTGGCGGTGACGCATGAGGACGCAACCACTGGGGCGTTCGGTGGAGCTCCCTATGGGGCCACGAACCGTGTGAGGGGTGTACCGTAATGGGTGGCGGTGGCGCATGAAGACGCAACCACTGGGGCCTTCGGTGGGGCTCCCTATGGGGCCACGAACCGTGTGAGGGGTGTGCCGAACTGATGATGATGATGATGATGATGATGATGGTGATGGTGATGGTGATGGTGATGATGATGATGATGATGATGATGATGATGATGATGATGATGATGATGATGATGATGATGATGATGATGATGATGATGATGATGATGATGATGATGATAGTGATGGTGATGGTGATGATGATGATGATGATGATGATGATGATGATGATTATGACGATGATGATGATGATGGTGACGTTGATGCTGATGATGGGGAGAGGGAGGGGGGCAGCGGGAGGACGCGGGCGCTCTGTTCAAAACGAGGACCCAACACAACAGGATGGTTGGGAATGAATTGAAAAATCGTCCCCTGACTACTTCTTGACAATTTTGGGATATACCTCCTGTAAAAGGATGTGCTCGACTTAATGCCACTGGACTTGTTCGATCGCGGGGCACGGCCCCACCCTGCTGGCATTGGACGGAACGTGGGCGATCCCGGTTTATCGCGAAGGCACCGCGACGTCCCGTCCCGCCCCACGAGCGTGTCTTCGCTAGCACTCGAATGGGGGCTCATCATCATCATCATCATCATCATCATCATCATCATCATCATCATCATCATCATCATCATCAGCATCATCATCATCATCATCATCCTCAGCATCAGCATCAGCATCAGCATCAGCATCATCACCATCATCATCACCACCACAACCATAATCAGTATCGTCATCACCATAATCATCATCCTCATCCTCATTCCTATCCTCAGCATCATCAGAATCGTCATCATCGTCATCATCATCATCATCATCATTATCATAATCATCTGCATCTGCATCTGCATCATCATCATCATCATCATCAGCATCATCATCATCATCATTATCGTCGTCGTCATCATCATGGTCATCATCATGACTGTCATCACCACCAGCATCAGCAACATCATCAGCAGCACCACTGTTCTCATAATAGCAACCACCAGCAACACCATCAGCAACATCATCAGCACCATGATCATCAACATCATGATCATAATCATCGGCATCGTCATCATCATCGTCATCATCGTCATTAACATCACTATCACCATCACCTATACTATCATCAACATCGTCATCGTCATTACCATGAACGTCACCATTACCATCACCATCATCATTATCACCATCATCATCCGCATCATGACCATTATCATCATTTCCACCATCATCATAATCATGATCCTAATCATCACCGTCATCAGCACCATCAGCATCATTATCGTCGTCGTCCACGCACGCATCATCATCCTCATTATCATATTCCCTCTTCTCCTCCTCCTCCTCCTCCTCATCCTCATCATCATCACTCTGAGTATCATCATCAGCAACAGCATTTTGTAACAATGATATGAAGACCATACTCATCGTGATGAAGGTGGTCGTTGCAGGGATGGACATCATGACGGTGATCACCATCATGACCATCATCGTAGCCAAAACCAGAACACTGGCGCCCGCCAACGCCTTAACCATGGCGGACACCGGCGATTCAACTAGAATTGCCAATCTGCCAAACACGTGCGCCACCTAAAGCGCGCCGGGTCCCATCTCCCCCTTGGCAACAAACATGAGATCATTCATAGAGCTCTACGCCCCCCACGCAAGATTTAAAGGGTACTCCTCGGTCGAGCTTAGACCCCACTGGGTGCCCCAAACTCGAACGTGTGCCCAGGGCCGTGGGGGCATAACCAAGTACTTCCACGGTGAACACATTGCTGGCAGGCACATCTGAATAATAATTATTATGTGCGCCTTCTGTGCAGCTAGCACATACGAAACTGTACCAAATCTTGTTAGAAACAGCCTAGAGGCAGACTTGTCGGGCACTCCCTGAGGCGCCCCAACTCTTGAGCGACAAAAAAAGACGGGTCTGACGCAAGATGGCACATTGACCGTGTGCTGCGGCTTTCGCGGGCCGCCAGCGCGGCACGCCACATTGGAACCGAGGGCGCTTACCCGCGACCTTAGGCGGGCAGCCTGCGCGCCAGTGTCGGTGAAGACGACACCGTTTGCTCGCGTCGTCCCCTTGGGTCCCGAGGGGGCCTTCGGGGGACGAGGCGCCTGCGCGGGGCACCTGCTGGCGGAGCCGTGCGGTGCGCCCACTGAGGCACAGAGGGGCAAAGCAACTGCACGCAGCTGCTGTTTCCGGGCGCCTCCGGGCGCTTGGAGCGACCATGCGTCGAGTGCTGTGCCTGGCGGTCTGACCAAAAACCGACTCGACGCAGCAAATGCCGTGCCGCCCCCCCCCACATTTCCGAGAAGCGCGCCCCCTCTCCCGTGCCCCCAAATCTCCGAACCAAGACTTTTCACGGCGTGGACCCCCGAAGGTCTAACGCCCGCTTCCCGAAGCCAGTGTTTCACCCCGAGTCGCTGGATCATGGCCCCAGGGGCCGGGCAGGGGCCTCCTGCCGCCGCGACGTCCTCACGATGAGGAGAGGTCCGGGTACCCCCATATACCGTCGGGGCGCTGACCCTAGGGAACCCTAAAAAAAAAGACGATGCCCATTTTCCCAAAAGTTGAAGTCAGATTCCCCATGGAAGACCTGAGGGAAACCTAGGGCAAACTGCACAACGTTCAAGGAGCACCGAAACCCCCTCCCCAACGAAAAGGGTGCCTTCTTCAGCGCCCCGACTGCACCCGCCTCCCGTCATCTCGTCCTCCCCGAGCGGCCTGGTCCATCCCCGAACCTCAAGGACAAGCGTGATCGAGTCTGCCGGGGCAGGGACAGTCGGCATCGAATCGGGAAATCGGACAAGTAGGATCGGAACGTGTACCGAGTTGGACAGCATCGGTACGGAGTGGGAATCGAATCGAACTGGCGGCGCCAGGATGCAAAACCTGCGAGCTGGCAGCGCGTCGCTGCGCTCCGTGGGGCGCGGGACCAAGGAAAGCTCTGAACGCTGACGCCTGGGGAGTGCGCTGAACCAAAGTTCCTGGCCGTAGACCTCTCGGACCCCACGCTGTGAATAGATCGCGGATGGAGGATATGTCGACCCCTATCTCAGGCTTCGTGGGGTTTTCGAATGGACCGACCATTTGGGGCCCAACCCTGCGACATACGATGGGGGACGTCCATCCTCGATGAGGGGTCCGTTCGAATAGCCCCCTTGGGGTGTACCCCAGGGTTCGCCTGCTTCTCTGAGCCGCTTCCTTTGTTCAAGGAGCCCAGGGACACACAACTAAATACACACAAATAAAAGGATTCCCCATATTGTTCTATATTTTTGGGGTTTTCGTCCTCCTTCCCACTTCCAATATTCTCCCACATGTTCTGGGAATCGACGATTAATTGTGTCTGTGTGGTTTTGATCCCCTCCTGATCCTTTGTTTCGTCGGAACGTCGGGGGCCGGGGGAGATACCAGCGCCTGCGAACCACGACGCTGGAGATCTGGGTCGGCACAGGACCGAGGCCCAGACATGCGACGCCCTGATTTTTTTAATGACGGCGCCCCTACGTCCGAAAAACATGTGCCTGTTTTGATGTAGTCTATCGTAGATCCCCCTGCGGGGGATCCGGGCCATTGGCGAGTATAGTTACTTTGCGAGTATAGAAGAACGAGCTCGCCTGGAAGTCCCGACTCCTTCCCCCTGGACCCGCTTGTTCGTCCCGCGTCGTTTTCTTGACGGTCCCGAGGCCCGGCGAGGGCCCCCCGGGACCGAAAATAGCCCAAAACCTCGCGTCCCGACTTTTTTCCCGGCGAGGGCCCCCCGGGACCGCCCAAAGCCTCGCGTCCCGAGCGATCGTCCGGCGAGGGCCCCCCGGGACTGAAAATAGCCCAAAGCCTCGCCTCCCGATTTTTTTCTGTTGCGGCGCGATCGTGCATGGGGTCGTCTCGCGGCCGGGCCCCGCTCCAGGCCCGCACGGGCGCGCCGCAGCGAGACGCGTCGCAGCGTCGCTCCCCCCGGGCCCTACCGGGCCCCGGGCGGAGGGCGGGCGGGGGCCCGCGCCTGCCTCTCGGCCCGAGGCCCCCCCGCACGCCCAGGGGCAGAGGAGGCCAGGCAGCCCAGGGAGCCCCGAGGGAAGCGGTCACCGAGCACGCGTGGAGCCCCTCGTCCAGTCCATACCCTGCGTGAGGTAGGGTAAGCGGTCACCCGTCCTCCTCCCTCTCCTGTCTTGCCTCCCTCGTCCCTGCCTTATCCGCTGCTCGTTCCTTCTGCGTCCATCCATCCCTCATGACTCATTCCCCGTTATGCTTCCCTGCCTGCTTCTTGTCCCTCCACCCTCCCTCTCCTCCACCTCCCATCCTTTTTCTCTTCTCCCTGCTTCATCTCGTCCTGGTCACTTCCAGACTACCTACCAGACCACCCCAACCCAACCCGAAGACCCGGATTTGACCCGAATTTCGGGTTGGGGGGGGTACGGGTTCGATGTGCTTGTTCAAAGTTCCCCGACCCCCCCCACTAGAAATGGAGGGCAAATCGAGACCTTCGGGTCGGGTTGGGGTGGTTTGGTGGGTTGAGACTTCCTCCCTCTCCTCCACCTCCCCCGTCGTCCCTCCCCCATCATCAAAAGAGGTCCGTCTGTCCGCCGATCTGCGGACCGACTTCACGAGACACGCGGCCTCCCGACGCCGAGCAGGACTTCAGGCACGCACACCACGCTCTCAGGGGGGAGGGCAGAGGGGGCGGGACTTCTCAGAAGGCTGAGGAAGCATCAAACAGTCTTAGGGAAACATAAGAACTCGGAGGTCCGCGCGGATTTCTCGGATCGGCGCTGGGGGCCGATCCGAGAAATCCGCGCGGACCTCCGAGGTTTTATGTTTACGCCACTTGTTGTTCCCCTATTCTCAGAAGGCTGAGGAAGCACCCAATAGTCCGAGCCGCATCCCCGTTTTGAGCAGGGACCGACCGACCCGGCATTCCTATAGGCCTACCAGGACATGTTCCCAGAGCCAGACGATATTCAAATAACAAATCCGCCGGCCCCCTTGTGGGGCCACCAGGCTGTAGGCGCGGGATTCGCAGTTTCCTGTGCCAGTTGTAGCTTGTAGTTTCCAGTGTTACAGTTCTGCTTATTGCTGGTTACTGTAACTAGTTGATTGACCGCGCGAGGGGGGGGAGGCCCAAGCCGGCATTTTAGCACCCCCTGGGCGCGTTGTCTGAATTGCTGGGGGGGCTCGAAATCGACACCCCTCACACAGATCAGCGGGGTCAGGGTCCAAAAACACAAGGGATTTGCCACATTTCTGAAATTCGGTGCCAACCCTCACGCAGATCCGCGGGGTCAGGGTCCAAAAACACAGGGGATTTGCCACATTTCTGAAATTCGGTGCCACCCCTCACGCAGATCCGCGGGGTCAGGGTCCAAAAACACAGGGATTTGCCACATTTCTGAAATTCGGTGCCACCCCTCACGCAGATCCGCGGGGTCAGGGTCCAAAAACACAGGGATTTGCCACATTTCTGAAATTCGGTGCCACCCCTCACGCAGATCCGCGGGGTCAGGGTCCAAAAACACAGGGGATTTGCAAACATTTCTGAAATTCGGTGCCACCCCTTACGCAGATCCGCGGGGTCAGGGTCCAAAAACACAGGGGATTTGCAATTTCTGAAATTCGGTGCCACCCTTCACGCACATCCATCGCAAGGCGTGGTAACCCAAACTGCGAGAACTCCCTCGGCCCTTTAATCGCAAGGTGTGGTAACCAAGCCCGTAAACCATACACGTCTTACCAATCGCCAGGTGTGGTAACCCCTCTTGTGATCAGTTGGTTTTGCTGATTGCGAATCGGCTTCGCATGAAGTTTCGATACTGCTTCACGACAGCGCCAAGGCCTCATGACTTAGCTCTTCCATGGCCCATTCTCCGAGAGAGGGGGCCGGCGGCAGGGGGCGAAGCCCTTACGGATAATATGCTCTTAGAGCAGAAGCCCGACGTGTTAAAACTGCACAGTCTCGGCCAGAAATGTCCTAAGAACATTTCGTGCAGACCACACAAGGTTCTTAGAGCATTCTTTGGTGGGCCTGTAGGTGTGCCAGGACGCTCCGCCACTGCTTGACAATGCCTCTCCCAAGCCGCAGAGGGCTTCTCAGGAGGCCAGAGGAGTTCTGAGAAGCCCGGCCGCCTTCTGAAAAGGCCTGCCTCCTCTCGAACGCCTGGTGTTTTTGAAGACCGGAGGAGTTTTGAGCAGCCCCGCCGCCTTCAACCAACGAGCCCGCCTCGCGACACGCTGCTCTCAAGTTCCTGACGCTCGCGTGTTGCCCCTGTCGCGAGCATCGCTGAACCGATCCCGATCTCCATTTCCGAAAGCCTGGAGCCTCGAACTTTCTTTCGTCGGCGGCGAGGCGAGTACTGCGCCAGTGAGCGGCGATTCGCGACGACCGATACGCGAATTGGCCGGCGTGCGAGAGGGGGAAAGAAGAGGGGAGACGAGGCGGCCGCGGAGGACAGAATAGAAGAAGAAAACACACATTAATACAAACTTTCTGCGCTCCGCGCGGATCTCTTGGATTCGCGCTGGACACCCTCCCTGGCGCGCGGAGCGCGCCAGGGGCTGCGCCAAAGGCGCCGCCGGAGGGCCCAGGCGCGGATCCGCGAAATCCGCGCGGAGCGCCAAAAGTTTATGTGCATGTGTTTCGTTCTTCTTCGACAGGGGGGGTGAGGGCTGGAGCCTCGAACTCGAGACTCCACAACTTCCCCCCCCTCGTGCAGGGTTTCCTCCAGGGCCGTAGGCGACCCGAGGAGGAGTAGGAGGAGGAGGAGGTGGAGGAGGGGGAGGTCGAGGAGGAGGAGGAGGAGAAGGAGGAGAAGGAGAGGGAGGTGAAGGAGAAGGATGAGGAGGAGGAGGAGGAGGAGGAGGAGGAGGAGGAGGAGGAGGAGGAGGGAGGAGGAGGAGGAGGAGGAGGAGAAACCCTCCACCTCGGCGCGCCGCCGGGCATCTCAGCCAGCGAGCCCCAAAATCCGCAGAGGGCCCCGGCCGCGCGCCGCCTCGCCCAGCCGCAGCCGCCGCAGCGCGCCGAGGGCGGCCGTCGTCGCCTGCCTGGCGTCGCTGACTTTGCCCTCCGCGTAGAGGTCCTCCGGTCAGGGGTCTCAAGGAGCTCAAGTTTGTTTGAAACCAAATAACTAGAGGCCTCCTTGATGGGATCGGAGTAGATGGGGTCGGAGGATCGGGCCGCATCGCCGATACATCGGCGATGCATCGGCAACGCACCGGCGATGTCGCCGTGAAGCAAATCGGGCTCGACATCGAGCCGCATCGGCGAAGCATCGGCGATGCGGCGGCATCGCGTAGAGTTTCTTCGGGCGGGGGTCCCAAGGAGCTCAAGTTTGTTTGAAACCACATAGCACACCGGAGAAAAAAACCAATCAGTGGATGGTTTGAAATGGAATCGATAAAGACATCGATAAGGAGATCGACAAGGAACCCAAGAACCTGGAACCCACCAAAATCGGCTCAGAACCAATAACCAGGAACCCGGGAACCCAGAACCGGGAACCCGGGAACCCAACCGGCTACCAAAATCGGCGGGAAACTTTCGCCAAATCTTTCAATATCCGCTAGGACCCATTCAGTGCAAGCACTGATTGGGGAATAACGCGCGTTATGTGGCTGGGTGTGCGGGTGGATTCGCCGGCACGTAACATAACACATTGCGCGCACTGCGAACAGCATACCTGTGCGCTAAACAACAGGCGCTGCTGCAACGGGGGTGGGAGCAGCGGAAGGCGTTATGTTATCTACTGGGTGGGTGGATGGGTTGGAGGCCACATAACGCGCGTTGCGCTGCGCGCTCGAACAAAACAAACTTCAACTCGAGTGTGTGCTTTCCCGCGTCTCGGGCACGGAGTCGTGCTTCGGCTCGCCTGCGCGTCTTCTGTTCTCGCGCCGCCTCTCCCCTCTCCTCGATGGCCGATGCTTCGCACGGTTGAGTCCATGCCCTCTCGGTGGGGCTCCACGCGGGCATGCCAGGTGGCACACACAGCGCCGCTGCCGG
>CAUYUJ010004903.1:308443-343443 GCA_963575745.1 Prorocentrum cordatum | reverse complement strand
AAGAGCTCCCCCGAAGTGACCATGGCTAACGTTTCTGCATGAGCGTCACCAGGATCGGAGCCAGGATCAGGACGAGCGGGGCCTTGCAAGGCCTCAGTGGGTATGACGTCGAGCGCGTCTATATCGTCATTCTCAACTGTGCCTTGCATCAGCTCGTCGAAGCCGCTGTCTTTGTCACCTTCGATGGTGAAATCCGTGCCAAAGACGGGCAGTGAGGTGTTAGTGCTAGCGTCGGTCTCCAGTAGTGAGCCAAGATTGTGGAGCACCCAGAGAACCAGCTCGCGGTGCTCGGCCGACAGGCGGTAGTGCGTGTCCATGTACTCTGTTGCCGCGACCAGCTGCGCGGGCGAGCGGGCATCGCCCTCCGAGCGCGCTGACGAAGGCTCAGCCTGAGAAGCAGAGAGAACCGAAGCCACGAACGTGCTGACCGAAGCCCTTAAATGTTGAAAAGCCCTCTCCTCATCATCGTCATCGACCTCGCCGAGCCCAGTTAGCGCGCCGGTTGCATCGGCACCGTCAGGTAATCCCTCAGCAGGCCCAGCCACACTAGCAGACGGTAACCCATCAGGAGCCACCTCACTATCTTCGTCACGAGGCGCACCTCCACGCGAACCGTCTGGATAAATCACCCCGAACCCATGCAGCGCCATAAAATTTGCCAAACTCGCCGTTGGTCTCGCTCGAGCTGTCGCCCTCTCCGTCGCGCCCAGAAGGGGGCGGCGCTGCGGGAATCGACCCGTGGGAAGATGCACCAGCCAATCCCGACGAAGACGCCGCCGCGGGGTCGCGTCCGTCTGTCTGCGGCCCCTGCCTGGACCGTCGCAGCGCAGCTTGGACATGTCTCTCGAACTCCTCGTCCGACAAGATGGGGCCGAAATGGTGGGCATATTCGCCAGGAGACATAGTGTCATTCTCATGCGGTTCAGCCGCGCCCTGGTCAGCAACCTCGGCGCAGGTTGACTCGTCAACAGTAGCTTGCATCATCTCGATATCCACGTCTGACGGGTTGGGGTATCCATCACCGCCAATGCCACCGTCGTCTTCATCTGGAAATGGTTCACCAGAGGCGAGCGCAACCACAGCAGAGCCAGCGAGCACGTGACGTTGAGGAGGTAGGTGAGGCAGGAGGGCAGGCGGCGTCGCTCCAGCGAGTGTCCTCTGAATCAGCAGGTACTATTCTCCTTCTTCCGTTGGCATGCGCGCGCCGTTTGCTTTCCATCCCATGTGTCGAAACGGCTGAAGCCCGCGGCGACGAAGTTAACGCACCTTGAGATCATCGCGAACAACCCATGGATCTTTCAATTGAGTGAGGAGGAGTCCTCGTGGACCAGTTCCTGTGTACCAACCGTGCAAGCAGACCTCTACGGCCAACCCCCACCTCTTGGAGCTGCTGGAGATAGATCTCGCCTCACATTGCAGCAGATCGCGAAATCCAGAATAGCGAAGCAATTCGGCCACATCAGGTACGCACCACTCCACCAACTGTTGGAAGTCATTCCCCGTTGAGACAACCAGTAGGGACGGCGGCCACGCATGGGGCCACACACCCACTACGTCCACCAGCGCACAGTACATCTCATGTCCACGGAAGCGATCATCTGGAAGATGCTGCGGGCGTGATCGGTCTGATGCGGCCTCGCCCACGGACCATTGAGCGACCAAGTGCTGCGGCGAGAAGCTCGTCACCTCGTGAGACCAGCGCCGAAGAATGTCACGCCCCCCCCCCCCCCCCGCGGCGGAAGATAGCTAGCTGACGAACAGATTCAGCTCGCGGCCAAGGCCCACGCAGATGCATCTCCAGTTTGCGACGCGATCCCGCCGTGCAATGCCAGCGCGCGCGCGGGCGATGGCAGAGCCCAACTCCCACCTTGGTTGAACTTGAGCGTCAGGACCAGGGGAGACCTCGAAAGCACCGGTAGCGAAGCACCCCAGTCAGCTTGTCAGGACACCAAACCATCCAATCATCAAGGTCAGACTGGACCGACCCAGGTAGAAAAAGTGACGGCAACCAGTTCCTTGCCCACGATGCAACCCGTAGAATGAATCCATCCAGAAGTGCTGCTAGCCTGCGTCCTGCACCCGGCATCGGCGGTAACCCGAAGCGCTGCCCCCCCAAAGCCATGGGAAAGCGAACTCGATGAGGTAGACGATGATGCAGAGCATGAGGACCAAACGGGATACCACCCAGAAGCCCATCCAAGGGGAATGCCCAAGACGGTGGTGATGCTGTCGCGCAAGCCGAAGGTGGAGGCGGCGGGGCAATCCTGGCCACGGCTGGCGCCCCCGACGACGAAGTCCACACGGCAGTGGGTCGAGCCAGGGCACGCGCGCGTAGCGCACCCCGAGCAGCAGAAAGGAGCGCATCAGGTGGAACATTGTCATCATGCCGCACGTCGTGATAAATCATCGTTGCCGGCTGCATGTTGAAGAGATTCTCGCCCGTTGCTGATTTGAGGCCCATATCGTGAGAACAGTTTCGGGAGGATTGGGGCGGCCACCAGATTTGGCCATCGCAATTCCCAATGCCAGCCCACGGCATTGAAGGTAATGACCGACCTCGTCCTTGCAGCCTTCACAACCGAAAATGCACTCGCGCTGTCCCACCGCCGTCGTGGTCCTCGAAGACGCGAGCCACCCACCAAGCAAACCGCGCAAGATGGTAGACGCCCAAGCCATTGGATAGCATCGAAGCTTCTTTTTAAGGGCAGACCAGTCTACTGCAGCGAGCGCCGATGACTGATCTGGAAACCACTTCCCCCAGCGCCGAATACTTGTAGAAACAAACGGCAAATGCTCCGAACCCTCGCGCTTGAAACGCAAGAAGAAAGCGGCCATCGATGCGGTGTAAGCGGCGCGCTGCACACCGTTAGTTGCTTGTGGATGCTCTGCCGCGTGCTGCCGAGCTGCGGAAGCCGATGGGGCAGCAGAAGTCCAAGTAGCCGCAATGATCTCCACCATGGATGTCGTGGCCCAGTAGGAGGGTGAGAGTTGACAGGCAAGGTCAACCAGACGACGATGAGTAGACCACCGTTCCGAAGCTGCTCGGAAGCGGAGCCAAATAGCAACGATGCTCAGGATGAGTGGCGAGCCCCGACCCGACGAGAGCCGCGCCCGCCATGGCCGCAACAGAATGTAGTTCCCCCCCCCCCCCCCCCCCCCGTTCCGCAAGCGCGTCGAAGTCCACATATCGCAGAGCACCTCCTGGGAAGCGCATGAGCCTGACCAGCGCGTGGATGTCGAACTGTCGGATGACCCCTGGCAGCGGGTAGAACTGGGCGACATAGCTGAGCGTCGGTGCCGCGCGGATGATGTAGTTGAGCGCGTTCAACGACAGAGGGGCGGACGACGCGGCCAGCGCGCCGACGCGTCGCTTGCATTTCGGCCACGGGGCCTCCCAGGACTGCACCGCCAAAGCTGCAGGCCCGAGCCAGACGGCAAGGTAGAATAACATATCCTCCACCTGGAATCACGCCCAATTGGGCACCTGAGTCTTCAAGAAGTCAATCGCGATGGCCCTCAGCTGCTCGGAGAAGGTATCGGCGAGCGGCGCCAGCACACACGTCGGCGGCTTCAACTGAAGAGTGGCCAACTTCTCCGCTACCGCCATCACCCGAGCCAGAAACCCGAGGTCGACCGTGTCAAACTGAATGCTGCCGATGTCATCAACACAAGCACGGGGGATCCCACGATCGAGCGCCTCCGAGCCACGCCGTAAGTCTTCCAAGAAATGCGATGCTGATACAGCGAAGAAAACTGCCAGAGAGTGCACAGCCTTGAATGATGCCACAGAAGATGCGAAAGAGTGGGAGCGCAATCCCATCAGCTCTCCCAGTTGCCGCCACCACCGAGTAAATGCTACGAAGTGCTGCCGTGAGACCTTGAGAGGGCTGCAGGGCCTCCAAGACTGCAAACATAAACTCTTGGCTGAGCGACGGAAAAGCCCGGCCAAAGGCCAGCGCGACCAACCAGGGGTTACGTCGGTGCACTTCTGGTGGTAATGGCCCAACCCGGTCCAACATATCGAGCTCCAAGATGTTTGATGTTCATTGGCGGCCAGCAGTGAAGCCTCTCTGCGACGACGAAATGGTCATCTGAATGATCGGGGCTATCGCCATGTTGAAAATGGCCGAGATGATCTTCATGTCCGTGTTGCGCAAGCCGAACGTCCGTACTGCGTCTGCCAGTCGGGTCACACCTTTGCCGCCGTCGTCCCCCACTTGGCCGCCCTTCGGAAGGAGCGCCTGCAACGCGCCCCCAGATGATGCGAAGAGATGACGCCCACTCATAAGCCGCAGACAGGCCCGCAACAGAACATCACCTCCTGCAGGATGCGCAGCCCACGCCAGATAAGGGAGTCCGTCAACTCCAGGCGCCGAATGCGACGGCGAGAGGCGACGCAGAACACGACCGAGCGACTCCCTGGGCAGTGGCGCGCAAGCGCCATAATTGTCAGGCCACGCGAACTCCTTGACATAAAGCTGGGTCGCCTTGGGATAATGTGCTGGCTTTGCCGAGACGGGGGCCAATGATCGGCAAGAGCGTGAAGCTTCTGTGGCGGTTCTGTAAACAGGTCATCGCCAACTTTGGTAACTCGTGGAGTAAGCCTCTTGCCGAAGGGCACCCAGAGCCGAGCTTTGCGCGTCTCTGCGAAGACCACTCCCACCGAAGGCCTGGCCCTCCCACGCCCATGAAGGGCCGCATGTTGCACCAACTCGTTTTCAGCTGCAGCGTGTTGCACTGAGCCAACCCAGGCTTGAAATGCAGCCGGCTGTGAAAGTTTAACTCGAGCGCCACCAATCTCAACGCAACCTCGGGCCGTCTCCGAAGACTTGCACACCTCAGTGGCCATCTTCGCGTCTTGTCGCCAAACCGCCCGCTGCCTGGCGAACATGCGCTGCGACTCCCAGGGGTTGGGGTGGTCCACCAGCAGCTGGTTAAGAGAGTCGACGCCGCCGCGTTGACAAACTCTTCGCGCCGCTCCCGTTGTCGAGGAGGAGAGAGCGCCTCCAACGCCTCAACCTCTTGATCGAGCAACCGTCCAAGCCGCTCCTGAAAAGCCACAGACTTGTAAACAGCCGTGGGAACAGTCTTGACATACTTCCGATTGCGTTGCTCAAGCCTCACCACCGCACGCACCGCTGCATGATCCGAAACAGTGCGCCAGAAAGCTCCTCGGGTGTAGATATGACTGCGATGGCGCGCTGAACTTGGCCAGCAATCCACCCAGGCTCTGAAATCAAAATGCGATCGATCTGGGCCGCGGTGTTCGTGCCCCTTCAGAAATGAAGAGGTTCCTCCGAGGCGACCTCGACGATCGTGGAAAGAGATGCCAACCACTTCTGCACATGTGTCCTCGCGTTGTTGGCAACGCGCACATCTCGAGACATCGCAGGATTAGAGGTCTGCAGCGGGTCGCGGGAGGCAAGGTTGAAGTCGCCGCAAACCGCCCAGATTTTTTTGTCAGCGCAATTTTGGGAGAAGGAGGAGGAAAGCAGAGGGGGCGAAGCGGGCAGAACCGATGGCCCCTCGTGCAGTCACCTCTGGATGAAGGCCTGGCCGGCGTTAAAACTGTTAAAGCAGATGCGCAAACTGGCCTGGCCGCCGCAAACCGCCCAGATACGCGAACCAAGGGCCAGAGAGGCCCACGCGCTGTCCTCGCCGATCAAAGCGGTAACGCGCAAGACCTCCGCACTCGAGAGCCACGTGATTGCGCGCATTGCAGTGCCGAGTCTCGACCTCGCCGCTCTGAATGACCACGCGCAGTGCCCGTCCAGGAACAAGAGCAGATGCGTCGCTGTTGCACCCGTAGAAGCCGCCAACGGGATGACTGTAGCCACTCCACCTTGCGACTGACCAGCTCGATCCTCTCCGAAGGAGCCCACCACAATTGAAGACGGAGCGATGCGACTCATCAAGAACTTGAGCTCGCTCAAAGTCTGGCGCACCTCCTGGCCAGCGAAGATTGAATCAGACATGCCAGCTTTCTGTAGGTAAGTCGCCTTCTCCACTGCTTGAACTCCACGCCGCCTGAGGAGGGCCCTCGCATTCCAAGTAGTAAAGACCAGTTGCCCCGACGCTGGTGCTCTGCCGCCCTCCGCGACGTTTGTGAGCAGCTGATCTGACTTGCTAAAGACACCATTCGGGTTCAGCATTTGAAACGATGATCGGGTCGACGATGGCCTTGATCGCCTCGCGAGCCCAACCTCGGGAGGCAAGAGCAGCGTCGTTCTTGCCCAGGCTGTGGTTCCAAACGCAATAACGGATTCCAATTTTCTGACACCCATCCATTCTGCCGGTCGAAGAACAGCTTTGCGTCTGGATATCGTTCGCGAAGGAGAGCTGTGATCTTTTTGCCTGCAATCTCGCGCTTGATCTCGAACGGGTTCTTGTCCGCGCCGTATGTGTACTTGCGTAGATCTTCCTGAAGCCGCTGGTACTGGGAATCGCATCCACTGACCTTTCCCAGGTACACGTAGGGCTCCGAGGGCTGGAACGACGCGACGTCCTGCAATACCCACTGGTCCAGAAAACTGCAGAGTGAAAAATCGATCTTGCTCTTCGCCTTGGACTTCCAATCCGTCAATTTTTGCTTTGCCCAACCAAGCTTTGACAGAGGAGAGACCACGTCTGTGCTCTGGACCATCGTGGATGCAACAACCTTGAGGATGGTGCCGTCAACTCCGCGCTGGAAGCCGACGCTTGGCGGGGGCGGCGTGCGTGGGGCAAGTGCCAGCCCCCGGCGCAATTCATCCATGGAGGTGCGCATACTGGCGATATCGTCGGCCATCTTGTCGGTGCGGGAGTCGACGGCAGAGACACGGGAGCTGAGGCCGTCCAGCTGTGCTTGAAAACGTCGTTCTATTGAATCGAGTTCAGGACGAAGAGTAGCGTCCACTTTCTGCTGGCAGGTCGCAGGAACCCTTTTTTTGACGGCCTCTTCCACCGCACGAATCGCTGCCATGACGGGATCGACGGCTTGGGCGGCAGCCGTACTCGCTGTCGTGGCGACCAGTCCAGTGGTCTCTTCCTCGAAGGAGCTGATGGTCTGGCGCAGGTGTTCGTCGATGAGACTCTTAACGTGGTCGTCCCAGCCGTTGGGGTCCATGCCTGGGTCGTCTTCCTCGCCAGGGTGTCGCCGACTGGATCGTGAGCGATCGTCACCACGCGCATCAGGAACTTCACCATCAGAAGCAGATTCCCGAGCAGCAGCAGCAGCACGAACGCCATCTGTACCGACCTGTTTTTTCTTCCTTTTCCCTCCGCCAGTGGCTGACGTGACGGGCATGGGCCGCGCACGCGCGCCGTGGGCAAAATGGTTGCGCGCGTGTTGAAGACTTGCCGCGGACTAGCAGTATCCGTTTGTGCCTTGGGGCTGGAAGCCCCCATAATCATTGGTCTTGAGCCAAAATGGCCACGGAGGAGGAGGAGGAGGGGAGGCAGGGAAGAAAACGAGGAGGAGGAGGAGAAAGGAGGAAGGAGGAGGGGGGGAGTGAGTGATGTAGACCACGGTACTCTATTCAAAACTAGAACCCAACCAAGGGAGAAAAACTCCTCATCCCCCTCCGTCAACATTCCTCTGTCTTCCTTCTCCTCCCTCGGAAACGATGAGAAACCCGTACGCGAGGAGAGAGGGAAATATATGTTTGCTTGTCCACCTCCCTGTTCCGCCTCCTTAACAAGGCTACTCCTCATCATCCTTTGTTCTTCCTCACCATCGATAACAATGTGAAGCTGCACGCAAGGCGTCGAATATAAAACAATAATAATCGCGTGCGCAAAGATACTGTAACACACCATACACCAAGGAACAATCAGAACGTCCGTAAACAAACAAAATACGCGATGAAACGCCACTAAACATTACAACCTAAAGCATTGAACACACCTCACAACAGGAAAACACACGGAATCCTCATGACAAAATGCCTAGTAACGTGCCCAACCCTTTCAATACGCGAAGCGACCATCATCCCAGGAGTCCACGAAAGCAACGACCGTTGCGCAGTTCGCAGACCCGAGGGAGGGGCGAGGTCTCACTCTGATGTGCGTGAGACATCTCTCCGCTGGACCTCCCAGGAGCCCACGAAAGCGGCGACAGATGCGAAGTTCGCAGGTCGGGCTGAGGGCAGGGTAGAATTTCAATGTGCGAGAGACACCGCTCCGCTGGACCTCTGTTCGCAACCCGGAGGGAAGGGCGTGGTTGCGTTCTCATGTGCGTAGGACATCACTCCGCTGAACCTCCCAGGAGCCAAACGAAAGCGGTGACAGATACAACATTCGCAGACCCAACGAGGGACAAGGTGTCATGTTGATGGGCACCACTCCGCTGGACATCCCAGGAGTCCATGAATGCAGCGACGGTTGCGCAGTTCGCAGCCCCGAGGGAGGAGCGAGGTCTCATTCTGAAATGCGTAAGCCATCCACTCCGCTGGACCTCCCAGGTGCCCGCGGAAGCGGTGACAGATGCGGTGTTCGCAAGCCCGACTGAGGGTAAGGTATCATTTAAAGTGCAAAAGACACCCCTCCGCTGGACCTCCCACGAGTCCACGAAAGCGTCGGCAGCTGCACAGTTCGCAGCCCAGAGGGAAAGGCGTGGCTTCATTTCCATATGCGTAGGGCATCACTCCGCTAGACCTCCCAGAAGCCCACAAAAGCGGTGACAGATGCGAGATTCGCAGACCCAACGGAGGGCGAGGTATCATTTTCATGGGCGAAGGACACCTCATTTTCATTGGCGAAGACACCACTCCGCTGGACATTCCAGGAATCCACGAAAGCTGCGACCTTTGCGCAGTTCGCAGCCCCTGCGAGTGGGACACCACTGCGAAGGAGGCTTGCCAGCCCCTGAAAACCGACGTCGTGAAACAGTTCAGACATGGCCGGAGCGCACAACTGAGCCCTCGATCTTGTGCTTCTGTCGGTACGGGTAGAATCCGTGAGGGTCCTGGGGCCGGAAATCGGGCGAAGACGCCCGAAGAGAACATACAGCACCGCCCAGCGTTTGGCCCTTTACAAAACGGGCCCTCCTCCTGGCACCTCCCAAGGCACCCGACGATGCATTCTTGTTCTCAATGCGGGCTCCCAGTATCCTAGACCCCGTCCCTCGGGTTCACAGTTTCATTCCCGATTCGTTGTTTGACCGTCTCGGGGCCTGGGAAGGGCCTTCGGGAGCTGAACATTTGGAAGCAACGCCGCATTGTTTCTTCACGACGAATGTCAACCCTATGCACTTCGACCCCAAACCCTCGACCTATAGGACAACTCGTTGGTAGAACTACGATTGGGCGTCTATCCTCGATAGAGGTGCGTCCGAGTGGCCCCCTGGGGGAGTATCCCAGGGTACACAGCACCCATCATGTCCCGAGAAGCCAGCTTTCGGGGGGGGAGCTCTGGAGTGAACCAGGAGGAGAGAGGTCGCCGCTGAAGAGGTCCGGGCCCGCCACCCTTGAAAGTGCGCTGGCTGCTCGAGCTCGAGTCAAGAGTGGGGCGCTAATGGAGCAGGGACCGACCGTCCCGGGCGTTCCTACAGACCCACCACGACATGTTCTTAGAACCCCCAAATGCTCGAAGAGCAAGAACAATATTCTTAGAACATAAGCCCGTTGTGTTAAAACAGAACAGTCCCAACCAGAAATGATCTCATATCATTTCGCCGAAACCACAGCAGGTTCCTAGAACATTCTTTGGTAGGCCTAGGCGCTTCGCCACTGCTTCAGTTAAGGAGGTGTGGCCGAATCAGCTCACGTGGCCAGAAGCGGCCATCGATCAAGGAAGGCGCCTGGCGGCGGGGGCCGAGACCGGCTTCCTGCAACAGGTTTCGTAAGCCCCCCTCCCAGACGTCCGACGATCTGGCTTTTCCAGCTCGGGCCGACTCCTTCCCACGGGGCAGTTCTCGCCCCGCGTGGGGAGGAACCGGCCCGGCTCGGAAGGAGTCGGGACAGCCCCGAGGATGTCCCGACACCTTCCCGCGGGGCAGCTCTCGCCCCGGATCCGTTCCCTTGAGGGTCCCGGGGCCCGAGAGCGGACCCCGAGATTAGGTCTGGAGTGTCCTACAGGGGGATGTTGGACGAAAACATGAAAGCAGCAGAACCAACATCAGAAACATGCTGAAACACACTCGACAAATCGTCCCCAGACTATGTTCTTTTGTGATGCTACGGTGGAGCATTCCCCCTGTCGAGGGACACGCCCGACCTCACCCCGAGGGCCGAAACCGAGGAGCCGCGCGAGGACGGACAGAGGTCCTGCCGCCGGGGAGCTCGGCTGGCAGGCCACAGCTCGGGCCTCCGACGGCCGTTTCTGGGGCGGATCTTCTGACGCCCCTGCGGCCCTGCCGAGGCGCGGCTGCTGGAAGGCATCCCGAGGCAAGGGAGAGGACGTCGAGGAGCCCATGGGAACGGCCGAACACTTGACCCAGACATGATCGCGTCGTCAAACAAATCGGGACGGGAGGTTCTTGGGGGCCCTCGCCGGGCCTCGGGGCCGTCAAAAAACGACTGAGGACAAAAAAACGGTCCTTCCAGGGACGCGGTCCTGAAAAAATCGGGACGTCGCATGTCTGGGGATGGAAGGTCACATGTCAGACCCCAGACGCCACCACTTCTTCACATCGGCCCCCAGAGGTCTCGACCCATTGCCCGAGACCCCTTCTCTTGCATCCCGAGTCCCTGGATCCCAGCGAGGGCCCCCGAAGTCGGCGGTGGACAAACCTCCCTTTAGTAAACCACCCTTTAGTGAAAACGGCCTAGGACCGAACCCGACGGACCTGGACCCGCAAAAATGACGGCCGCGACGCCCTCTCGCGAACCGAAAACGGCCAATTCGCTAATCGACGTGTCATGGTAGGATCAACCTCCGACAAAGGCCGAACATCGCAAAAACCGTCCGCCGCGACTTCTGTTCGCGACGCGAGGGGGGTCTGAGACCCCGGCTCCGGGAGACCTTTCTCATGTCCAGGCGGTAGCCCGCATAACCGCTGGGGCGGGGAGCTGCCGGACGACAACTCAGATTTCTCTTCGCTTTGGGCAGCCCCACCTCTGCCCGCGAGCACAAGTGCTGCGTGCCCCCATCTTCGGACCTGCGCAACCGACGGGGTCAGGTCAGGACGAGGAGGAGAGGAGGAGGAGGAGGAGGAGGAGGAGAGAGGAGGAGAGAGGAGGAGGAAGGAGGAGGAAGGAGGGAGAGAGAGGGAGGAGCAGGGAGGAGGAGGGAGGAAGGAGGAGGTATAGAAGGAAGGAGGAGGGAAGCGGAGGGAGGATCCTCCAGCGCCCTCGGGCTCTCTGGGGCTCTCTGGGGCTCCCTGCTGCTCCCTCCTGCTTACTGCTGCTACCCGCGGGGGGGCAGCGGCGGGCGTCCCCGACGACACGGGGTACAGTCGGGGCGTTGACCTAAGGAACGATAAAGAAGGAACGAGGCCCCGTTTTCTCATAAGTTAAACTCCCACTTTCCATGGAAAGCCCGGGGAAAACCAAAGGAGCACTGTAAAACAACTAAGGAACACGGAGCCCCTCCCCAACGAGAAGGGTTCTTTCTTCAGCGCGCCGACTGTACGGTCGAGAGCTTCTGTTGGCGCGTTGCGGCGGTGGCCTGGCGACACGCCGTGCCTCCCAAACGGATACATGGCGCGTCGCTCCGCTCCAAAGGGAGGGAGGCTCGGGAAAGGCTCGGGGCTCGGGACGTCAACGCCTCGTTCGGTGTCAACGCATGGGAGCCGCCCATACCATCTTGTCGGCTCCTGCGACTCGACGCTCATCGACGCTAGTCGACGCTAATCGACGCCAAATCGACGCCAAACGAACTTCACCGACGCTAATTCGGCGCTATCTCATCGACTCCCGGACGCCAATCGACTCTGATCGACGCTGAAGACGGAGATAAGAGGGTATACAAGCCTCCCATGCTTTGCAGCCGACGCCTGGGGGGCAGCACGTGGATAGCGCGTCGCGTCGAAGCGTGGTGGGCAAGAACCGGCGGAGACCAACAGCATCCGACCGTATCGCCAGCCCTACTTCGAAAGAAGGTAGAGCGACAACATCAAAGCACACTCAACTGAAGTCGAAATCGATCGTCTTGTCAGGCAAAGCGCTGGTCCACCCATCTCCTGAGAGATCGGCTTCGTGACAGCATGCTGCAGTGGCAAGCGGGTCGATGAAACATGCAAGGGACGCGACCAGAGAGACAGGAGGAAGTGGGAGAGATATATCACTCATGCTACACCCTGCGTGGCGCTCTTCACCCCAGATTTACGCCCGGCGTCCATCTGGTGCAGGTTTTCGCCTTCGGCGGCGAATGAATGGCAGTCGGGATCCGCAGAGGGGAGTCAACCCGCGGAGTAAGGATGTACGATAAGGATGCAAGGGCCTTGAAAAGCCCGCCCCAAGGGTAATATAAGGGGGTGGCCAGCGACAGTTGCCAGGGATGGACCGAAGGGGCAAGGATGCAAGGGTAACCTAGGACAAGTTGCTCATCCTTACTCCGCGGGTTGACTGTAGTCTTAGGTCGGGCATGTCCTCCTACAGGGGGATTTTGAACGAAAACCGAACATGCCACACCCCCGATCGGTTTTTGACGGTCGGCCTAGAAAAAAAGGACCCCCAGAGGCCGAGCAAAGGAAAAATACACCTTCCCGAACCCAGAGCCCGGAACCTGCCGTCCCCCGCTGCCGGCCAGAATAAAAGGGGCCCTGGGACACACGAATCAATACACACGGATCCCAGGATTCCCCAGATGCTCACACAGTTTCTGGGCTTCTGTCTTCTCCCCCACTTCCCATAGTTTCGCATCATTTTCTAGAACTCGACGATTCATTGTGTCTGTGTTTGTTCTTCCTGACAGAAGCAGCGATAGGCCACCTCAAACCCCCAGGCGGCTCCAAGCCAATTGTACCCCGACCGCATCGCCGAGCCTACGCAAAAACAATCTGAGGAGCATGGAAATCCGCCAGCCCTGTGTCGGCGTGTGGAAGAGGCTTTTCGCTCTGCCCCCTCTGAGGATTTCCTGTCTGCCCCCTCTTCGTCGTCGTCGTCACTCCTTTCCCTTTCCCAGGCCTCCCCCTCAAGTCGCGAAGCAGAAGGAAATTGAGCAATGCCGTAATCACAAAAGTGAGCCACGTCGTCATTGAGTCGAAGGAAACCCCTTCCCTGTCATCCCTTCCCCGCGGGGTGGGTGGGTCCCAGGGGGGGGTCTCGGGAGAGGTCCCGGGGAAGTCCTGGGGGGGGGTCTTGGGTCAGATGCGACTCCCTCCCCCCCCCCCCAGGGAATCCCGCGGCCCAACAAAGCCCCAGGACAAGCCAAGAATGTCCCAAGAGACCCTCACGAGAACACATCCTCTCTCCGTCAACATCTGCGGGCACCACTACCACCCCCGAGTCTCCCCCTTCCTCACAACTAGCCCCCCTCTATTCCCCCCCCCCTCCCCTGAACCTCTGCCTCCACCTCCTCCTCCCAGTCCTCCTCCCCCTCCTCCTCCTCCTCCTCCTCCTCCTCCTCCTCCTCCTCCTCCTCATGCGGCTCTTACCCCTACTCGTCCTACTTCTCCTCCTTCTACCTCGTCGCGGTCAGCGTCCTCATCTTCAGGGTCGGCGGGATCGACCGTAAGGCCTTCGCAATAATTTCTCGGAGGTCCGCGCGGACTTCTTGGATCGGTGCTGGAAGCCCCGTGCGTCCTACGGCTAAAACTTGACTGAGATCGGCTTGCTCGAATCGAATCGAACCTCGCCCTCTTCCTCCCGTTTCGTGTCGCTGCCCTCCGCATGTCAGTGCTTCGGCACGTGTTCCTCCAAGTCTCCTCCAAAGGCTTAGAAGTCGCCCAAACGTCAGAGAAATTCTCTAAGCCTTCCCCGAATGCGCAGAGCAACTCGCAGAAGGCTGGAGGGCTTCCGAGAAGCCCTACCGCCTTCTGAGAAGGCCCTCTCTTCGTCACTTCCCCCCCTCGCTCGCATTCGATCCTCGCCCTCCTCTCCAAACATGCGACGTCCTGATTATGTTCATGAGGGCGTCCCTGGAAGTCCCGACCCTTTCCCCGGGACCGGTTTTTCGTCCTGAATCGTTGTTTGACGGCTCCGAGGCCTGGCGAGGGCCACCCAGGGCCGAAAAATAGCCAAGACCTCCCGTCCTGATTTTATTTAACGACGCGATCATGTCTGGGTCCTCCTCCTCCTCCTCCTCCTCGCATTCCGTGTCCCTGCCATCCGCAGCTGAGGAGGGACCGACCGTCCCTGCATTCCTATAGGCCTACCACGAAATCTTCTTAGAACCCCAGAATATTCGAAGGACCAAAACACTGTTCTTAGAACATGCGCCCGATGTGTTAAAACAAGACAGCCACAGCCAGACATGTTCTGAGAACATCTCGTGTAGACCACACAAGATTCTTAGACAACTCTTTTGAGCAGGGACCGACAGTCCTGGCTATAGTCCTACCACGAAATCTTCTTAGAACCCCACAAAATGTTCCAATAACAAGACCAATGTTCTTAGAACATTTACCCGACGGATTCAAACAAGACCGTCTGAACCAGAAATGTTCTAAGAACACTTCGTGGGAACCACATAAGGTTTTTAGAACATTGTTCGGTAGGGTTATAGGCGAGCCAAGACGCTTCCCCACTGCTTGACTCTTTGGTGAGCCTAGGCAAGCCGGGACGACTCGCCGCTGCTCGATCCTCGCCCTCGGGGAGGAGGAGATGGAGGCGGAGGAGGAGGAGGAGGAGGAGGAGGAGGGAGGAGGAGGAGGGAGGGAAGAGGATGAGGAGGAGGAGGGGGGAGGAGGAGGAGGAGGAAGGGGAGGAGGAGGAGGAGGAGGAGGACGAGGAGGAGGAGGAGGAGGAGGCGGAGGAGGAGGAGGAGGAGGAGGGAACGCTTCGCCACTGCTCGACGCCTGCCTCTGCCCCAGCACTTGCTCCTCGCAGCCTCCAAAAAGGCGCCGCTCGAGGCCGAGCGTCCTGCGCCGCCGCCTTCGCCGCGAGCGCGGCCTCCCACCTCGCCGGCACCTCGCGGCCGCCGGGGCGGCCCGGCCGCCCGGCCGCCCGCGCTCCCCGCGCCGCGAGCTGCCCGGGAGGGCCCAGGCGCAGATCTCCGACGACACATGGGCCCAGACATGGCCGCGTCGTTAAAAAAAATCGGGACGGGAGGTTCTTGGCCATTTCCGGCTCCGGGGGGCCATCGCCGGGCCCCGCGGGACCGTCAAAAAGCGACTCGGGACGAAAAACCGGTCCCGGGGAAAGGGTCGGGACTTCCAGGGACGCCGTCCTGGAAAAAATCAGGACATCGAATGTCTGGGACGACACACTGACGTTCTGCAGGTATTCGGAAGTCGTCACGTCGTGAACAAAAACCAGATTCCGCTCTCTTCGCTGGCCCGATGCGCAGCACGCAACCCGTAGCGTGTTGACAGGGAGATCAACACGTAGACTGAAAACGCAGGTCTGGTGCGATACATTCGCCACAACGTGCACCAACACGTGCCGAGCCAACACGCAGCGTGTTAGCACGGATGTCTCGAACACGATACGTGCTGCATTCCAACACGGGCGTACCAGTCAGCCCACTCTGCGTTCGGTGATCAGCGCGGGAGGGTCGCTACGCCCGCCGACATCCCTGAGCCGACCTCTCCGTCGCGGACCGCCACCGCGCGCCGAAGGCGCTCCAACCCCCGTCGGTGCGCGGGACGAGGCGAGGATGACCCCCGTCGGGGGCGGGGACCCCACCCACTCTTATGCCGAAGCGCAGCGTAGGCAAGCGTTCAAACAGACCACAAGACAACTCCACGACTGCGAAGCACACTCTACAGCCAAACTGGTGCAATAAGGAACGCTAAATAAGGAACGAAACCTCTTTTCGGCACCGAAAAAACCCGGGTGCACGAGGAGGGCTAGAAGAACAATCACCGAATGACTTCAGGAAGAGCGAGCCCCTTCCGAACCCAAAGCGGTCCTTGGCAATACCCCTCCTGGCGCAGGGCCGGCCCGCGCCTCGAGCTCCCTGGGAGGGCTCAATGACGTGTTCGCTGGCAGCAATGGCAGACGACGGGTTGGCTGGGCACTGAGCGCGCCAGAGCGTGCGGAGGAGGAGGCGGAGGAGGAGAACGGGAAGTGGGGAAGGAGGACGTAGGGGAGGATGAAGAGAAGGAGAAGGAGGAGGAGGAGGAGGCGGAGGAGGAGGAGGGGAAGGAGGAGGAAGAGGAGGAGGGGAGGAGGAGGAGGGGGAGGAAGAGGCGGAGGAGGTGGGGGAGAAGGAGGACGAGGAGGAGGAGGAGGAGGAGGAGGAGGACGCGGGGACGCGTTGCGCGACGATGTCGCTGTTCCGCCCGCGACCGCGACGGCGGCGGGCCCCCGCGCGGCCTGCGGGCCCAGGCCGCCCCCCAGGCCTCGTCCGTTTCATGGACCTCGAGGCTGGCGACGGCGGCCCAGAACATGCGGCCGCACGACTGACAGCGGTCGGGGTGCACGTCGACCTGCTGGGCACGCCCTCTTGGGGAGGGCAAAATTAAGGTCTGCGAAGGCCGACCACCCAACAGCCCCGTCGCCCGACTTGTCGCCGCGGGCCCCCCTCGGCGACAACGTAGCACCCCGCTTCGGGCGACGGCTTGGTTACATTACGAACCCCGCCGCCCGAAGCTGTCCAGCTCGGCGCCCCTCGCGAAGTCCAGGATCCCCGAGGTCTCGAACACATTGAGGAACTGGCCGAGGGCCCCGTGCCACGACATTGCTGTCCAGCTCGAGGGTGGAGCAGCAGGTTCATCATGTCTGCGGGTCCCGCAATCGAGATCTGTAGACGTCGTTGGTCGCCACGTCACCACTGTTCCTCGAAGTACCCATAGGCGAGGAAGTTTGGGCCTGCTGCAACTTGCGAGCCAAAGCGACGCTCGGGGGGGAAAATGGCAACGGAATGCTGTCCCCACACCCAGCGTAGCCAGTGGCCTGCTGCAGCCTGCGAGTCCAGTGGCGACGACACCCTCCAGTTCGAGCCCAAAAACGTACACTCATTGCCCACGCCGCGTGGCTGTCGCCAGCAGCGCGGGGCGCCGAGCCCTCACAATGGGTCAGGGTGGAGGGCCCCTGCCCCTGGGAAGGCCGCAACCGCGAGCTTCCCAGAGGCGGCGCACCGCGTGGGACACCAGGATTTGCCCGTCGTGCTGCAGCAGGCTCTGTCGAGTCCGTGTCATCCAAAACTCCGTTCCAGCTGACGCCCTTCAGAAGCTTGCTGAGCAGGTAGGTGGCCGATGATGTCGACGGCGTGCCAGTGCAAGGATCGCGTAGAAGATGTCCGAGGAATCCGCGCTGACCTGGGCTGGCGCGCCCTCCACATAGCACGCAGAACCATCGCTTGGCGCTGTCGCTGTAGAGCATGTGGTGTGACGGGTGGGCGAAGTCGTTCCAAATCAAGATGCCACGCGGGGGTCGGGCCGTAACTTCATGCCCCGCGCATGTCGATGTCATTCATTGCCCAGCGATGAGTTTGGCTCCTGACGTGGTGGCCGACTGGTGGCAGTTCTGGCGCTCCCACCGTGCTAGTGCAGCTCCACGCATAATGTTGTGTGTGCATGTCGCTGCAAGTGAAGGAAGTGGCGTCGGTCGGTCCTGCGTGCCGTCGGAGCGGCCGTCGTCGCGTTGCTGTCGCCGCGAAGCAGGCATGGGTGGTCGCTGCTCGAAGGCTCCACGCGTGGCCTCGCATATCCTGTCGCGTGCCCGTGCCGCCGATGTCCTGATCCAGTCATAACAGTCGAGCTAGCTGCGGCTGATGCTGTGGCCCGCCGCTGCTTGCTCCGCCAAAGTGTCGGCAGCGTGGTTGCCCGCCCAGGCGCGCTTGGGGAAGCCCATCAGAATGGCCTCGTCCAAAGGCAGGTGGCTCTCTATCATGAAGATGCTGGTGGTGCCCTCTCTGTCGCGTAGCGCGTTGTGGATGTCGTGCCTGCGTGAATGGTCCGACCTGTCGGTTGTTGCGCCAGCCTGCTGCTAGTACGTCGGAGTCGGTCCAGAACTGAACGTCGCCCTGCGTGCTAGTGATGCAGTTGTAGAAGGCCCATATCTCGGCTCGGTTGTTGCTCTGTCTTGGCCCTGGTAGTGGGCCTCTCTTGTCGGCTGCTAGGTGGCATTCGCCATCGTTCCCCAAGTTGAGTCAGACCCAAGCCCAGCCGCATCGCATGTATCTGCTGTCGCCGGACCATGCGCCTCCACTTCCGTCGCCGAAAATCCAGTGGGTCACCACCATCAGCACGGATCCTGTGGTCACCAATCGCCTCGCCAATGCACGTCTCGCTGGCAGTAGTGGAGCAGGGGTCGGGGCAGGTCCACTTCATGGGCGCGAGGCCTCGGAGCCAGAAGCAGGGGGTGGCGTCGGATTGGGCGTCGGCCCGTCGGATGAGGGACTCAGAGCTCTCGAACGCATCGTGGTGGTGGCGGCTGCTGCAGTCGCCCCAGACGCGGTGGAAGTCGGTCTCGTCGCGGCCGCACTCGCTTGGAGGGCTTGTCACGCCGGTGTTCTTTTTCCTTGCAGCTGTCCAGGTACCTGCGCAGGCCGCAGCTAGAAGCGCTCCGCGTTCCGCGTGCCGTCCTTGGTGGAGTAGTGAAAGTAGTCGTCTCTCAAGGCCGGTGCTGTCGATGCCGTGTTCACAGCCGTGTCCATTGTAGTGTCGGGCTGCCCGTTGCCACAGCTGTAGTCGGGTGTGCCTCTCCAGGGCGTCGAACAGCTCCGCGGGGTCGCCCGTCTGGCTGTCGCCGGTGAACTCCCAAGTGCCACCGCCCACGTCAGCCCGCGAGTCGGCTCTGACCGCGCCCCGGCCCCAGCTCCAGAGCGTGAGGACGAGGCTGCCGATAGCACCTCGTCGCTGTTGCCATCTGCGTCGCGGTGGCGCTGCTAGAAGTCGGCGTCGGATGAGTGGCCGCGCGCGTCTGATGCCCCGTCGGAGGTCAGGGCGTCTGGCCCACATGTCGAACCAGAGGCGGGTGTGCGACGTCGGCATGCTGACTGCTGGGTCGTTGCCCTCTAGGTCCAGGAGGGTAGTCAGGCATCTCCCTGCCCAGGGCCTTCTCAGTGCTGTTGCGCATTGCTGTCTGGTGCGAAGTATTTCTGCTGGTGGTGCTCCGTAAACCTTTTGGGAGTATGTGGTTGATGGCATAGGTCCCGCGTTGGTGACCTGTCGCCGCTGTCGGATGGGTAGAGGACGGAGTTTCCGTCCGATGGCTGCAAAACTGCTCGTTGCAAGTCGCCGTCGTCGTTGATGCGTGCTCCTGCGCGTTGCGATTTTCCCCCCCTCTGTCGATCCCGAGGTCTCTGCCCTCGATGGCCTTGGAGATGGGGGATCCCAAGTCGTGCAGCTCGCTGATGGCGTCGTTGGTGGCAGTGGCGTGCTGGAGGAGAGGATCGACTTGCTCGCCATCACGAGGTGCTGCTTGCTGAGCTTGACGAAGACACTGCGTGGCCGTGACCAGCTGGCGCGCGATGTTGTTCTTGGCCCCCGCGCGCTTGATACTGATGTCGTCGAACCAAGCCCTCGGCGTGCAGGTGGGCGGCGCGGCGGCGAGGCCATCCAACGCCACGTCGGCCACGGTGCGGGCCAAGTTGTTGGAGTGTCGATATCCCGCCAGTAGCGAGCGTAGAGCGCGACGGGGGAGGCTGGAGGCCCCGCCCTGCCGAAAGGTGCGCGCCGTGGCATGCGCCTGCAAAGCCATAACTAACACCCGGGGAGGACAATTGCATCGCTCCGCGGCCTTGCTGATCCCGTGGTAGAGAAGCGTGTCGTAGAAGCTCTTGATGTCCGCTAGGCTGGAGCCGTGAGCGACGTCCAGCTCATGGGCCACCTCGTCGGAGATCGCCCTGCACAGGGCCTCCCGTAGGCAGAAGTTACCCACGACAGCCGCGCCCCATTAGCTTTGCATCGATCTTGCCCATTGTCGTATCTGGAACCTGTTGAGCAGTTCCCACCACCTGTCGAACCATGTGAGTAATGCCAAGGCGCGGTCGCCTTTGGCCGTCGGCTGAAGCACGATCAGCGCAAGCATGCACTGCCAAGGGAACCCGCCGTGGACATCGCAGGGGTTGAAGAGGTCGACCAGAGCCAGTCGCCCCGACGGGGGCAAGCGTCGCGCGCCCGTCATCACCATAGTGTCTGGTCCTCGTCTCTTATCAGCTTCACCCTGCAGTGCTCTGTCTAGGTCCTCCAGGGTCCAGGTTCGGGCGTCGGAGTCGTCCAGTGCCCTGTGTTTGAGATGTACAATTAACTCTGCGATATCGTTGGCCGCGGTGGTGGAGGTGGTCCAAAGGTGTGGGAGCTGCTCCGCCTTGGCGTCGATGATGGTAGTGGATGCGCTGTGCTTGTGGCCGTGGGCGTCGACGAACTCGTCCTCGTACCTATCCTCCTCCTTCGTGATGCGGTTGGTCGCCCCTGGTGCTGAAGCGTTCGTCTCGCATACCCACTGTGCATAGTCGCGGTTGCTGGCCTTGATGTCTCGGTTGAGTATCCATTGAAGTTCCTGTGCAGCTTGCGTCGCCATGCCTTTGATCACGTCTTTGTGGAGAATGGTAATGTCCAGGAATCGTTCATTCCATAGCTGTCGGTGCTGCGCGGTTTGCTGGGGTTCCCGTCGTCCTGCTGGTGGGACACCCTGGTGAGCCAGACGTCTACAGCTGTCCGCAATAGCCTGGCGCTGTGCATTTCCATTCGCTCTTTCAAGCAGCGCGTCGTAGTGCTGCAGTGCCGTAGCTATCCTACCCCGCCAGTCCGCGAAGCCGTTGGTGTAGTGGTGCCGCCTGAACCCCGTGTTGGCGTTCTTGACCCATTTGTACTGGTAGCCGAGTCCACGTGCCAAGTACCACTGTCGGTCCTCTCCATGGATCCCGTAGGCGTCGCAGTAGAAGGTCTCCATCACGCGCGCGAAGTTCGCGTAGGCTTGGCCCAACGTGTCGGCGGCGGTGGGGTCGGCACGGTCGCTGATGCTGTCGCGGATGAAGTGAGGTGGTTCCGCTGGCGTAGGTGGTGGTCGTGCTGCTATCGTTGTCCAGTCTGCTTCTATCATAGTAGTAACGACCGTAGTGGTGGGAGTCGAGGGCGTGTCAGTGCCAGTGGTGGCGTCCTCCAGCCCGGTGCCAGTCGCTGATGTGGAAGCTGTGGTGTCGTGCCGCAGCCTGTCCTCTGCGGTCGCTGCTGCTAGGTCGTGGTTTGGACCTGCTGCCACTTGCGAGCCAAAAGCAACGCTCGGGGGGAACAAATGGTAACGGAATACTGTCCCCACATCCAGCGTAGGCGTAGCCATTGGCCTGCTGCAGCTTGTCTCTGGTGGTAACTCCTCCATGACGTCTGCTATGTCTGGGTCGTCGTCGGGGGAGCCGAAGGGGTTCTCGTCTGGCGGCCGTGGTGGAGCAGGTGTTGGAGCGGTGGTCCATCCATGCGGTGTGAGGATGTCGTCCTCGCTTTCTTGGTTCGTCTTGCGGTCGTCAGGCGGATGTCGAGGTGGGCGTGGTGCTGTTGAAGTGGCTGCCGCTGCTGCTGCTTCTCGAAGCTTCCGTTGTCGTTTGCTATCTGGGTTGGGTTGTTTCCTGGGTAATCGTGGGTGTGCAAATTTCGCTGGTAGTTGAAGCTGACGTGTCCAGCAGTCCTTCGCCTCCCCGTGTAGTCGCAGCTGCAGTCCCAGGTGTGGCTTCCATGGAACGTCGCGATAGCGGTGACGCTGTGGAAGTGCGGGAGGGCGTTGCGACTGAGCGGAGGAGGAGGCCGAGGAGGCGGAGGAGGAGGCTGAAGAGGACGGGGAGGAGGGCCGAAGGGGGCCAGCGCCGGCGAGAGTCGGCGGAGATCGCGCGCGCGCAGGAGGCCACGGGCACAAGAGGCAGGTGCAAAGACGGGTGGGGCAACGTCCCCGGGTTGTGTTCGGCGGTCTTCACGTCGTGAGCAGCAGATCACGGCGGACGAGGGCCCTCGTTCCTCCTCCTCCTCCTCCTCCTCCTCCTCCTCGTCCTCCTCCTTCTCCTCCTCCTCCTCCTCCTCATCCTCCACCTCCCCTCTGCACCTCCTCCCCCTTCTCCTCCTCCTCCTCCTCCACCTCCCCTCTCCTCCTGCTCCCCCCCCTCCTCCTTGTTGCTCCTTCATCGTCCTCCTCCACCTCCCCATGGCCTCCTCCTGGGCCGCCCGCGCGTGGCGTTTGAGGGCCGCCACAGCGACAAGCGCGGCGGCGGACGAGGGTTGCTGCCATTGTTTGACCTCTGGGGGCCCTCCCCGGGCCCCGGGGCCGTCGAAGAACAATCCGGGATGCAGAGCGGGTCCCTGGGGATTGGGTCGGGAGCTCTGGGGGCCGACGGTGTGAAGACATCATAACGTCGGGGGTCCGGGAGATGGCTCTCCACAAGTGGACGGACGTTCCCGTTAGCTCTCCAAGGCTTTCTCGCCTTCGTCTGAGATACGCCTTCGTCTTAGCCCTCCGCGTATTTCCTGGATATCGGCTCTCTGGGGCCTTTTATCGGGCCCCCCCAGGGCCTTCAAAGACGGCTCCAGGACGAAACACTTTCCCGGAGGAGGAGGAGGTCGGGACCTCCATGGGGTCGCTCATTGAACAAATCAACTCGTCAGGAACTTCTGCTTTGCGTGTCGCGGCGGCGGCAATGGCGTACGACGGGCTGGCAGGGCACTGAGCACGGTAGAGCGGGCGGAGGAGGAAGAGGAGGAAGAGGTGCGGAAGGAGGAGGGGGAGGAGGAAGAGGGGGGAGAAGGAAGAGGCGGAGGAGGAGGAGGAGGAGCTCGGAGGAGGAGGAGGGGGAGGGAAGAGGGGGAGGAGGAGGTCTGGGTCTCTCGGGTCAGTAACGTTTGCTTTGCGTGTCGCGGCGGCGGCCCTGGCGACCCGCTGTGCCCTGAGAGCGGAGAGCGCGTCCTCGCCGCTCCGCGGGGCGGGAGGTTCGGGGAGTCCCGGGAACTTGGTACCTGGGCACTCGGAATTGGACAGCGCGTCGCGCCGTGGGCCAGAACCCGCGGCGGCACACCCTCCTCCTGCTCCTCCTCCTCCTCCTCCTCCTCCACCTTCACCACCTCCTCCTCCTTATCCTCCCCCTCCACCTCCTCAGCCCCCTCCACCTTCCCCACCACCCCCTCCTGATCCCCCTCCTGATCCCCCTCCTCCACCTTCCCACCTCTTCTCTTCCTCCCTCCTCCTCCTCATCCTCCTCCATCCTCACATCATCATCATCATCATCATCATCATCATCATCATCATCATATCATCCTCTCTCCTCCTCCTCCTCCCTCTCCTCCTCCTCCTCTCCTCTCCTCCTCCTCCCTCCTCCCCCTCATCCCCTTCCTCCGCCTCCTCCTCGTCCTCCTCCTTCCCCACTCCTCCTCCTCCCACCTCCTCCTTCCCCATCTCTCCTTCCCCACCTCCTCCTTCCTCCTCCCTCCTCCTCCTCCTCCTCCTCCTCCTCCTCCTCCTCCTCCTCCTCCCCCTCCTCCTCCTCCTCCCCCTCCTCCCCGACCGAATCTGGAACTGGCACGGCCGGATCAACCGTGCGTGCGCCGGCGCACTCTTCTGCAGCCTAGGCGGGGTGATCACACCGCGGCCGGGCGCGAAAGGCAGGATAGGAAGGGTAGCCGACTTCCCCAGACGCGAGGAGGAGGGGGATGCGGCGGCGGCGGAGCTCTGCAAGTACACGAATCTGACTTTGGTAAAAATCAAGCACCAGATATTCAGCTCAAGTGTCTACAGTGCGCTATGTCAGCGGTGCAATCGCACGGTGGGGGGGGCTCTGGCGCGCCACAGCTAGCGCAGAACAGGAGGAGGAGGAGGAGGCGGAGGAGAAGGAGCAGGGAGGGGAGTTGGAGGAGGAGGAGGCGGAGAAGGAGGAGGAGGAGGAGGCAGGAGGAGGCAGGAGGAGGAGGAGGCAGGAGGAGGGGTATCTCGCTGCGGGAGAAGCTTGGCGGGAGGCATTTGGCCGCGTTCGGCCACCGGGGGGGCCCCCACCTGGCCCGCGGGGCTGTCAAGAGACTGCTCGGGGTGCAAGGCCGGTATGGGCAGAGAGGCGTGCAGGCCGCTGGGGACCTTGCGCTGCGCAGAACGCACAGTGTCGGAGCTCCGTGGAGCTCCTCCCCCTCTCGCCCGCTCTTCCCTCCGTCCTCCTCGCTCCTCCGCTCCTCTCGGGCAGGAGCGAGAGCGAAGCGGAGTTATGATGATGATGATGATGATGATGGTGATGATGATGATTATGATGATGAAGATGGGGACCATGATGATGACAATGCGGGTGGTGGTGATGAAGATGTCGATGGTGATCATGATGATGATGGCGAAGCTGACAACGATGATGATGAGGATGGGGATGAAGATGACGATGCGGATGAGGAGGAGGATGGCGATGATGATGGTACTGGTGATGGTGGTGATGCTGATTGTGATCCTGGTGATGGTGGTGCCGATGATTCTGGTGATGAGGATGAGGATGCGATGACGATGATGATGATGAGGATGAGGATGGGGACGATAATGAGGACGGTGACAGTGATGACGATGATAATGATGGTGACAATGAAGAAGCTAAAAATGCCGAGAGCAATAATGACGATGATGACGGTGATGATGATGGTGATGACGATGATTCTGATGGCGATGATGGCGATAATGAGAATGACAATGATGATGGCGGCGATGATGGTGCTAATGACGAAAATGATGGCGGTGACGATGATGATAATGATGGCAGTGCTGATGCTGCTGATGATGATGATGATCATCATGATGAGAATGATGACAGGAATGATGTGAGGATGAGGAAGGAAATAAAGATGGCGATGCTGATGTAGATGAGGATAATGGCGATGAGAACGATGATGGCGATGACGATGACAATGACGATGACGGTTCTCATGGTGACGGTGCTGATGGTGGTGGTGGTTATGATGATGACGATGATGGTGCTGATAATGATGGAGATGATGGGGCGATGATGCTGGCCATGATGATGTCGAAGATGATGAAGATGAGGTTGGGGATGCATATGAGCATGATGATGATGCGGATGACGATAATATCGATGATGCTGATGGTGCCCATGAGGATGACGCTGATGACATTGGTTATGATGATGATGACGACGGTGCTGACGAGGATGATGCTGATGATGACGGTAGACAGACAAACCGACAAGCCATACGCCGGAGCGCGTGGGCAGAGGAAGACGGCCAGCCTCTTCTCTCTGCTTTGCGGGAAAGGCGGCACGCGTGCCCTCAAATTCACATCATGCGCGGCAGGGGGAAGAGGAGGAGGAGGAAGAGGAGGAGGAGGAGGAGGAGGAGGAGGAGGAGGAGGAGGAGGAGGGGGAGTGACACACAGAGAATCAATCACAAATTTGCGCCACGCTGCTGGCTCGAGGACACATTGCACCATGGCTGACTCAGGCGAAAACTGCGGAGCGACGGCTTTGCACAAGCACTTCGCCCATTAATTTCTAGGCCGGCCCCTTGCACGAGTGCACGCGTCTGCGGCTGGTCTCGCGCTTCCAGGTTGGAAGGTGGGGCGCCGCAGAAAATCCGAATCTGTCGCCATGCATATTTTTCCCAAACCACAGTAGTTAAGACCTTAACAGTTGCACTGTGTAGGGCTGTTGGCCTGACTGCAACGGCGCATGCTCGTTGGAAACTCTTGAAACGCACGCGTGGGGGATGTGCAAGATGCGACGTAGGCACCTCGCTTGGAAGCCATCTAACCTTTTGCGTTCGGCTTTGTTGAGCCACGCCGAATTCAGCGAGTACATAACTTTACTTGTCACCAGTGCCTGAAAAAACTTTAAGCCTTCTGACAGTGCTAATTGAAGTGTGCTTCCAGGCGCGGCTGCGTCTACGGAATTCACCCCAAGCAGCTCCCAAACTTCTGCCCAATTCTCCACATGAGCGCCCAGAGCTTGACAGTGCGGCTCCCATATATCCCATCGAATAGTTCGGTTGGATTGGATCACCACTGGGCGTGCTGAATTTGATGCCGCAGCGAACTGGCATGAGTTGAAGCGCATTCCAATGTAGCCCCTTGCCAACCCGTGCTCCTGCGCGAGCGATTTCTGCCAGCGTAGCTTGTAGTTGATCTTGGCTGCGGCCCACAAGCAGAGCGCCATCAGCATGCAAACGTATAGCCAAGGCTCCTCCGCCAAAGCTTGTCGCACTCCAGCCTCTGCATGGCGCGCGGCGCCCCGGATAGCCATCGCCATCACCATCGCGAACAAGAGCGGGGACACAGGGCATTCCTGGGATAGTCCAGAATATTGATGTCTTTATGTAGATCGTTGCCGTCCGTCTGCAACGCGGAATGTTCTGCCACCGCAGATGTTGCCACTGATGTTCAGGATGTGGCCGGGGGCCCCAAGTTCCGCAATGCATCCAACAGAACGCCCGCGTCGATCGAGTCGACAGCCATTGTCCAATCCAGCGCTACGAAGGCTACGCCCCCATGCTTGTCTGCAAATGCCAATTCGACGCAACGACGCACGGCGTGTTGCGCGTCCGATGCCCCGTGCCCCCGACGGAAGCCGAACTGCGTTGCCGTAATCTATCCTCGGCCCCAGCGCCCTGTAGCCGCGTCAAGATAAGTGTTGCCATGAGCTCGTTTGCCGCGCGCAGCAAACTGATGGGGCGATAATTGTCGCAAATGTTGAGGGCGCCTTTGTTCATGTAGATTGTTGATATACTTGATTGCTTCCAATCCTCTGGCGCGGCCTCTCCGCTCCAACATTTATTGCGCAAATCAGTGATCCATTCGAGCCCGCCCGGGTCCGTAGCAATAGCTTTCCAGCGTTCCGCTGGTTCCTCGTCCATTCCGCAAGCTTTGCCGCGCATAAGATTCCGGATAGTTGTCTCGCCTCTTCTGTTGCGAAATTTCTTTCCAGGGCTAGCAGCGGGTCTCCAATGGGGTCGTCGTCGACTAATTGTGCCGCTCGTACTTCCCATTGCACTTTCTCCGAATACTCTGCCATTGTGTCCGCTCTTTGAGCGCTGTCGACCAACTCTCCGCCCATGTCTGCAAGACTCCCTGCCTGCGAGGTTTGGGCCGGCAGTGTCTTCTGAGAGCGCTCCACCTTCCATTCGACATCTGTGCATCCACCCAAGCTGTCTTATCATGTTTACACGCCCTGCGGACCTCTTTCAATAGTCTCTTCTCGTCGGATTTGTCGCTGGTTGCTCTTGCTTGGCTGCGCCGGTCGATCAAGTCGAGCGCGGCATGCGCGACCCATGGCTCGACGACTTCATTCTGCTTGTTCGGCAGCGCGCTGGCTGCCACATGCACTGCCGTCTTCCCTTGCACCCGCGCATCTTGCAAATTCATTGACTCCGCCGCCGCCGAAGACGCGTGATCTAAGATTGATTCCACGTAAGTATTCAAAGCCATCGGATCCTGTATGGCACGCCTGTTTGGGCGCCTATTGAGTCTGGTGTTTGACTATCTCTTGGCATCGAAAGTGTAGCAATCACCAAATAATGATATGTAGCGAGTGCTGCTTCTCGGCGGTGTTCCAGCGTAGCAATGCGCGTTCGCAGGGTGGCTTCGCGCAATAACAAGTCCAATATGTTGAACTTTTCTTCTGAGATTGCGTCTGTCGGCACTGCCCTGGCCTCCATGAACGCGCCTTTCTCCTCCAGCGGCTGCTGCAGAAAAGTGCCAACAACCTGAATGTGGCCACTCGCGCAGAATTCTACCATCAAATCTCGACTAGGCTGCTCCACTTGGCGCTGCGCGCGCCGCCCCCACCCCCAATCTCCCATAATATCTTGCTCTCCTGGCTGAGCCCGCCCCATTCTGGCGCCGAAGTCGCCCGGGAGAAGTTCCCCAGCGTTTGCATTGCAAGAGCGGCATGCCAAATCCAACGCGACGTAAAAATGACGACGTTCAGCTGGAGGCTTAAGATTGTGAGGAGCGTATCCGGTAATAAATGTCATGAACCCCTTGCGAGTTTTAGTTTAACCCATGCCAGCCGGTCTGATATCTGCTCGTAAGCCTTCGCCAGGTGGCGCCTGAAGCCGATGCGAAGAAACCCGCTGCAGCCATGTATTATCGTCGGCGTCTTTTCCAGACAATATAATTTGATAGCCATTGGCATAACAGATCTCCGCCTTCGCTCTGCGCGTCTCTTGCGCCGCCAAAATCTCGACGCCATATTTCTCCATTTGTATCATAAAATCTTCGTTGTTTTGTGTCTGCGAGGCCTCGCGCATTCCAAGTCGCCACTTTGAGTGGAGTTCAAGCTGGGGTGGGAGCAGCAGCACTATCTCCTCCTCTTCCCCCCTCCAGTTCTGCACTCGAACGGCTGGTCGCTGGGATGCTGTCGCGGGCGGTAGCTTTGTCCAAGCCCTGAACATCGCCTTCAGAGACAAATGGAGAAGACGAGTGTTGGACATGTAGAAGGCGCTCCCGATCACAATTTTCGTCGCGGCGGGGCCCTGAATGAAAATAATTGCGTTCAAGAGGAGAAGAACAATGTGCGTGCCGTAGACCAAGAGGCAGAGAAGAAGAAAAGGAAGAAGGTTGTTTCTCTCGGTAGTGACCGTCAGATCGTGCATCATATAGCCGGGGCGAGAGCAGCAGAATTATCTTCTCCTCCTCCTCCTCCGCCCAGTTCTGCACTCGAATGGCCGGTCGCTGGGATGCTGTCGTGGGCGGTGGCTTTGCCCAAGCCCTGAACATCACCCTCAGAGACCAATGGAGAAGACGAAAGTTGGATATGTAGAAGGCGCTCTCGATAATGATCTTCGTCACGGCGGGGCCCTGAATGAGAGTAGTAGTGTTCAAGAGGAGGAGAACAATGTACGTGTCGTAGACCATGAGGTCGTGAAGAAGAAAAAGAAGAAGTTTGTTGCTCTCGATAGTAAGCGTCCGATCGCGTATCCACAATGGCATCTTTGCCCAGTTCGGATACGCGACTTCGGGGGGGGGGCGGGGTCTAGCAGAAGACCTGCAAGTAGTGCAACAGCGTCGGCTCCAGCATTGATCATGGGAGAAACACTTGAAGGGGTAGTAGCTGCCAATGCCGGCCGCAGATCCTACTTCGTGCCTTTCGCCATACCTTTGGCCCCGCCTTTCCAGGACATCGCCGTACGAGCCACGATGCCGTCGCATGCCGCAGTGAGTTCACGGAGTTTCTCGTGACTTTGCAACTCTTGCCATTCAAGCCACTCTTTGCTCCATTCACGGTGAAAGGTTTGCGCATCTATCGTAACCAATAATACCAACTCCCCTCCAACAGTGACCGTGAACGGATGGGTGGTATCGTCAACTCGCACTGGGAACTGGCAGCGAAACAAAAAAATCGGGCAGCTCGGACTCGGGGATGGACGATCGACCGTTGCGCAAAGATGCTTACCTTCATGCTGGACCTTACCATTGCGTAGCTGGTTCACCGCCGTGTTCTTCTCGCCAGGCGAGCTGAACTCCATGAACCAAATACTATTGGATTCACCTTTTCTGTAAATATTTGTTGGCGTGGGTGCCGATAGCTTTTGCAAGTCAAATTCCATCCAATCCCCAGTGGCCTCAATCGATAGGAGCCCGTCCAAATTCCCAACCACAGCCGTGATGTCCCGTTTGTCTGTACCATGGCTTTGCCCAGGGAGAGGTACGTGACCTTGTGCAGGAGCTCGGAGGCGGGAAACTTCGCGTTCAAGCGCTGCGAGTTTCGCCTGCGTGGCCGTGTCCACGGACGCTCCGGATGCCGATTTTGCTGAAGTTGGCCGGGAAGGAAAATTTGTTTCAAGCAAGCCCACTCGTTTCGTCAATGCGTCGGTCTCGGTCTTAATGGGGTTTATAGCATTGCTCAAATCTGCTCGTGATACGCCGTGCGTCTTGATAGCTTGGATGTCGTTCTTGATAGGATCGAGGTGGTGGTTCAGAATCGTCTCAAAGCCCTTGGCGGTCAAGGGTTTGTCCGCGGCAGCGTCCATGTATTCTTGAAACTGTTGTTGTCGCAGTGCTAGTGCCTCAGGTTCTGAAGCCATAGGCTGTGGCTCCTGCGGCGGGTTGCTCCCCAACCTGGCCTGCTTAAGCGCACTTTTACTGGAACCCCATGTGGTGCTTTTCCGCCGGCATCCTTGAGAGAATGAAGAGGATGTAAGAGGTACTCTCGGACACGGGTGTGAGACTCTAACCCCGGACACGGGTGTAAGATCGATTTTGGCCCTTGGGGTTGACGATGACGATGATGATGAGAATGAGGATGGGGAGGGTAATGAGGATGACGATGATGAAGCTGATGACGAAGCTCCGTGGAGCTCCTCCCCCTCCCGCCCTCTATTTCCTTCCTCCTACTCGCTCCTCTTAGTCAGGAACGAAAGCGAAGCATAGTGATGATGATGATGAGGATGATGGTGATGATGACGATGCGGATGATGGTGATGAGGGTGATGATGATGACGATGACAATCATGATGATGATGGTGATGATGATGACGATGGTGATGAGGATGGGGATGAAGATAGCGATGAGGATAAGGATGATGATGATGATTCTGACGACGATGACGACGATGAGAACGATGGTAACGACGACGATGATGATGACAGTGATGATGATGCTGATGAGGGCGATAATGATCATGACGAAACTGATGATACTAATGAGGATGAGATTGGGGATGATGATGCTGATGATGATTGTGTTGCTGATGATGATGACGCTGATGACGATGATAACGATTAGGCTGATGTTGACGATGACGATGCTGATAACGATGATGACGATGGTGGCGATGATGAAGATGATGAAGATGCTGATGGGGATACTGATGGGTGATGATGATGATGACAACGATAAGCAGGATGAGGATGATGATGATGATGATGGTGATGATGATGAGTTTGCTGATGGCGATGATGATGACAAGGATGATGGTGACGATGACGCTGGTGATAATGACAATGATAATGCTGATTATGGTGATGATGATGACGATTATGATGAGGATGAGGATGGAGAAGGGGAGGAGGATGAGGATGATGATTGTGATGTTGATGGCGATGATGACAATGAGCATGATGAAGCGATGACGAGGATGAATAAGATGATGATGGTGATGGTGACGATGATGATGGTGATGAGGATAGGGATGAGGATGAGGATGATAATGATGATGAGGCTGATGACGATTATGAGGATGACGATGATAATGGCAATGATGGTGGTGAAATTGATGATGACGATGATATTCGTGATGATAATGGTGGTGGTGATGATGATGGTTGTTGCAGTGGCGGCTGATGCTGAAGATGAATATGCCGATGAAGACAAATCGACGTAGTGAGATGAAGACGGGGACGAGCATTAAAGATATAAAAAGAAAACAGATGATGACGACAATGAGGATGAGGATGAGGGTGAGGGTGAGGATACGACAATGCTGCTGATGATAATGATGCTGATGACGACGACGACGACGATGATGATGATGATGACGATGATGATGATGACAATGATGACCTTGATGATGGTAATGGTGATGGTGATGGTGGTGGTGATGATGACGGTGATGATGATAATGCTGACGACGACGACAACAAAGACGAAGACGACGACGAGGGGAAGAAGGAGGAGGAAGAGAAGGAGGAGGAGGAGGACGCCTGGGGCGCCCCGGCCCAAGGATTCTCCTCCTCATGCCCTGAGAGTCGAGTGCTCGTACTTTTTTTCACACTGGGAACTTTCGCCCATTCTCGGGCCCCCAATGCACTCGCGGACTCATCTGGCCCAAAACATGCTGCAGAGACATTGGGGGGCGAGGGCTACGGCTGCAACTTTTCAACGGCGCTGGAATAGTTTCGCGACGTCGGATCTCTGGGGAGGAGGGGGGGGAAGGAGGAGGGAAATGAGGAGGAGGAGGAGATTTCTGGGGGTCCACGCTGTGTTCAAATCACGGCGTCGGAGGTGTGGCTCGCAGTCGGAAGCTCGTCCTCGACCTCCGCCTCCCCCTGCTCTGACGAGATGCTCGATCGATCGATCCCTGCCCTCCTCCTCCGCCCCTCGCTCCTCCTCGTCCTCCTCCCCCTCTGTCTCCGTCCTCGTTCTCCCCTGGGCCGCGGACCGCTGCCGGAACCGAAAATCGCGCCTTCCTCCGCTCCACCAGTCCATCCACGTCCTCCTCTTCGGTGGGAGGCCACTGGGGACCCTGACGAAGACGAAGACGACGAGGAGGAGGAGGAGGAGGAGGAGGAGGAAGAGGAGGAAGAGGAGGAGGCGGAGGCGGAGGAGGAGGAGGAGGAGGAGGAGGAGCAGGAGGAGCAGGAGGAGCAGGAGGAGCAGGGGGAGGAGGCCTGGGGACCCCCAGCCCCCAGACCTCGGGCGCGTTGCCGACGCTCTCCAGCCACTCGGCGGCGCGGGCGTCTGTGGCGGCGGCGGCGGCCGCGCCAGCGTCCGCGTGCGCGCCCCCGGCCGCCGCAACCTCTTCGGGGGGGAAGCGGAGGAGAAGAAGGAGCCGGAGGAGGAGAAGAGAAGGAAGGAGAGGAAGTAAAGGAGGAGGAGGAGGAGGAGAATAATGAGGAGGAGAAGAAGAGGAGGACGAGAAGGAGAAGGAGGAGGAGGAGGAGGAGAAGAAGGACAGAATAATGAGAAGAAGGAGGAGGAAGAGGAGGAGGAGGACGCGGGGGCGGGCCTGGCGCGTGCGGAGGCGGGCAGGGGCCTCGGGGTGCCAGGCCTCCTCGCGCCTCCTGCGAGGGAGCGCAGGCCCAAATCTCCGACGGCATGGTCTGCTGAACCCCGGCGGCTCTCCCCGGGCCCTCGGGAGTCAATCCCGACGACATGTCGCCGCGCCGTTTCTCATCGGCTACAGGTAGGAGTGACCCTGGGCAAGAGCGACCCGTGGTGCGCGACTCAACGGGGGACGCGGGGTGGCCAAACCTGGGCGCGCAAGCCGCCGCCACCGCTTCGCGCTCAGCCGTCGGTGTTCGTGCTCCTCGGTGACCACGAAGCTGCTTCGGCCAGTCTGATCGTGGGAGAGAGAGTGTGAGAGAGAGAGAGAGAACACAACAATAATAATTAAAAATGACGTGCTTTCTGGGGGCTGAGTTGGATTCTCGTGAAGGTGGTCCCCGATTCGGAAGGTCACTCCAGCGAAAGGTCACTCTTACTAGGGAAACGAACTCTATACACCGACGCGTTTCCCGACCCTGCAATGAAATTCGCAAAGGAACGCGGATTCTGGTGTAAACGGGATCCAGGTGTATACATTTTTCGTCGTTTTCCCGGGACATCGGGGAAAAAAGTATTCACCACACCACCCCAGCGTCGTCCCCGACCCTCAAAAAACCTGGGATTCAAGAGACAACCCGCCACTGGTAATGTATACGCTCCAGTTTGCGACTTACGTGTAGTCGACTTCAGCGCGCCCAAGCAGACGAGGCCAGCACCGCGGCCAGCCCACGGCGCACCCTGCGTAGTAAAAGGCGGAGTGCCCCGCGGTGGCCGAGCCTCTGCCTCTGGGCCGGAGGGCCGCGCATCGGAACCAGCGGCGCGGCGACACGCGACTTCTCGATCCTGGCCCTCGGGGGTAGAGCAAATTGACAACAACACTGGCCACGACCTGCTCACAACCGGAGGCTCCACCAGCCGGCGAATCCACTCTAGTAGAAGTCGAGGTGCTGCAAGGAGCGGAGCACGGCACCTCAAACAACAACAGGCGACACCCGACCTGGGGGGAGCCCAGCACTGATCCAAGAAATCGGGGCGGAGCTCCAAAAGTACATGTTTATGCCAGTCTCTCTCCATCTAAGGTTAAGTCGGGCGTGTCCCCCTACAGGGGGATTTTCGACGAAAAATTAAAGATACTAAAAAAAAGCTCCAGAATGGTCAACAAAATCTAAAAAAAGTCCCAGACTATGTTTTTACTATTTTTGAATATTCCCCCTGTAGAAAAACAGGCCCGACTTAAGGGTAGGGAACCGGGACGCTCAGAAATGGCCCCAGGTTTGGCGTGGCTTAATGGGGGTGTCATACATGGGGGGGGGTCAGAAGCGGTCCCCTTTCGTGCCCCTTTCGGGCCCCTCCGGAGCCCCAAGGGGCTCGTTTAGGTACCGTTTGGGTACCTTTTCCGGACCACCCTCGCCACCCCCTCATTTATGACCCCCCATCATGCAACGCCCAGCCAGGACGCAAAGCTACCCCCTCGGGGAATAGGTCTGGGGGCGCGCGCTGAAAAGATCGTATCGCCGGGCATCTGGGGAGGAGTGATGGCGAGGAGGATGCGGACGTAGAGGAAGCGCTGGGCGGCCCAGCCACGCCGACTCCCCACGCGCTCGAGCTCCCAGGAGGAGGAGGCGGAGGAGGAGGAAGATGGGCAGGAGGTGGAGGAGGAGGAAGATCCTCCTCGCCCTGAGATTCCTGTGTCGCAATCCTTCCTCGCACCAGGGCGCCTTCCCCCACCACCCTGGGCTCTGGGCCCCGGAGCCGCCCTCCGAGACGGTGCCGCCCCGAGGAGTGCAGCAGAGAGGTGGGGGGCCCATAGGGCCCCAGTCAGGATTGTCAACGGCTTAGGATTTTTGGAAGCCTCCCACATGGGGTCCGAGTGGATGAGGTCGGGGGAACACGCCGCATCGGCGATGCATCGGCGATGCAAGGGCGATGCATCGTTGATGTATCGCCGCCATCGGCGTGGTGAAAATCGGCCTCCGCATCGAGCCGCATCGCCGATGCCGTCCCCATCTTCTTCTCCGACCCCATCTGGGAAGCCTACGATGTTCAATGGAAAATATATCCAGTCAAACGAAATCCCCGGACAGCCCCCGGACAACCCACGCTGCGAAACGACGACAGGACGGCATACCTGGGACAACCCCTAGTACACCCAGCGGGAATCCGACCCCCCCCCCCCTGGACTCATGCCTCCTCCCTGCTCTTCATCCTCGTCGTCCTCCTCCTCCTCCTCCTCCCCGTCCTCTTCCTCCCCGTCCTCTTCCTCCCCCTCCTTCTCCTCCTCCTCTTCGCTCCCCCCACGCGGGTCCGGAGATGGACCCAACACGCCGTCCAGACCGGCGTCCCTCGATGTTTGACTGTGCGTGTCTCTTCCTCCG